>JAJJWW010012315.1:0-43415 GCA_023531295.1 Papaver armeniacum
TTCATGCTTTGTGAACCGTTGTTTTCTTCCTAATAACTTTTTTACTGATCATGAATGGAGTACTTTAATGGAGTACTTCATTTTCAACCGTATCATTATCAACATCATCATCTACATTGAAATCACCATAAATCGAGATCATCTCCTCCTTCGCCTCACAATAGGCAACGTAACTATAATCACAATCTGGTGGGTGCTTTCCACATTCACCGCTAAGTCGTCCGGCAACACAGCATTGAGCAACTCCTCGGTGAGCAGGGTAGCCATAAGGGTAGCTAAGATGATACATCACCTTTCCTCAAGAAAATCTTGCCTCATTATATTAGTAACCCTCACTCCATTAAAGTATCTCACCATTTCTATGGGAAAATTTGCTCTCAACAAAAAACTCATAAGAATAGTTACCGCTAAACCATCATCCATGATTATATGCTTTTGGGAAGAATGAAAGGGGTCGATAATAACTATGTTCCTTTCCATAATTCCAAGGAAAAGATATTAAAAATGGTAATGTCCAGGGAAAGCAGACGTTACCAGAGGGCATCGAAGCGGTGCCTCATTTCTCTATCCTCTACTGATATCGCGATTCATTGCATCTCAACGACCAAATTTGATTTCATTAATTGATATTTTCAAAATGGTTTGAGGTTATTAGAAACACATTACCCATGTTCCGATGAATCTCAAAACGGCCATTATCTCCTGATCTGGTTAGTTTCCGAGCTAGCCTCTCAAGAGGGTTTGACTCTGCTAATTCTCTACCTTCTTTGTTTCTTGTAGGTACCGGAAAGCCCTATTGGAAGGTGGGAATATTTGTTTGGGCCGAATGTCACCAGAACACGGGCTACTTCATCCCCCGGGTCTTTTTCCAACTACTATGCTACTGATACCGGATCTCATCCACAAGTGGAGATGTGTAATACCAACAATGGTTTCCCAATACCTGACACGCACCTTACCATCAAAACCTTCATCTGTTGTTCTCAAAAATATCTTCACAAGATGATTACGCTAATATCCCTATTAGCTATCATGATGCTACAACAATCGAGTGATATAGCCAAACACAACCCATACCCCAAACATTGTCTGCAAACCAAACCCTTTCAATCACACATCGAGCCCCCAAAAAAAATTCTAACCATTACCCACCTTTAGCTGGAAGAAAACATCACACAGTCAAATCCCATCACCCAGATATGCAAAATTTTAAAGTTATCTTTGAGATGCTCCCTGTCAGAGTCAAATTCACCCAAATTATTGTATATTTTTATAATAGAGTCTTCCAAATTTCAAAAAATAACCTAAGCTCAAAAGCTAAGCCAAAGAACAATAAAAACACAAAAACACTCATTCTTAAAATCTCTTTTGAAAGAATGACAGAATTGGCTCTGGAAGATATGGCAAGACTCACTCATCAAATGGAAGAGCAATTGATCATTGACCTCTAACCTGAAATTGAAGAGGTTATTATGGAGAAAAGCATTATTCTACCGTCAATCGATATAGATTGGAGCCTCACAATGTTGGGAGGATAAGTATCAACATCAATCTGCTTTACAATGGGAGTTCATCAATGAAGCGGAGAGGATGCAGGAAACTAACAAAGAACTCCTACTATATCTCCATACAAGCACAAATACCATTCAAATGTCTACATTCTCAAATTCCACAATGAATCAGATTTCCACAAGGTTAAGGATTTCAAACCGTGGTTTGTTAAAACAGATGTGGTGGTTCTTAAAATTATCCCAAGAACAGGTATTCCAAAAAATGATAGCATATCTCTTTCTCATGAGCTGTTTTGGCTAAAAGCTATTGATGTACCAATTGGGTATATATCAAGACAAGGCTTAGACTAGAGTGACAACACCACCGGGGTTTACCAAAACACGACAAACCTTTCTGTGATAAACATGTTGGAAAAGAATGTTATGATTCAAGTAATGATGGATCTCAAAAAGAAGGTTGCAAGACAAATGGCTGCAGTGACTGAGGAGAATGAAAAAACTATAATTAGATTCGAATATGACCAGTTGCCTAGCTTCTGTAATGTGTGTCAGATTATTGATCATCCAAAAAAATCTATGTGTGGGAAGCAACAAGTGGATTAACCCAAACTTAAGGAAAGGGGTACAGAGTAGTGGAGACATTATTGGTACAAATAGTTCAAAAAATAGCAATAAAGATGCGAGGGAAGGGGGGCATGAAAAACAGAACTTTGGCCCTCAAAGGAGTGATGCTTTGAAGCTTAGAAAGGAGGGAGAAACTAAAGGAAAAGGTGTTGGAGCTGTTTACACTCAACATGAAATAATTGGGGTGGAAAAGGGGGCATGAAAAACAGAACTTTGTCTCCCCAAGAGAAGTTACTTTGAGTTTGGAGAATGCACAACCAATTGTGGTGAAAGGACCAGCAAGATCTATGATTTGGGAAAAAAAGAAAATTGTGCAAGTGGAAGAAAAGAAAAATGAAGGCATAGTCTCTAGTGGGGATACTGTGACTCCAAACATATCTACACAAAGAGTACCAGACTCCATTGCTGAAAATTTTGAGGTGAAGAGGAAATATGTTAGAAAAGCTAACACTAACTATCGGAAAAAAGGAGGTCCACAGATTAAGCCAAGAACTGTAATAAGGAACGGGAATGGAACTAAAATTTCTCTATCAAAGAGGAAGATGAATATGGATGAACCACAAAATGAGACAAACTCTCTAAAGATGCAAAAATGGAACAACGAAAACATGGAATGGAGTGGCCAATTGGCAATTCAGGATGGAGTAAATTTCAACATTGGCACAACCACAAAACAACTACAAAAAACCCACAAAAAAAACATACAATCAGAAAAAGCTTCTTTTCCACTTAATTCCAATGAGGGTGTTACAATTTCTCCAATGGGTGGATCGATTATCCAAGATCGCAGTACTATGGTGGACAAAGCACCACTGGGATGAAAGGTCCACATCGACACACCGAATATTCCCATTAACCAAGGCATTCTGTAATTTATTTTTTTCTACTTCAACTTTCTCTAGCATTAAATTGATTGTTTCCCCTTATATGCACTTCATGCTACATTTCACTTCTTGCTGCAATTTCAACCATGTCCTCATTCTTTGCTTCAAATATCATCTGTTCAATAATCACTACATGCACTACATTGGGAACCTTAAAACCATTAGTTGGAACTGTCAAGGCTTGGGTAACGAGTCTACTCAGTCACACTTAAGAGACCTGGTAAACTCCCATGATCCAGATATCCTTTTTTTATGTGAAATTAAGAACATAAGATCTTTTGTGAACAAAGTCATTTTGGGGCTAAATTACAAGTCTTATTTCATTGTGGACCCGGTGGGCCTTTCGGGTGGTCTTGTTGTTGCTTGGAAAATAGGAATCAATTTACATGTTGGATTGTACTGTGATAATCTGATCAACTGTCATGTTCTTGACAAGGCTACCAATAAGGAATGTGTAATCTCTTGTGTGTATGCTCCTTCTAGTTGGCCACAAAAATACCGCTTCTGGCAGTATATAGCATCTCTAGGTACTATTTTTAGAGGTGAATGGGTTGTTATGGGAGATCTGAACCTAACCTTGTATGCGTATGAAAAAAAGGGGATTGGCTATTTCAACAGATCGAGGCGAAAAGATTATTCATCTCTTAGGATCACTGGCTTAGAAGACTTGGGGTTTGTGGGATACAAATTTACATGGTCTAATAGAAGGAATGATAACGAGTCGGATGGAAGCAAGATTGGATAGAGGGTTGGCAAGCTATGAGTTTTGCAACCGAAACAAGAGAGCGACTGTCAACCACTTAGTTGCTGTAGGGTCTAATCATTCGCCAATCATGCTCAATACCAGTTATCAAGCTAACTCTGGACATAAACCTTTCAAAGTTTTGGGCATTTGGCTCAATGAGCAACCATGCCTGGACATCATTTCTACTACCTGGAACATTCATGTTACAGGTAGCAATGCCCATAGAATTGTAAGAAAACTAAGCACAACCAAAAACAACATCAGACTTTGGAACAAACATTCCTTTGGAGATATTAGAAGTTAGAACCAACATCACTAGAGCCAAAAACAACCTACAAAAAGCCTTTTCTGATCAGAATCTTACAAATAGGTCCCAAGAACTAAGACAGAGAGAGGAAACGCTAGCTCATTGGTACAAGGTGGAGGAGATCTTCTGGAAGGACAAGAGTGGTGAACAAGACATCCAGTTGGGGGATAGAAACACCGGCTACTTCCACAAAAAAACTCAGAATAGATAGAGGAGAAATAGGATTGAAGCAATCAAATACCAAAATGGAAATTGGGTGGAAGGAAAACCACAGTAACAACAACAATTCAGAGCATTTTAGAAAGGTTGCTACTACCTCTAATCCGAGACTGAGTACTGATTATCTAAATATGATTCCCCGTGTTGTTAGTTCTGAAGACAACATTATGCTTACTCATAGTCCTACTTTGGAGGAGCTGAAACAAGTTGTTTTTTCCATGGAACCAGACACATCTCCGGGCCCTGACGGTTTTACTCCAAGGTTCTTTCAGAAAAATTGGGAAGTGGTTAAGGAGGATGTTTTCAATATGGTCACTAGTTTCTTTACTACAGGGTTCATTTTGAGGGAAATAAATGCCACTTTTATATCCCTTATTCCTAAGATAGAATTCCCGCATGATGCCTAGTGACTAGGACTCTATTAGTTTGAGCAACATTGTTTATAAAATGATTTCAAAAACTTTAGCAAATAGGTTAAAAGTTCTGCTACCTAAGATTATTTCTCCATTCCAGTCCGCTTTCGTGCCGGGTAGGCAGATTTCGGACAATGTGCTCATTGCGCATGAAGTAATCCACACTATGAGGGCTAAAAGGGGTAATGAATTCCTTATGGGTATTAAGGTCGACATGTCAAAGGCGTTTGACAGGGTCGAGTGGAATTTTTTGTTAGATGTCATGAGAAAATTTGGGTTTAGTGAGGAATGGTGCAACCTGATAAACCAGTGCATCAGCACTGTCTCTTCTTCAGTGTTGGTTAATGGTGTACCAGGGTACCAATTTGTCCCTTCTAGAGGCCTTAGGCAGGGCGATCCTCTATCTCCCTACCTCTTCATATTGTGTATGGAAGTCTTGTCTAGAGCTATTTCCAATGCTGAGGGGTCTAATCTTATCCATGGGATAAAGATGGGGTGCAATGCTCCGCCAATATCCCATCTCCTTTTTGCGGATGACCTTCTGGTTTTTCTTCCGCCAATTTGCTAGAAGGCGAGAACATTTTGAAACTCTTTACTGATTTCAGTAATTATTTCGGGGCAGCTAATCAATTTTGAAAAGTCGGGGATTTTTTTTAGCACCAACACTCACCAAGACACTATTCATACAGTCAGCAACATCTTAGGAGTTCGTAGAATAGCACTGAATGATAAATATTTAGGTTCACCCCTGTTCACTCACACTTCTAAAGTCAACTCTTTTCAAAGTGTGGTTGGTAGAGTTGAAAACAAGCTTCAGATTTGGAATCCTAAAAAGTTTTCTTGTGCTGCTAAGTCCACATTGATACATACCTCTACAACTACTATTCCTATGTACCAAATGAACTGTTTTAGGGTGCCGGTTGCGGTGAAGGACAAGATCAACAGGATCCAATGAGATTTTTTTTGGGGGAAAGATGTTACCATTACTAGAGGAGTGTACTTGAAAGGTTGGACTAATATATGTGTTCCCAAGGACATGGGGGGGATGGGCTTTCTAAACTTGAAGATTTTCAACAATGCGATGCTGGCTAAAGTTACATGGAGACTGGTAAACTTCCCTGATTCTTTGTTGGCAAAGGTAATGGCCACACAAGTACTACTCGATCATAGCCTCCTCAACATTGAAATACGGTGCCCCGTGATGATGACGTCTTGGGGGTGGAAGAATATACACAAAGAAATGCCAAAATTCAAACAACTCGCCTTTGGGTGGTGGGTAATGGTAAAATGATCAAGAATCGGGAGGACTTATGGTGTGATGAAGTGGAAGGTACTCTGCAGACCTCTTGATCAACAAGAGTTCAGTGTTTCACTTTTGTTGCTGAGTTAATGGATTGTGATGGAGAAGAAGGGAGCTGGAACATGAGCAAGTTGCATCTTTGCTTTCAAACAGAAGTGGTGGAAATGGTCAGTAAAATAAGCATCTCTAAGGATAGAGAGGACCAACTGATTTGGAAGCTGGAGGCTAAGGGTAAGTTCACTACTAAATCCCTTTATAACCAAATCATTACAACAGGTCAACAAGTTCAACACCAGGAAAGAGAAACCTGGAGAAAGGTATGGAAATTGAACACAATGCCAAGAATAAAAACGTTTCTATGGAAATGTCTCCATCAGATTTTGCCACTCAATGAAAGAATTGGAAGAATTGTTCCAAACATAAACAAGTTGTGCCCATTGTGTGAACAAAATGAGGAAACTCTAAACCATATTTTTATGTTTTGTGAATTTACCTTAAACATTTTCAATAGCATCGGCTTTAATACTGACTTTGTTTTGAACAATCAGGTGCATTTCTTGGAATGGGTTAACAATTGGTTTACTAGAGCCGATACCAAGGAGAGGGGTATCCTCAACTGACCAGAGACTATGGCCACTATAATGTGGGGGATTTGGAAAACTAGATGTGATCTAGTGTTTAGGAAAGACAAACCAAATGTTGCTAGAACCAAGTACAGTATCACTACCTTAGTCAAAAATAATGTTAGATGTAGGAGGCATCTACACAAGGAGGAGGAGATTACCATCTCTAACTCGGACTACATGATAAACCCGCCCATTCTAACAGTGAAAATTAATGTTGCTGTGGTTTGTGATGTGACCAACAATATTTATGGCATTGCTCTGACTACTTCTGACCATACAGGGGCTATCGATCAGGAGCGAGGTGTGTCCATGCAGCAGGACTTGGTCGAGAGGAGCTAGAAGGCCAGGCAGCTTCACAGACGATCAAGTGGGCACGTGATTTGAACATTTAGATGGTCCAAATCGAGGGTGACGATTTGAAAGTTCTTGAAGCTACTCGGAAAGAAGTCAACAAGTTTGCAAAAGCTACAACCAGGTTGCAGGAAGGCTACAATTTAAACTTTCTCTTATGTATGAAAGGTATCAAAACCATTACTATGATTCCTACTTTTGAAAATAGTGTTGCGAGGAATCTAGCTGTTGTTAGTCTGTCGGAAGGTCTGTCTCGTACCTGGGATGGCATTTCTTTTTTGAACTTTATGAACTACAGTCAGGGCATGCAAGATCACTATCAGGTCTCTATGTAACTTCAGGGGTCTCTCTGTTTTCTTATTAAAAAAAAAAAGAATGGAGTACTTTAATGAACAAAGAAAATATATCACTATTCACTGGGTTTATGTGAGCTTGAATATGAGCATATATAAAGAACATAAATTTGTCGGTTACTAGAAACCGATGGCCTGTTAGATATTGACGTTCCTCGATGTATAAAATATTGGGCCAATTTGTGAAGAAGTGAAGGTTATTACTATATCAAGATTAACCTGGCTCTGTTTCAAAGATATATGCTGTTAACTCTAGGAACAAACACAACACAGATATATGCTGCAACATTAATAAACCCCAAAAAAATGTTTACAGTCTTAAAATTTACTGAAGTACACAGTAGCAGTCTAACAGCAAAAAAATGATGGAAATGGACTCTTCTTCATTCCATGTCAAACCAGTGGTGGTAGTGATACTTAGTTCTCCCAGTCTGATTTCGGTCAAAAATTCACCGGCCAGTATGTAACCCTTTGAACTGTAACAGTCCTCTTTGTAACAGTTCATGTAGTTGGGCCGACCGAGCGAAGTGAGGGAGGACCTTTATATGACCACTTTTTTGTAAAATCTAAGTGATCAATTACCACAAAAAGATTGGAAATGGTTAGGGCCGAAAAACCAAAAATGTCTCTCCCTTTTAGTCCAATTACTTTAACACCTTATGTATCCTATCTTTTCAGGGGTATAATTGGCAACAAAACTTTAATATAACATATCTAAAAATCCGTGCCTTGGAATTTTACAAATTTTATCTCGTTGGAAAGGTTATAAAAAACTCTACGCTACGAGTATAAACAACAATATTAAATTTAAAGTTTTTGTGAAAAATTCGGAGGTATTTATCATTTTAGACACAATTTTAAAAAAATAAATGTATATCCATTATGCAAACCATCACAAAGGATACATAATACTTTATGTAGCAAAATTTTGGTTTATGCATCAACTAGTTTTCCGTTGCAATTAATAAAACGATGTACTCCCCCCGTTTCAAGAAAAATGAAAGTACTTTCATTTTAGGCACACTTCTCGAAAATTGAATGCATAGCCATTATGCAAACCACTACAAAGGATGCATAACACATCATGCAACCATATTTTGATTTATGGATCGACTAATTTTCCGTTTCAGAAAAAGTGATACTTTCATATCCCGTTTCAGGAAAAGTGATACTTTCGCCCCGTTTCGGGAAAAGTGATTCTTACGCTCGCTTTGGAAAAAATGAAACTGTTCCGTTTGTAAAAAGTATCACTTTTTCAAAACGAGGCGAAAGTATCACTTTTTCTAAATGGGAGAAAGTATCACTTTTCCAAACTAAAAGTATCACTTTTTCTGAAACGGGACGAAAGTAATCGTAGACAAACCCCATCTTCAGATTCTTCTTCGGTCGGCCTTTCCACCGTGGCAACGGTCGTACTAGTTCTAATCCGGTTATTATATTAATGTGAACAAGGTGTGCCTCATTTTCGGAAAAAAAAATTAACATCCGAACTTGAGTTGCTGATTCGATATTTTATAAATACATGTCTAAGAGATATTTGAGTTGCTGACACGATACCAATCAAATTTTGTCAACAAAGTAAATTTAAATGTTTTACTCCCTCCGTCCCTAATTAGATGAGCTACTTGTAGTTTGCACAAATTTTAAGGCAAGGAGGAAAGTGGAGTATATTTAAGTATTTTTTACAATTACACCCTTATGGGCAATAATTAGTAAAATTTAGAAACGATTTATCTCTTAAACTATACCACGGTTTTTTATAAACTTTATACCGTTGAAAAGCATTTTAAAACACCTACGCAACGAATATAAACATGACTATCAAATTATACATATTTCTTATAGAAAAAATAATCAATTAAAAGGGTAGTTTTAGAAATATCCCCTTGGTTAGTGAAATAGCTCATCTATTTGTGGACAAAACTAAAAACCAAGTAGCTCATCTAATTAGGGACAGAGGGAGTAACTTTTAAGAGACATGAAATACGCAGTCAGCTGAGCCTCTTGGATACGATGCTATTTCATCTAAAACTATCATTCTGTAGTTTGTCTTTGGTAAATAAAATGACCGATCTGAAATTGTAATTCTTACCATCTGTAAAACTTTTGCATTCTTCAGAAATAATCTTACCAAATCCTTCTCGAATATGTTCCATAAAAACCCGCGAAATTCGACCTTGTTTATGTGAGCTTGAATATGAGCATATATAAAGAACATAAATTTGTCGGTTACTAGAAACCGATGGCCTGTTAGATATTGACGTTCCTCGATGTATAAAATATTGGGCCAATTTGTGAAGAAGTGAAGGTTATTACTATATCAAGATTAACCTGGCTCTGTTTCAAAGATATATGCTGTTAACTCTAGGAACAAACACAGCACAAATATATGCTGCAACATTAATTAACCCCAAGAACATGTTAACAGTCTTAAAATTTACTAAAGTACACAGTAGCAGTCTAGGAGACATGAAATACGCAGTCAGCTGAGCCTCTTGGATACGATGCTATTTCATCTAAAACTATCTTTTTGTAATCTGTCTTTGGTAAATAAAGTGACCGATCTGAAATTGTAATTCTTACCGTCTGTAAAACTTTTGCATTCTTCAGAAACAATCTTACCAAATCTTTCTCGAATAGGTTCCAGAAAAACCGGCGAAATTCGATTGTCTTGAGATGGAACAACATGCACTGAGGAATCAAATCTAGTGACCAATAGTAATATGGGCATAATTCATAATAACAAAATCCATCAGCAACTGTAAGTGACTCCAGGTTTGGCAAGACATGAAGAAAGCTGAGTAGTTTTCCAACAACCCAACACTGTAGGCTACACTCATCACCAAATCCATATGCATATTCCAAACCTGCACTCCTTATTTCCAAATGAATCAAATTATAAAACGAAGGCAAACTCTTCAGGAAACGATCTTGATAGGTAAGAAGCTTTAAACTATAATCAGATATTGCAAGACGTTTCACATAAGAAAGATTATGGAAAAGCTTAGTTGCGAGATAACCAAGCTCACCCCTTTCGCTCAGCCTATTGGCTGAACGTGAAAGGATCACTTCTGCATCATGCAACGTTGAGAAGTTATGCTGAACAAATTCCTTCGTAAGAATTGAAGAGTATTTTAAGGACTTTAAATTTGGTGCATCTATCTGGATATTGAAGTTCTGATTAATCAAGCCATTAATAAACAACCGCTTCAAATTTGGACCAAAAATACTTAGATACTGCATATCCCGAGCACACACTTGCAAATTCAACTCTTCGAGAACAGGGGATGCGGAAAGCAACTTAGGAATTAATTGATCCCAGAACTCGACCCCAAGTCGAAGGATCTTGAGCTTTGGAAAATAAACTGATGCCGGAAGCTCTAGATATGACTTGCTTATCTCCAACATAGTCAGCGACTCAGAAGTAAAAAGGCAAGGAGGATACATACTATTACTACCACTACGATCACTAAGAACAAGCTCTTCAACTTTATGCCGCATGACAGTAAATATCCATTCTCTAACTCGAGACTTATCAAAAGTATAATCGGAATCGAGACAGAATTTCTTTATATTTGGTGAATGTAGATCTTGACGAAAAGACAACACTCTGTCCACAAATCCCATGAATGCATTGGTCTCTTTGGCACCACTATACTTCTGAGACCGCCAATTGTGAAAATCAAGAATGGGAATGGATGTCCATAAATACCTCCATTTTGTAGATAGAATACTTGTAGAAACAACAGATTTGATAGGAAGGAAGGAAAAAATGTGATGGATGAGAGGTTCAGGTAACTCACTGATCCTGTCTCTATCTCTTTCTCTTTCTCTTCGTCTTTTGGCATGGCTTCTCAGAATCATCGTTCGATGATCTTCAATTACAAAACGATCTATTTGGTGTTGTTACGACAACCTCACATAAACATAAGATACGATTTCTTAAACCCTAATTATTATTTTTGCGATTTCAGGAATTTCATTGATTCTGGTTGGCACCGAGCACAGATAAAGCTTATAAAGTTTTCTCAACCGTGGCTGAGAATGGTTAACCCTAATTATTATAAATTCTTCTTAATTTAACGGGCGTCTTTGTTACAGAGGAACACAATATATATACACACTAAACCACCATCGTAGAATTTATATATGATACAAGTATTTCCAAATATACGATTCCCGGAAATATACGATTCCCATAAAGGCTAAAGTACAAGTAATTAGGAAAGGTCGAGTGCTATTAAAAGGTCGCGTGTTCTTTATCATGTGAAAAATTGACCTGGTCAACGAAATTTTGACCGATCTAGGCCTATGAAAAGGGTTACTGCAAATTTTGGGCTCAACGTCAAATTTAGGTCCCGTACTTTCTCGGTTTTTTTTTGTTTTTTTGTTTTTTTGTTTTTTTTGCTAACCAGGTTGATTTGTTGGTAGGTAGCTAAGTAAATTTAGGTTCACGGCGGAAAATTTCTTTCTTAGCATATGTGTTGCACAACATGCACCTGTTTTGTTTAATTTCGAATTCGAATTCAAAATACATGCTTATGTTGATAGCCTCCATTAACACTTCAAACACTTTTTTTTTATTCGAATTCAAAATACATGATAATAATGAAAGTATTATACAGTACACAACATATAATGACATATTAGCATGAACTGAGAGAGTAGAGCTCTCAGAATCTGCAACGGATTCATAACAAAAACATAGACCTACTAAACATGCCAACATCAACTCAAATCCTAGCTGGTGCAGTGGTGCTTATACAAATAAATGACCTAATTTCCCTACCTTTTTACCCATTCCCACATCTCTTCTCCGCTCCAACTCTTCTCTACAGTAATAGACCTTCATAGGTGCCGGAGTTGTGTCAAATCCAACAGATCGTTTTCCACTACGGTAGTCTAACACAACCGTTCCCGTAACGACATTGATTGTTCTCTTATACGAACTAAACCATTTCGCTTGCATATACCCATTACTTCTCCACGGAGGAATGTGCATATCATTTTTCTTTAAAGATTGTTTACTTGCCCCACACACTATTTTCACTACTTGTTTTAGTTGATCAGGTTTCCCAACAAAAATTTGAGGAAATGCTTCGAGTAAAGATGCGTAATGATTAGTTGGTCTAGCAATGGTGAATTCTCCGGAGAGATATACTTCCACAATGTAACGAAATCCTGAGACGATTACATCTACATACTCAAATGTCCCAGCTGGAAATCGATCCGTTTTCTCCCATCTTGATTTGCAAAGACCTGAATGCCAATGCATAGGATGATACGCAATTAAAATCAGTGGAGAAGCGAAACCAGGATTGTGGGAATTGGCAAAAATATCCCAAACATTGAGCAAATAATGAATAAACACATGAATAAAATATTTGTGGAGCAGGCATTTCAATCAATATAAAATTCTAAGTATGAAAATGTGGTTTATTTATTTATTTTTTTAAAGAATAAGTAATTATACCTGCATTGAAACCTTTGTGACGTAATCGTGCCATTAATTGTCTTTTAAATCCATCTTCAGAAGAGCTCATTCCAATATCATTAAAAGCTAATTCAGTTTCATCCCGAATTTTTCTTTTAACTTCAGAATCATCTCCAAATCCTGATAACAAGTTTTTTAAAATATCTTTAGTTTCAGATTCTTTTTTAAAATCCTCATGAATGGATCCCTTTTTCTTTTCAACTTCAACTATCTTCTCACGAGTTTGTTCTTGATCAGCAACTTCATCATCATCTGCGCTCTCTAAATACAAATGGACTAAATCAGAAAGATCATCATCAGGTGAAGTTTGATTTACCGC
Organism: Papaver armeniacum; assembly: GCA_023531295.1. Classification (NCBI taxonomy): domain Eukaryota; kingdom Viridiplantae; phylum Streptophyta; class Magnoliopsida; order Ranunculales; family Papaveraceae; genus Papaver; species Papaver armeniacum. The sequence goes on from JAJJWW010012315.1 coordinate 13,147, forward strand.
TGAATGCTCACTTCCACTACTCTCAGCACACGTTCTTGCCTTAGATCCTTCATTAAACGCTTCTGCTATTCTCCTAAATCTTCCTGGATTTGTTGAGGTTGATTTCAAATACGAATGCATGTTTTACTTTTGTAAGTTATTTGATTATCGGTTTCTATTTTCCTCTTTTCTTAATTTGTCGAGATCCTAGATGTTTAATTGAGTACTTATATATGGGGTAGGCTGTACTCATCATGTCCTCATGGTGTTAACACAAGCAATGATTTATCTGGTTTGTGGGACCCAGCATCTATGGTAAAATCTTGAATCGACCAAAAGAAAATCTTAATCATATTTTTTAAGTGAATGGTCGATAGACAACTTTATAAATATATAATGGATCATGGGTTCATAATCGATTATATTAATTACCAAACAACTTGTTAAAGACGGCCTTAGTAGAGAATGTAGTTGTAGGAAAACCTACGACCACATCCCTAATATATTTAGACAAGGTTTTAAGTAATAATAATGGAATTCTTTTATTATTTATCAAGATTTATAATTGGTTACAAAATATTACAATGACTTTACTTGCTCTCCAAATAAAATTTCTCTCTCCTGATTTCTTGTCGAAGGTATACTCCAAGATCCCCTCTATGTGATAACTTCTTCCCCTTATATGGGATTCTACATAGTGGATGACAGCTAAGAGATCCACTATTTTCAGAATCATTGTGCGTTACATTCACTCATGTACACTCACTCATTCTCGCACAGTTTATACTTCGCATAGATCATCACACTATACTCGTGACTTTGCTGACATCATTCAATACGTCATCTCGATTTTCTATGTGCGATAGTAACACGTGCAAACCATTCCGGGGAAAATATATGTTAGTGGGGATATATGGCCATCTCTGTTTCGTTTACTATGTTGTTGTATCTGTAATCAGATCTGTTATAAATGAAGTTGTTACTGATGAATGTTCCAAGAATTATTTTTGTTTTCCTCCTTTCGTTGGGTCAATTAGTGATTTCTTTCAAATTTTCCATATTGAACAAAACTGAGTCCACAGAGAATACACAAGAAGATAATAGTAATTTAAAGTTTAATACTCCCTCCATCCCTAATTAGATGAGCTACTTGTAGTTTGCACAAATTTTAAGGCAAGGAGGAAAGTGGAGTATATTTAAGTATTTTTTACAATTATACCCTTATGGGCAATAATTAGTAAAATTTAGAAACGATTTATCTCTTAAACTATACCACGGTTTTTTATAAACTTTATACCGTTGAAAAGCATTTTAAAACACCAACGTAACGAATATAAACATGACTATCAAATTATACATATTTCTTATAGAAAAAATAATCAATTAAAAGGGTAGTTTTAGAAATATCCCCTTGGTTAGTGAAATAGCTCATCTATTTGTGGACAAAACTAAAAACCAAGTAGCTCATCTAATTAGGGACGGAGGGAGTATACATAAATGAATCACATCCATAGCAATCCCAAGTCCCACCAATTTTAACACAAATTAAAGTCTTGTAATGCTTATAAATTTGTTGCTTAATTTTAAACGCTTCAACTTAACAATAATCATTGGTCCATTAACAGAAGCAACAGAGACTGCATCTCCTGGGAGCTTAAACCTCTCCCGTTCTCTACACTAAAACATAATATGTCCACATTGAGAGCACTTGATTAATTTATCACCCATTTCAATAGGATCAATATTCAGTACAATGGATTTTTCATAATGCTTGGAAGCTGAACAGACCTAAATAAAACTGGGTCCTGAGTATATTGTTAGTGAATTAGCCTTTTGGTTTTCCTCTTGAGTAATTACTGAAGGGATTCAACGAGATTCCATCAAAAAGAAATGCACAGTATTACCGTGCTGTTGGTTTGAGAGTTGCTACTGAAGCTAACTTCTCTGCTAAAACAGCAACCTTAAGAGGAGCTTGGACTGATGCAGGGATCGTACTGAGTAGACATGATACTCATTATACTAGTGCTGCTGCTCACTATGTTGAACATGTGATGTTTGGAAGAACAAATCGTATGCCCAAGGTATATATATGGAATCAAAGATTGAGAATATGGGAGGGCATGTGGATGCTATTACCACTAGGGAACATACTGCTTATCTCTTTAAAGTTAGAGATAAGAATGTTCCAATGGGTATTGATATTCTGGCTGACATATTGCAGTGCCCTTCTTATTACGAACCAGACGGAGTTAACTGTCATAGAGAGGTTATTCTCCGTGAATTGGAAGGGGTTGAGAGACGTCCTGAGAAACTTATTTTCTGCCATTAGCACGAAACAGCCTTCCAGTGCTCTCCTTTAGGTAGAACAGTAATGGGACATGCTGATATTATCAAGAAAATCGACAGTTTATCAATCAGGAACTGCAGTGTCTAGAATGGTAAGTAATTAACTGCATTGGATACAAATCTCTTCATTTTGTATGCTTGAGATCTGTTACAAACCCAGACTTCCTTACATTTACCATTCATCAACAACTTTGAAGATCATTTTCAAATTTAAAAGGTCATTGTTGCCGCTGAAGCTGTGAAGCAAAAAGATGTCACCGAGGAGGTAAGGAAGCATTTCACAAGACTACCAACTAATCCTACTACTGCTTCACAGCTGGCAGCAAAAGAACCAATAATTTTTACTGGTATCGAGGTGTGTTTACTTGTTAGGATCTGTTGAAATCTTTGGATTTTGATTAACAGCAGTACTGCTGTTTCTGGTGGATTTCCCTTATTGACCTGTTACTTGATTCCAGTTGTTTTCTCATTCATGCTATTTCGATTCTTCCTCTTGCACATTTCGGTGTTGCGTTCAGTAGCACATCTTTAACAAACCCAGATTCAATTGCTAAAGTCCATGCTAGGCTCGTTGAAAAAGACTCTGCTTCTATCGGGAGTTACGTACCAGAATCTATTCTGTAACCAGTGGTTGATTTTTCGTTTGGTACCTTGGGGAATTTGTGAACAATTCAGAGCCTGCATGAAGGGTTTCTATGGAGGAAATAGCCGAGAGTATAATGACTTTCAACAACAGCTATAAGGACGCTGGAGTGTTTGGCATTTACGCTTGTGCCAAAGTAAGTTCCACTCAATCAGTTATCCTGTACTTTGATCTCAGCCGGAGTGCTTGGATGATTTAGCCAATGCAATTATGTATGAGATAAGCATTTTTAGGAGCAGGGCACACTCCCTGACCTTATTAGCCACGCGATCCACTTGAATCGTTCCTGCGGATTTGTTCAAAATAGCTCTAAGGATTAGATATTTTTAACTGAATAGAATCATTCATTACAATTTACATCTCTGCCCAGAGAATTGTTCTGAAATACTAATGAATTTCACCTAAATCGGCCGCAGTAGTTCCTCCTCTCATTGCTTCTCGCGTAACATGTACACCAAGCCTTATTGCCCACCAACTGAGATGCATCATCGCACCCCGAGCCTCCACGCCCCATTATCTTCTTTGATAGTCTCTCCCAAGGCGTTGCTTCCCCACTCTGCCGCATCCTTCGATATCCACACCTCTCATTGCTTCTCCCGTAACATGTACACGACTTAGCTGCATCCTCGCACCCCAAGCCTCCACGCTCCATTATCTTCTTTGATACTCTCTCCCAAGGCGTTGGTTCTCCATTGCGCTGATACCTACAATTTTCCAAGATGGATATATCTGAGTAAGTCCAATGCCTTACTGAAGAATCAAAGCTTATAAGCCACATTCCCAGCAATAACTCAAGGTGTCATATGCAAACAAACCCAGTGAGGTGTTTCACATTTTTCTTGAGGTGTTTATTTTCTGTTTCTGCATACTACGATAATTTAGGGAATATTATACAACTGAAACCCAGCTCCAACAGATTGGATTAGATCAATTCGATTAGGGATGATATGCTTAAACAGCACTTAGCTCTGTATTTACACAGCATCCATAAAGTTATGCCGACTTGAGAGTTTCAGTCATTTTTAAACATGTCTAGAATCCAGTTTTAGGAGAATTAACCTGGAATCAAGCAATGCTTCTACGCAATATTCAAGCTTCTCCAAAGAGCTCAACAAATGGACAAGTAATAAACAAATGTAAGCAAGTAAATCTCTCTATAACAAAGACTGCACCTGCTACAGTGAGGTTCCTAAGAACACATAATATCACAAATTGTGAAGATTTCCATATAGATAGCAGGACTTTAGGAATCACCTTAAGATCCCAAATTTCTTTCCTATGAGGTTCACTCTTTCTCTGAAGTTATTTATAAGACATGATAAGCTGACCAAACAAATAAACATCCATCCCTAGTACCTTCCCATCTGATTGAGTTTTGGAGTGAAGGTTTTACTTATTCACTAAATGGTCAAGAGGACCAAGTCACCGTTGCTAGAATGAACATGTCTTACTTAACAAAAACTGGTGCAGTAGACAGATTCCCACCTAGAGCATCTAATTTTGCATAGTCGCTAACCTACATTAACCCGAATTCTAACACCTGGAGCAAAATTATGCGTTTACCAAACATAATTTTGTTCTAACTTTACAAATGCTGGACCAAATCTAGGACTGTGACCTTGAAACATATGATTTTGAGATGCCTCACCTTTAAGCCTAAGTGATTAGGGTTTCGGATTGACCTCCAGGCCAATTTATTCAGCATTGCAACATTACAGTACATCCCAGATCCCCCCTAATTTCAGATAGAGCTCCAGGGTTAAAGGTATAAACCCCTTCACCTTTCATGCTATCAAATTTTTCTACAGTTTTGGGAGCTAGATATCAAACAAAGAACTTGTACAACCTTATAGCAGTTAATGTGGTTAGGTCGGTTAATATCCAAAATGCTGATGTAAGCAGATAACATGTTCAGATGCACATTGATGGAAGTAACATACCCTTTGCTTCCTCATTACCTCATTTTCCCAGGGAAATCGTGGCTATAGGGTCCGTATCCTGTGCACGTACGTATAGCCTCTTTAAGCGTCATGTCGGACGACATAAAAGTGCTGCGGCCATTCTTTACTTTTTCATTAAACACCTTAAAGAGTCTACTCATAGTATCTTCCGACCCCAAGTCCTTGTCTTTTACTTGAAATTTCCCTGGAAAACAACATCATTAAAAATCTAAAAGCATGCACATCTCAGTTATTTTGTACACGTGCTCAATTAATAAATATGAAATTATTGGATTACCTGCGCGTGTTGATTTACAAAAAACACATTCTGGACTGTCCCTGCCCATACCGTTGAGGAGTAAGGTACCACGATTGAAGTTGCCTGCTGACGATGGCAGACGTGGAGTAGAAATCAGACCCTTGAGCTTGTTCATCATAGCAAAACGAATGCCTCCTCCTTCCTACTGGGATCTTTGAAACTACATAAATCATGAAGATCGTTCTATTAACACTTGATTTACAAACTGGTCAAAACGAGCTAAAAAAAAGTAGTGGAGACTCTAAATCCGGAACAGAACTGAGACTTGTTGTATCAGACTAACAAACCCCATTCAAACCTGATTATCAAAAGAATTTAGTACAAATTGAAAAAGTCAAAACAAACAAGGCACAAACCCTCAACAACTGACAGCCTTAGTTTCGTGTAAAAGACAAGGACTTGTAATCGGAAGAAAGGTAATACGCATAATAGCAGTAAGAACAATCCCTTCAACTTCATGCCATAATAATGTAGAAATCCATTCATTAACCTGAGATTTACTAAAATAATAATCGAAATGGACACAGAACATCCTTAGTTATATTGAAATGAAAATATTGATGGAAAGACAACACTCTATTGACAAATCTCATGAATGCCTTCGCCTCTTCGCTATCAGTCTGAGTACAAGAAGACCACCATTCTCGAAGATAAATAATGAGAATGAATGTCCACAGATACCTCCAATTTGTAGACAACACACTGGTGGAAACAAACAGATTCGATAGGAAGAAATGAGAAAATGTGATTAACTCACTGATTCTATCCATTTCTCTTTCTCTTTTGGTATGGCTTCTCAAAATCATCATTTCGATGATATTCAATTATAACAGGATCTAGTTTGTTTGTCGTTAAAACCAAAATACTAAACCCTAGAAATTATGCCATTAAGCCCTAGAAATATAGAACATGAGATTTCTAGAAATCTAATAAAACAACAAATAAATCAACACATTAATTACCTGAATTGATCAGAGTTGAGACATAGAGATAATTTCCGGTACTTTAAAACCCCTCTTTCGTCAGTTGCTGCGTTCTGATGCTGAAATTTTGACTCATTTTCAGTCTGCTTAGCCTTAGCTGCTCAGGTTTTATGGGTGATGGACTTGGGCTTGGACAGGTCTTGGCAGTCTTCCCTCCGCCGGAGATATATGAACCATTTTTTGGGGCCAGCCTTTTTTTGGGGACCATTCTTTTATTTTGGGTAAGATATTAGAAGTAAATCTAGGTCACCCCTTATCTAAATATTTATGATAATACCTAAATTAACCTCTGATTATTTTTGGTAAAGATTAGTTAGTGTTAATATTAGTTAGTGTGATTAGTGAAATGATTTTGAATAAAGATTTGAGATTAAAAAATCTGATTTTTTAAAAAAGAAGTATACTTATTAAGAGAGAAAAGTTAGACAAGATGAAGAACAAAAACATGGAAAATAAAAAAAAAATTGAGTTCACTAATCTAGACTATTCAACTGATGAATTATTTCTTAGATGGTGTATGTATTCTTCCCCAAAGCCAATCTCAAGATGAAAACGATGGATTTTACCAACCACAACCGGAGGAACACTATTTGGGTACCAGGTATGCTCTAAACTTAGATAATGTTGGTTGAATTGGTCCAAATTTTTAAAAAAATGTGAATTTGTTAAGTAGATTTGGGCTTGTTCGGTTACCTTGTGTGAAGAACATGTAACCGAACTCATCTGAAAGTGTAGTTCGGTTACTTTTTCTAAACACGCAGGTTACCGAACTATCCAATAATGGAGGTTTTTTGAAGTTAGGTTAACGGACATGTTACCGAACTTTGTAAATAGGATTACAGTGTTATGTTGGTTTGGTAGAAATGTAACCGAACTTTAGGGTCTATAAGTTCGGTTAGTTTGCAACCAATAGCTAACCGAACTTATGTAAAATAAGATTGCACATTAGTGTACAAAGTTCGGTTGTTTCGCAAACTTCATACCAACCAATATCTAACCGAACCACACACAATTAGTTAAGAGTTCGGTTTGTCAAGGTTCTTTGCGAACAAACCGAACATAGTGAGACAAGTTCGGTTAAATTGAAACTCAACATAGTGGGCAAAATAGCACAGTTCGGTTTCATTGGAGTTTTTTTTTTTTTTTGTAATATTGGTAAAGTTCGGTTAGAAAATAGTTTTAGCCTTCTTTGCGAACCAACCAAACATAGTGGGCAAAGTTCGGTTAAATCAAAAATCAACATAGTGGGAAAAATAGCACAGTTCGGTTACATTTGATTGTTTTTTTTTTTTTTTTGTAATATTGGTAAAGTTTGGTTAGAAAATAGTTTTAGCCTTCTTTGCGAACCAACCGAACTCTTAGCAAACTAGTTTTTTTTAAAAACAATTCCTAACCGAACATGTCATTGTAACTTCCATTTAAACCATATTTTGATGACTAATGCTCAAACTTTTAATCAAAAACGAATTAGAAGTAATGGGTTTGTGGGAAAATACTTATGGATAGGTTTGTTTATAAAAGATTGATTAATCGACGATAAAAATTCAATGAATCGACCAGGCTAAAAATTTGATGATTTTGATTAGATTTGTATATGATCAGGGTTAGATGATCATAAATTGAAGAGAAGAAGAAAAATTGTAGAATAGAGGAAGAAGAAGTTGTAGATTAGTAATCATTTTAATTAGGTAAACGAGTAAATATGTTAATGATTTAAATTAAGTTATATATATAGAGGTGGTGGTGGTAGTCGGAGGTGGTAGTGGTGGGCGGCGGTGGTGGTTATATATATAGGTGGTTATTAGGTTAGTTTTAAATTAAATTATGTTAAGGGTAGGTTAGTCATTTCCACACTTTAGGACACCCCTTATAACTATAGGGAAGGTGGCCTAATAAGACCATGGTCCCCAAATAATGGTTCAAATATATGGACTTAAGTGGCACTCCAAGCTGAGCGTCTACTCTTTGCCCAGTTCTTCCACCATGTCGACTCTTCGTCATAGTGAGAATCAAGCTCTTGTGTGTCCCATGCTCATGTTCAAGCGATTGGTGGGATATTTGCTATTCATGGGAAATGAAAGTTACCTGATAATTTGAGGCTGGGGAGTTCTGACATGTTATTTTTGAAGCTATTCTAAGAGATTTGAAGGGCCCTTTTGTTGCTGAGGTTGGTCCTCAACAGTTGGAAAGTTCTTTAAAGATTGCTTCTAAGATGGATGCTCTGACGGCTCAGTACTAGATGGCCAAGGATTTATTCCTCGATCCAGACTGTCTTCGTTCTTGTCGAGCCTTGGTGAAATTCGTAAATGCAGTATTTAGGAGATGGAAGCTTTTATGGATAGCTATGTTGATTTCCTTCCTCGCCTCTCCATGTTATCTGTGTGCATCTCCCTTCCTCTGTTCTTGGCCTTCTTTCCTGCTTACATTCTGTTTTTCGCATCAAGCAAATTGATGTTGGTTGCACTTTGTTCAAGTTATATAGGGCTAAGTGCACTCATTTGAGTGATCTTATTGAGCGTGCACGTCAGGATTAGACCTTTATCAGTAATCAACAATCTGGTCCCAATGATGTCGCCGTCTCGCTAAGGTATCTTTTATAGAATGAGTTAAAAAAGACTCGGAGGTCCTTAGAGTCTTGATTATTGGCTCTTAAAAAGGCCAGGAAGGAAGCAAAGATGTTGATCCTTCCCTGGTTTCTGAATCTTCCAAATTCATAGGTTCGTCCTTCTTTCCCCTTAGTTGTTTTGTTTTTTATTTCTTCTTGTTGTCGCATTATGAGAGTGCCTACGCCTTATCAGTGGGTAGCCTCGGTGAACTCCATCATCTTCGGGAGCAAGTGGCCAAATTGACCTCCGATGTGTAGTACTACCAAAAGAAATCTGATAGGTTGATGAACGTAACCGTTCATAATGAGGCTCAACTTTCCCTTGAGTCTTCCCATAACTCAGATCTTTCAAAGGATAAAGAATGTGATGAAACCCTTAGATAGAAAGAGAACCTTGTATTGAAGCAAAAGGAGGATATTACCTTGTTGGATAAACGTCTCTCTGCCCAAAAGATTATCCGTAAGAAATATTATTCTGACTTCGAGGATTCCTGCACTTCCTTAGCTAATATGACTGCTGAGCGTAGTGACTTCTGCCTCTAAATTTAAAGTTTGAACCTTTTTGAAATTGTTAATGTGTGTACCCTTTCATGCCAAGAGGCAATTCCTCTAACGCCAATGCATATTACCAAGGCTTCCGAGCATTCTAGGAAAACCACAATCTTTTCTTTCTTTGAGAAACACCTTGATGTCGTATTTATTGTGTTTTCTTAAAAATTATTCCTCAAAAACACCAAGTACAACATCTAAAAACCGTTTTAAGTATTCAATTGTCGTGCTCGCACCAATTCAATAATAACTTAATAATAGAATCAAATGGACAACTATACACAAGCATGTTCACTGATGTCATCATCTTTTGTAGAAGACAAAAACTATCTTTCTTAGCAGAATCAACTTTTTGAGTAAAATAGTCATTGTGGTCTTGAATTCGATATAATATTCGCTCGTATCGACGAAGAAGATAACTTGATGTATATTTTGATTGTTTTCCACTAAAACATTCTCTAATGATACGGTTGTAGCGAGCCTTTCTATCACGTTCGATGTATCTTCTACTTACAACCAATCCACCATGAGGCCCATTGTTGTCTATCATTGTAGTTTCAATTATAGGTACAACAAACAATATGATAATTTTAGCAAATTAATTAATTTCTTTTTAATTTGTGTTAATATTTTTTAGTTGTCATCAGACCATGCTTTCTTTTTAAAATTTTGTAATTCACTAGCTGAATGCGAAGAATTTTTGTTTTGATAATGCCACAATGAAGATGCAACCTACAAAATCTTTTATATATAAAAGTACCTCTATATAATTGCGGAATCAATACATAACAATAAAACTCTGATGTGATGTTGCCACCTATTAACTATTAGAGAAAACATAAAAACATAGTCCAACCCCTCATACACTTATTCTGTTTTCTGATACTATTTTTATGGTATAAACTCTACGAACATAGTCGAATTGAATTAACGAAAACTATTGAAGTCTCAAAATTTAGAAAAAATTGATGTCTCAAAAATTAGATGTTTTATTGTACTATTACATCTTCGGAAAAGTTGTTCTTATTGTTTTATGTTATTATTATTGTTGTTATTATGAAAGATGCCACCAAAGGCTTTATTAAAAACGAAGAATATTTTACACAGAGTTGGTTGGAGCCTAGGAACAAGTTGAGCCCCAATACCTTTTTGAAATCATTATTATTATTATTTGTTGACACAACGTCACTTAAAACTATTGTTTTCCTCTATGAGCTATAATTTTTATATACTTTTGTAGATTCAGTAATCTTGATAATAACAATAAGAAGAGAATAAATAGTTAGTGGAAAATTGATTTACTGATTTCACAAGAAGTACTATTGTTGTATGCTTTTGATTTTGTAACTTTTCAATAGTTGCATGAAAAAAAAAGATGGGACAAAAATATCGCCTGGGGAAAAAGAGGGAGAAGAAAACATAACGTTGAGAATAAAAAGTAATCGTGACTAGGATGGGTTCATATCTTCTAATGTGAATGTCTAAATATTGTGTTTGACATCCTCGACACAAAACTAAGCTACTTCATCTACACATTGGTTTAAAAAGATAGAGTTGGAGAAGGATTTCCAGGGAACTAAGAATGTATGCGATGTGAATTTAGACGTTTTAGTTCACATACTTTCCGTTGAAGAAGATCTTATACTCCCTCTGTTTCAAAAAGACCGTCCTCTATTCCATTTTGGTTTGTTTCAAAATTGTGTCCAGCTTCTGTTTATAGTCATATTTTTCCAATGAACTCTCTAATATACCCTTAAGCTTTTTATATTCATAAATTCTTTTTTAATAGGACCAAATCTAAAATATTAATGAAATTTGTATAATTAAGTAAACAAATATATCTTTTATTCCTTTTTGTATTTCTCATTTATAATCTCATCACAATTTTTGGTAGTTTTTATTACTTACAGTTTTATTCAAATAAATTAGGCAAGTAATTAAGGGTAGGCATGTAAACTGTTATGGTCTCCTTAATATCTTGACAAAGTCAAAGCGGACTGTCTTTTTGAAACGGAGGGAGTAATAATTAATATGGTTAATTCGGTCAATCTCAAAAATGCTGATGTAAGTAGATAACATATTTAGATGCATATTGATTGAAGTAATATACCTTAGCTTCCTCATTACGTCTTTTACCAAAGGAAATCGTGGCTGGTTGTTGAATCAGGCGACATACTCTCTTTATCTGAGTACTCATTCCTTATCATCTGGGTAGTATCATGTGGGTGTACGTATAACTTGTCCAAAAGTTATGTTAGCGCTACGGCTCTCCTTTAAGTTCCCTTTTAACACCTTAAGCATGTATTCTTCTATTTGGCGTTAATTCTGAAAATCTGCATGACTCTCATCCTCTTTTCGTAGAAATTCATCATATTATCTTCCCATTCCAAGTTTTTGTCTTTAACTTGAAATTTCCCTGGAAAAACAATATCATTAAAAATCTAAAAAGCATGTACATCTCAGGTTTTTTATTGTTCACATTCTCTATTAATAAATATGAAATTATTGATTACATGACCGTGTTGATTCACCAAAGACACATTATGAACCGTCCTTTCCTATATCGTTGAGGATTAAGCTACCACGATTGAAGACTTGGAGTTTCCTACTAACGATGGCAGAGGTACAGTAGAAATAATATCCTTGAGCTTGTTCCTCATAAAAAATAAATGAATACCTCATTTTTCTTACTGCAATCAAAGGTCACAAATGCAATCAATTTGAATATCAACATGATGATCCACCCATTAATACTTGATAAACTGGTCAATATGAGCTAAAAACATAACTTAGGAGGGGAAAAAAAAGTTAAGAGATACAACCCAGATCTCAAAAAAAAAATATGCAATGATGATTGTCAGAAGTATCAAACAAAAAGTCGAAAAAAATAATCTAGGTTTGACAACTCTAATTACGTCTGTTTAATCTTGGGTTTTGTCTGACGGCGACAAGATCATCACATGCGTCAGTCTATCATTATTTTAGTACTTATCATTGATAGATTGGTTCACACGATCGACAAATTTTGGATTACAAAATCCAAAAGTGGATATTGTGGATTAAAAAGAGTTCCTCGTACTCTTTTTATAGTCTTCAGTCTCTGGTCGTTATTCATATACTTTAGTGTTCAAAACAGGCAATAGATCGCCAAAAATCGAGCAACGAGACCTGGCAAATTTTGGAAAAATATTTTGGATTCTTGTTGTTTACTGGATATTGTGGCTAATTGGTTTCAGACAATCGCTCGGTATTTTATGGACCTTATAGTGCTGGTTGATGGATTTCCCATCAAGAATCGAGAGAGGAGTCTCGAGAGATCAAACAAAGTTAACAAAATATTAAATTTCTAAAATACTTTCTCATATTTTTCATCAAATACTTATGATGCTTTTTATAGGCCATAAACTGATCAAAATCAAAAGACTACTAACATCTATACGTGCATAATGCACTTCCATATTACTAAGATACTAATAAGACTCCTGAGTTATAGGACCACTTCCCATAACCATTATACTAAACACGTTTAACTCCTTAATAGTAGGATTAATCAACACATTTACTAAGACCAAATCCTAAACACGTTTAACTACTTATCCATGTTTGGATTACATATCTAACAACTTCCCTTAATTCAAACACGGTTAATTATCCGTAGTCTTCATCACTGCATCATATACTAGCTAAAACATCATCATCATAAATTTCAGTAACATCTTTGATTGTTACTGTCATCATCATCCTCATCCTCATCCTCATCCTCATCATCATCGTCACGATCTTCATCATCATCATTGTTAGTTGATCAACATCCCGCATCTTTTCAACTTCCCTAACATTATTATGCAAATCATATTAGCATCTTCATCACAATCATCATCATCATCATCATTTTTAGATGATCAACATCCTACACAATTTCGACTAACCTAATATTTTTGAAAAACATTTTAGAATCCCTCTACCTAATTTGAACAAAAAATCTTTACCAAAAAGATTTTCATAACAATTTTCTTTTCTTAACAAAAACTATAATCAAATATTTTTTTTAACAAAAAAAATCCTTTCTCATAAAATTTATTTTCTTCATTGAAAGCCATTGTATTCCAAAGACCTAATTAGTAGGTTTTTTTTTTTTTTTTTTTTTCACAATTAGAAACCCTTGTTTTCCAACTTATATATATTAGATTAATTAAGAGGACATTTATAATAAAAAGTTAATACATCATTCATGATGAGCAATTAATGAGACACTAATTAATAAATCACTTATAATGTTTTTAAGTTGAATAAATCTATCTTTTCCTTAAATATATCTGGACCTCTCTTTATCTTGCCTAACTTTTCCAAACCTTGTTTTGTATTCTAGATTTTGTGTATCCTCAAGTAAAATGGTACCCGCATTAGTAGCATTGCAAACATGGAGTGCAAATGTACCGAGCTAGAAGTAAGTAGAAACTTGTTTATGGAGACACATGAGAGTTTGGGGCCTTTAGTTTAGTCAGTGTACCCCTTCCAAGGGATTTTGGAATGGATTTTTTGCGGTTTGGTATTGTAAGGCTGAGTCTAGTGGAGTAATTTTGTGGGATGAAAGTGACCAAAAACCGTGGTCTAAACTCAAATGCACGTTCTCTCTCCTCAAAAGCTGGGGATGTGGGAGGGGATTTAGATTCCTCGCCAGAAAAAATGATCCCCGCTTTAATATTTTTAAAAAAAAATAATAGCAAACAAAATCCAGAAATGGGCCCACTTTATGTATTTAAAAATACTAATACTTAAAAGAAAAAAAAACATATTAAAACACGTAAAAGAAGAATATTATATATCTTGGGCGAAAAAAATCCTCGCCAAATCATGTTTCCATCCCGTATCCTAGTTAGTAATTCTCCGAATCATTCCCGAATGATTCCCGAACGTATCCGAACTGACCGAATCCGAATGATACTTCCGAACTATTTAAACTCCGAACCTAGTTCCCGGATTATATGGACCTCACGAATGATTCGCGAACGTATCCAAACTAACGAATCGAATGATATTTCAGAACTAGAACTTCGAACCTAGTTCGCGCCCAACCTCGCTCTCCCATAGGTAATTCTCGACAGAGTTCTGTTGATTGATTTTTGTTTGATTTTGTATATACTTTATATTTAAATAAAATTATTCAATTAAAATTTTCTATTGGTAGTTGTTTAACCAGTGTTTTATGTGTCAATTGTTTGTTTAAAAGTCTATAAACTCGTTTTATAATATATTTATGCGATTAAATTGTTTACTTCATGGTAAATAATCACGCTAAAATGTTTTTTCCATCTTATAAGTCATATACAAATAAAATTAGTCTCGTAATAAGGTCATAATACTTATCAATTTATCATATATGTGTTTCTAATTTTAAGTGCCGAACTCACATTTATAAAACGAATATGCACGTACGTATGCCGTTCGAACTCTTTGTCAGAACAACGAACCGTTGACCGGATTTTTGACCGAATCCGACCTATCCGAATCCGTATAATTCCCGTACGTATGCCGTCCCGAACTACTACCCGTACCCGAATTGCTAACTAGGTCCCGTATCATAAGACTAAAACATTCCTTTTGCCTTACGTGGCACCACCGTATAAGTGGTAGGGGAACCTTCTACTAGACTCAACCTAAACGAAGAAACGAGTGAATTCCAAATAAGAGCGATCACATCGCCAAACTAGCAGCAAACGCTTATTGTCTCTTGTCTAGTCTTGGCATCAGAGCCGATCATGTGCATATTAGGGGCATGTGCGAACTTTATTAAAGGGCCTTTTTACGATCAAAAAATGCCCCCATGCATCCTACTTAATCACATGGCCTTTTTACGATCAAAAAGTCCCCACCACCGATAATATCGAATAACAATGATTAGATAGCATAAACATAACAAGTTCTTATAAGCATTGATTTTTACGCATACCGATAGACACATTTATTTGTCTAATATGATCTCAATTGTATGTATTTTTAGTGCTCGATTTTGTATTTATTATGGCTTTTTGTGTCTTTGTAGGTGTTTTTGGAGGAATAAGCTCTTGAGGAGAAAAGTTGCTCGAAAAGTGGTCCCGGGATACGTACTACAGGCAACCCGGAAGTATGTTGGAGACATCCCAGAAAAGCTACACTTACACCCCGTAAAATTACTGAAGACACCCCTCAAATGGATAAGGGGCACACGGTTGATAAGGGGTAACCCATCGTTATTTGCATCCCACATCTTCTATTTGCACCCAAAGTGCTTTTCGCACCCCACCAGTGGTTAGGGGGACACCATCTTCATCGTTTAAAAGTTCGGTTTTTTGGGAAACAATTGCTATAACAGTGTAACTCCCTGGATTTGGTTTGCACGAGTTTTAGTCGGAGTTAGCTTGAGTTTTGAGTTGGGATGATCCTTTTATGGTAAGACAGGATTGGTAAGGCGTGTAGAATCGAAAATAAAGGGTCAGATCACCGGTTTTGAGTAAAATAGGGGATCGGGATAAGTGAGAGTTACTCGGAAGTTTGTGCTATATTTGAGAGAGATTTTGTCGTAGTTATGCTTGGATACTGCTATGGATATGTACATCTAAACATGGAAGTGTGTTAATCTTGCCACGTTAAAAAAGTGAACTTCCATGCTTATCTCGACAAACACGGGAAAGTAGTTATTCTTGGAAGTTTAATTGGTTATGATTGGCAGTTACGTGCAGTGAAAGAACATATATTCTTATGGAAATCATATCTTCTGAGTTAAGGAAAAGATTGAGACAAAACCGAACCACGTGAAGAGACATAATCGTGACTTTAGGTGAAAGAAAAGCCGTGACTTTTGGGCGAAGAAAATAAAGATTTTTACCGAGTTCTAATCGGCCTGTGGAGTATAAAAGGAGTTGTTCGAGTCCCAGGAAGGAGTCGAGGAGTTTGGGGTCTATACGTAGTTTGGGGAAGCTCTGGTACGAAGAAATCACGCTGCATAGAAAGTTGCAGCAGCAGGAGGAAGAATTCGAAGCTGAAGAACATTAGACGACCCAAGTCAGTCGCAGATAAGTGTGGTTTATCCACGACACACACATAGTATCATTTCCGGTTGTCTTATATCTTAGACGTTAGTAATAAATCGATCTGTAACGTATATAAACGTTGCAGTTGATCTGTTTTATTGATTTTCTTTGTATTTTCATCTTTAATACACCTTTAAGCAATGAATTCATATTTGGAGAGTGTTTGCACCATGAAGAGCTAAACCCCATCACTGGGATGACGAATGAAGCCTTATCACAATTGTTTGGTAACTATAATTGATTCTTTATGACTTTTTGCACTTATTTTAATTGATTTATGATTTTTACTAATTAGTTGTGATTTCGTTTGATGGTGTATGCTTAGACGTAAGAGCTTTTGATATACCATGATGGTGATTTACATCTAATGTTTTAGAAATCTACTTTTGACAAAGAAAAGAGTCAACAAAAGAGCTAGAATTGTTATGAGTCATTATATGAACCAAATGAATGAGTTTATGGTGGAATCCCGAGTCTCAGTACCTCTCGATATCGTCATAAACTTTTGTATATATTATCTTTATTCTTAGTGTTTTCTATTTTTAAGTCTGAAATCGAGTCTAATCAAGTCCGAGTGAACGACATCCTTTTTACCACTATCTATAACAATTTAAAATTACATCAATTTTTTGGCGCCGCCGACGCGGACTTGTATTTAGGTTTTAGGTTTTAGAGTTATTTCTATTTTTATTTTTTATATTTTTTGGTTCTCTTTTACGCCTTTGGTATTTTTCGATTCTTTCCAGATTTGGAGCGAAGCTACAAGGAAAGAAAAAGTGCTATAAAAGGAAGCATCTTCCAAAGAAGGAAAGAAAAGAGGAATTCAAAAGGAGTGAAGAAGAATATTTTGTATATAGCTATTTTGTTTTATTTTTAGAAATTGTAAATAGGGTTGTATTTTTGTAATTTTTCTTTTTCTTTTTCTTTTTGGAAACTTTTTGGACTTTATTTTTTTGGACCTGGACATTATTTTGAAAACCCTAAGGAAGGGTTGAAATTAAATATAAATTGTTTGCGGGGAAGGGCGGCAGGTTACGATCATCGTGTCTCATTTCCGGGTTCGTACACCGACATCGGAGTCGGTGGCCTGAGTTGACTTCAACGGTTCATCGCCCGTCTGGTACGAGAGGTAAGACTCTATCAACCCACGAATCCCCTGTCATTGGGTTTTATTCTGTGTGACAACTCACACCCCTGCAATAGAATGTCGAACTGGTATTACAATAGCCAATACAACGAATATCCGACTGAGTTTCAAAATGGACGTTACTACTTTGACCATAGTGTGAATAGTGGTTGGGAATATCAGCCTTTTCAAGGTTATGGCTCATACCATGATGAGCCCAATTACTATCCACACACGCACGGGTCATACGAGCAAAATTCTTATATTTCTCCTTTAGAAGAGTCCCTCAGGAAATTAGAGGAGTCGACACGTAAGATAGCTAAGATGAATAACTTAGTTTATGACGAAAGAAAACTTTCTATAAAGGAATCCCTCAAGATGATAGCTGAGACGAACGAAAGAATTGCTCGAAATAATCTTAATTTCCAATACAGTGTTTCTAATAATACCCTAGAAAATGAGGATAGTTATTTGCATAATCAAGATGACGAGGATAAAATTGGTAACACTACTTATTTAGATGAGGTTCGACCATTTTCATGTTATTATAATGATGATTATGATGAGGATGGTGCTGATGAAGAATTTGAAATAAGTAGGCATAGTGATAAGGAATTTGTTACTCCAATTAAGCTTAATAATGATAATGTTTCTAGTTCAAATCCAAATAATTTTAATAATTATTCACCTATTCAAAAGGACGAGGATTTGTCTAGAGATACCCCCGTTTTAGACGATGTAGTGTTTCCTTTTGATTACAAAGCTAATAATGGTTTAGAGGAACGAGTTTCTTCTGAGAATATTGTTTTAGAGTCTAGCGATTTAGAAACATTAGTCTTAGACAAAGAAAATGAACTCGTAGAGATGAGTGAGGATGAACCTGACTTAGAAGAATCAATTGACCATTTTCAGGAATCAGATGACCTTGAAATTAGGGAAGTTGTGACTAGTCTTTCTAGAGACACTGAAAACTCTAAGTTTGGGGGTGATTATCATTCTCCATATGCTTTAACTCTTAGAAAGGTCCCTCACTTGGGACTTGACATATGTGCCTCAACCATTTTAAAAGATTATCTTCATACATGTTTTCCTGAACCTAGTGATGTCCATAAGGAAGTTCAAATTAAAAACCCATCCTCTCGGTTGATGTGGTTTATTCAAAGCTATGATACCCAGTTGACTTTGTTTTCACACCAAATATTTTTCTTCCAAATGTGGGAACGTATGAGTTTCAAATGTGTCACCTATTAAGTTTTAATACTGAGCCTAAGTACTTTAGGAAATTAGTATCGACACATTTTCTTATGATTGACCGCCAGTTTCATCGTGGTCAATTGTGTGAGTCAAAACTGATTAACTTTAAGGATCCGCAATTATTCAGTTATTATTATGTGCTTCTAAGTTCTTATTTGAGTTTTTACAGACTTTACAACCTGAACGGATCTTATCTTTGAGGAATTCCAAGACATGAAAATATTTTATCTCGATTGATTATAGAGCTTTCCGAACTTTGAACCACGGCTAGATGTAGTTGTCTTAAACAGGAAACTAGACAAGGTTGTGCTTTATTTGTTAATTTTCTTGGCATGTTGCAGATTCTTTTTACTTGTGATATCTCTATTTGGTTTTGATAACCCACAGATATTTCGGCTATTACTTTATGATTCTATGAGGTGACTAATCCTTTCTTAGTCTGGCTGAAGACTTTAAACCTAGCACTTCTTGGGAGGTAACCCAATACTCATGCAACACGGTAATATCTTTCCTTAACTCTTTTGTTTCAAATGGTAACAGTTTGTCCTTGTTCATGCTTTTAATTTTATCTTTAGAACATTGAGGACAATGTTAGATTTAAGTTTGGGGGTATGGAAGAAAATTTTTAGTTGCGGTTGCATTGTTAAACTCCAGAGCCTAGAAATTTATGCATATTAAGGATGGCACTAACCAATCTAAGTGGATGGAAGCATTTTGGTTGTAGGAGTTGAGGAACCAATCTGATTAGATGGAAACATCTAAAGAGTCTATTCATAAAAGCACGAGCTCGGGTGTTAGAATTAAAGAAAAACATGGTAGTTTCGCCATATCTCGTTGAATACTTTTCACTTCTATTTTTATTTTGTTTTCTTTAAAATATGTTTCTCTAAGTATTAGGTGGGGCTCACGATTCAAGTTGTTACCACTGCTAGGATTAAATAGAGTGATTGAGATGCCAAAAAAAAACAAAAAAAAAAATTTGAAAAAAAAGAAAAGAAATTGAGACCAGACCAACAGACCAACCGGAATAAATTCAATAAAGTCGGCCACTGGAACCCTTGTATATGCCAGTTGTGTTGACCTAGAGTTAGGATTATCGACCACTGGTTCCCTTGTATATGCCAGTGTGTTGATATTAGTCCAAACCAATATCTCAGTCCATTAGGATAGGTTTATTTTGGCAGTTGCCTTCAGACAGATATGACAAACACCGTTCACCTTAGTCAACATCAAAACCATTTACGTTTTTCTCTACATCCATCTTCTTAATCTATCCATGTGATTGGTTGACTTCGGTTATGATGTCCAGAAACTATCTGAGTAGAGCTCTGTCACTTATATATGAATTTTAGTATGCTTGAGTGCAAACTCGTGTATAGCAATTGGAATTTCGCATCAGGGTACTTCCTCCTGTAATCAATAAGTATGCTAACCAAGGAGACTTTTTAGTGTCTTCCAAGGTTCTGCGTAGATAGTTAGGGTCTAGAGTAAAGGTTTTGTGGGTATATCTCTTGTAAGCCCTCCCGAGACTATAACTCGGCCAATATGGCCACCTAGGGGCTTAAAGGCTTATTGCATATGCTAAATGCAACCAACGATGCCTGCGGCAGTGAGTTAGGATTTTATTTTAGATTTGCTCGGGACTAGCAAATAATAAGTTTGGGGGTATTTGATAGACACATTTATATGTCTAATATGATCTCAATTGGATGCATTGTTAGTGCTCGATTTTGTATTTATTATGGCTTTTTGTGTCTTTGTAAGTGTTTTTGGAGGAATAAGCTCTTGAGGAGAAAAGTTGCTCGAAAAGTGGTCCCAGGATACGTACTACAGGCAACCCGGATGTATGTTGGAGACATCCCAGAAAAGCTACACTTACACCGGAAAATCCATCAAGACACCCCTCAAAATGGATAAGGGGCACACGATTGATAAGGGGTAACCCATCTTTATTTGCACCCCACATCTTCTATTTGCACCCAAAGTGCTATTCGCACCCGCGGTGGTTAGGGGGACATCATCTTCATCGTTTAAAAGTTCGTTTTGGCGGGAAACAATTGCTATAACGCGTAACACTCCTGGATTTGGTTTGTACGAGTTTTAGTCGGAGTTAGCTTGCGTTTTGAGTTGGGATGATCCTGTTATGGTAAGACAGGATTGTAAGGCGTGTAGAATCGAAAATCAAGATTCAGATCACCGGTTTTGAGTAAAACTGGGAACCGAGATAAGTGAGAGTTACTCGGAAGTTTGTGCTATATTTGAGAAAGATTTTGTCGTAGTTATGCTTGAATACGAATCGATATGGATACGTACATCTAAACAGGGAAGTGTGTTGATCTCGCCACGTTAAAAAAGGGAACTTCCATGCTTATCTCGACAAACACAGGGAAAGTAGTTATTCTTGGAAGTTTAATTGGTTATGATTGGCAGTTACGTGCAGTGAAAGAACATATATTCTTATGGAAATCATATCTTCCGAGTTAAGGAAAAGAATGAGACAAAACCGAACCACGTGAAAGAGATAATCGTGACTTTCGGTGAAAGAAAAGCATTTGTGACTTTGGGCGAAGAAAATAAAGATTTTTACCGAGTTCTAATCGGCTGTGGAGTATAAAAGGAGTTGTTCGATTCCCAAGAAGGGAGTCGAGGAGTTTGGGGTATATATGTAGTTTGGGGAAGCCGGGTACGAAGAAATCACGGTGCGAGAGAAAGTTGCAAAGAAGGAGGAAGAAGACGGTCGAAGAACATTAGACGACCAAAGTCAGTCACGGATAAGTGTGGTTTATCCACGACACACACATAGTATCGTTTCCATCAGTCTTATATCTTCTGTATCGTTAGTAACAGTCGATCTGTAACGCATATAAATGTTGCAGTTGATCTGTTTTATTGAATTTCTTTGTATTTTCATCTTTAATATACCTTTGAGCAATGAATTCATATTTTGAGAGTGTTTGCACCATGAAGAGCTAAACCCCATCACTGGGATGACGGAGGAAGCCTTATCACAATTGTTTGGTAACTATAATTGATTCTTTATGACTTTTTGCACTTATTTTAATTGATTTATGATTTTTACTAATTAGTTGTGATTTCGTTTGATGGTGTATGCTTAGACGTAAGAGCTTTTGATATACCATGCCTGTGATTTATATCTAATGTTTTAGAAATCACTTTTGTCAAAGAAAAGAGTTAACAAAAGAGCTAGAATTTTTATGAGTCATTATATGAACCAAATGAATGAGTTTATGGTGGAATCCCGAGTCTCGGTATTCTCTCGATATCGTGACAAACTTTTGTATATATTATCTTTATTCTTAGTGTTTTCTATTTTTAAGTCTGAAATCAAGTCTAATCAGTCCGAGTGAACGGCATCCTTTTTACCACTATCTACAACAATTTAAAATTACATCACATACCGTCTAGTTCAACACAGAAAAGGGTCCAAAAAAGATTGCCGACTGTTGTAGGAGAAATATAGAGAAGAAAGATATCTTATTC
Organism: Papaver armeniacum; assembly: GCA_023531295.1. Lineage (NCBI taxonomy): Eukaryota > Viridiplantae > Streptophyta > Magnoliopsida > Ranunculales > Papaveraceae > Papaver > Papaver armeniacum. The sequence continues at coordinate 35,462 of JAJJWW010012315.1, forward strand.
AGTAGACATCAATATAGTATCACATAGAAATAAGCCTCTATTTATAGGCTAGAGTGTCAACCCTGGTTACATATAGATGGGCCGCACACATGGGCCAAAGGCCCTACAACACTCCCCCTTGTGCGGTCCATTAGTAGTGCTTCATATGTAGTGCTTCACATATAATGCTTAGATGTAGCGCTTGAGATATATCTCTTGAGATCTAGTTTCTCTCCTTGATGACCACTTGTATCTAAGTGTATTTCCTCAATAAAACCTGGGGAAAACCTAGAGGACAAAACCCGAACTAAGGAAAAATAGTACGATATTAAGAAAACTTAGAATGATTTGGACTCGCATATGTTGCCTCGTTAAAACCTTGACAAGGAAAAACCCGGTGGGATAAAACCTTGTGAAGGGAAAAGAGTACATTAAATCCGAGGAAGTATGCCTTTCTTTGGATACTCACACATAACATCTTATCTATGTCTATAGATGATTGATGAACACCTAGTCGCGATACACAATAGTATTATCAATACTACTAGTTTACTTGTTCCAAAACTGTTGGCATGTAATCCTTGCTTTGTTATGCTTATTAGGCATTGGTTTCACTTGACAAACTATCGAAGTTTCGTTTCTTTGATTCTGATATTGTTCAGCAAGCAATCTGCAGGTCTTCGTCATTTATCATGTAGTTGGTGTAGTTATGGTTGCCTCGCTAAAAACCTTGCCGAGTAACAAAACCCTGTGGGAAAACTAATCTCGATCGAAGGGAAAAAAGAGTACAACACGCCTTCATATTTCGGAGTCAAATATGTCGACATCATATCCTTGGATCCTCCCCCGATGTAGGCATCTCCCTCTCGATTACTTTCGAGTTGTTCCAAACGGTTCCTTTAGTCATGTACTTTTCAAATCGAATATCGGTAATGACTTAGAAAATAATCTACCATATCTCCCCATGATTACTTTCGTTAGAGAAGAGATTATTATTCCTTTATACTCAAAAACTTTTGGATTGCACTTTCATTAGCATTCCTTTTTATGTCTTTGCGTAGGATACGACAAATTTATGTCAATGGTTACTTTTAAGTACATGATTACATTCAATGTACAATTCCAATGATGTTGCGTTGGCGCTAAGCAATATCTAGCTAACAAGTTTCTTGAGGATGCAAAATTTGATCGAGTAAATTATTATACTAGGTACAAAAATCGTCTATTGTACTTAGATATGGGAATTTCATCTCCAAACACATCTTCGTCATCTTCCTTTAGACGAAATGGTCATTTACTTGCATTTGAACCTCGATTAATCATTAGAGTGCTATCAGGATGCATGTCTTTGTTAAATTTCCTAACAACTTTAGACATATGCAAACCGGTGGAATAATATACCACAAGCTCAAGATTCGGTCGAGCTTTCCCAGATTTTTCATCTCGATTCGGATTTCAAATAGCTTTTAAGGTCTCTTATTAAATCAAGAGTACCCATCATGTCCTGTACCATCCACATAGATAACTACAATTCCAAATCAGAACTTTCTTGTGAATACGCAAGGAAAATTAACTTACTTGTCTATCCCCTCCAAATCAAATAGTCACTTAGACGGGTATACCACATCCGCCCGATTGCTTCAATCTATAAGTGAGCGTTATATCTAACTGGAAACGTACTATGTGGTTTAGAGTCACTTAATATGGGTAACAAAAGTCTATCAAGTACTTTTGTAAATATCCTCTATCTCTTGATTCTTTCAGAGATACGTAACAACCACATACATATGCTGCATTTCAAGTCCTTTTGAAATTACCAAGCTAACCAAGTAGTGGAACACTATGAAGTTCATTACATGAGAACAATTCCAAGGCTTTGTGAGAAACCTCGCGCCACAAGGCGAGTCTTTATACTTTAAAACTGCTTTCTTCACGTTATGATTTGTGACAAATTAATCATGTATGTCCCATCGGCTTTACACTTGTTTGGTTAGCACTACCACACCAAATACATGTATATTTGTCAAAGAAACAAGTTCTACCTGGATTGTGTAGGCCAAATATGGTATTTGTTAATATTAACCAATAAGAAGCATGGTTCGATCTCATTGTGCTCAATTTTCTTGAGAAACTACGTATAAAATATAATCATTATATGCTCGCACGATCTTTCCATTGACTCGTGTGTGTTCTCATAATCCTTTAGTATTTCATTGTTCTATGGAATCATTAAACTTCGGAACGTCCTCCAGTATTGATTCATGGACATAGGAAGAGACAATCAAATGAGATTATTTCATTAATGATACAAATTATAGGTTGTGCCTTACTCATCCACTTCCTTCTAGGTGAGCATTGATCGAACATGGTAGTCTCTCCATCTTCCTTTATGGAGCTACGGCCTCAACCACACTTCCACTAAGTGTAGGTGCAACACCTTAGTATATGGTGTATATCCTTTATTGAGGATTCGTAACCTTGCATGTAGGTTTGCAGCTGGTATGTGTGATCTCATCACTTTAGCGACATCAATGTACATTCTGAAAATCAATAATTCTTTGTCACTTCACATTTACATTTGTGGAGTACAAGAATCAATATGAGACACAATGGGAACACACCACGACAATTCTTGTCGTTCCCTTTAGAAAATACTTTTATTATCTCCCCATAACGACGGAAGACTGTCTCATTAAAATGACAACGAAAATCTAGCGGTAAGAGATCTCCGCCAAAGGTTTTAAAATGCGGATTATTGTTGGGAACTCCATTTCCAACATAACTACTTAACATTTTTGAAGATCCATCATAATACGATGTGGAGTCGTAATGGCACATATATATTGCAACCAAAAAATGCGTAAGAACACGAATGTCAGGCTTAAATCCAGTTACCAACTGGTGCGCAAAAATGGTTGACTAATTGTGGGTTCTAAAACGAATAAGTGAATATGCGTATAATATTGCACATCCCCCAAGCATTTGTAGGAAGGTTGTTACGCATAATCTATCCTTAGACACCATATATAACCTATGATGCTAGTCTGTGAGACCATAGGGTATAGGATGCTCTACAATGATCCTATTAAACATGCAATATCCATCAAGTCCTTTTGATGTAAAATATCTAGCAATAACAAGGTTGGTGAGACCTTAAATTGTATAATATGTGCTAGAATTGTTTCAAAAACGCATAATTTCTTGTGAACAATAATTAATTCAACACTTGAATTATCATGAGAGACATAAATCACTTGAATGGACCAGCATTACGTATGGATATGTCCACAAATATAACCTTGTTTCTTTTGAAAAAATGGGTTGTTTACCATTTGCATCTTAGGATATGGTCTCAATCCTTTTTACTAAAGAATGACTTTATAAAATAAGGTACATGTTTTATTACTTTAAAAGCATAATGGGAGGAGGTGGTTTTCCTGGTACTTTAGAAAGAGTTAAGTTGATTGTGAGAGATGTCGTCACTTTGCATTCTTTCAATCTTTGTGATTCCCATTTTCTTGTTAACTCAAATAAAAGGATGTCCATTTGAGTTATTTCAAAACAAAATATCATATCACAACCAAAGTTTCTTTATGGTTATGTCAAAACCTGAGTGAGTTAATTCCCGACATTACATTGTCAATTATCCAAGTATTAGTGATTTACAGTTCACTAGACTAATTGACTCGTTATTTTCTCTAAAATGTGATTACTTTCACATTCATTGGAGGTAATTTTTATATGCATTCCCATTCTCACGGTTAGTTTTCGTTCAATAACCGTTTGCACAGACTTCGTAGAAACTTAACAAAGTGTGACTAGCTCTGGGTTCTTATAGAGCTCATGTAACTTTTAATCTTTATACTAATTAGGAAACAAAGATTGAGCATTTTATCGTTCGGCTATTATCTGTAATGATCCAATCATCGCATGGTATTATATAAGGAAACAATTCAACAAGCAGTTTAATATATTTCCTTAAGAGCTTCGTGTAATAAGTGGTGTGGCCTTATTACATAACAAAAGAAAATTTATCTCATTTACTTTAGAGTGTTACAATTCATGAGGATGATATACGTTTCATCATAATGTACAAATTATCATTTTAACTCAAGTGCTTTAGAGTATTTCAGTCTCAAGGAAATGATATACTTTTCATTTCATAAGTACAAACTATGAATTTAGTTCTTTGCATAAAAAAGTTCTTATTTTAACTTAAAAAAAAATGTTTACTAAACTACCATACAACCAATAGTCCAGGATCAAATCATACAAAATTCAGTTGAATAAAGATAATTAATAAAAACTTATCAAAATGTAAGCGTATTAATTGGGCAAGTTTCTTATTGCCACTTTGAAGTTGACAAAGAGGGGTACGGCCTTGTTTTAACATATAGTGAGTTTGTGTCGTTTAAACTCTCTATATATCTTGTAGTTGGTCTGCTACTATATGATACCGCATTCCATCACTTGTACCATACTCAGTAAATGTTTACCAAGCTCCAACTCTCATTCCAATGAGTCAGACGTCTCGTCTCATGCTCAGTAAATGAATTTACTTTTTATTGTTACTTGAGCCAATATTACAAGTGTTTTAAATTCCAATGAACATTCAAATTTTTGGGGGAAAATTTCATGAATGTTTCAAAAACTTCCTTCGAGCATTCCCATTATAGAAATCAATATGTCTCCTTAAAACGTAAGTCATGCCTTCATTTTTGAACAATTTATCGTCATTGGTTGAAGGTTTTCATGATGGAAATAAATACCTTGTTAGACACAATTGACTTCGTATCGGAGGCTCTTTAATGGCGCTCAAGTACTTCGAGTCCAAATGTCAAATTGTATTCAAGTTGGTTTAATCGAACCCGGTCAACGGATTGGTCAATGCCTCGGTCCATTGGGTTGACTATGTCATGGTTCACAAAAGTCCACATATATGTTCCATTATAAATGAAGTGCTCAGGCCCATTGATAATAACCTTGAACCTATTAGCATATGAGCCCAAAACATATATTGTTAACCCTAAAATTGGAAATTTCATCATCCAACTTTAGTGATCAGAAAACAATTGTAAACATCTCCGATGATTATGAAATTTTTACAGTAACTTCATAATAATCTTTCTACGCACCTAATATAATTTCAACTAAATCCAACGGCTAGATAAAAATTTATCCATGACGCCGTATGACTGTTCTAATTAGCGTTTCTGTGGACACAGTTGGAAATATCACGCACTTTTGAGTATTTCGATGGTTGGATCTTTATGAAATGTTTAAAGTATCTCAAAAAAAACAATATACAAAACATACAAAAACATAGCATAATCCAACGGTTGAAATTCTCACAACTTAGGTTTTTCGACGCCGTTAAAAATTAGGGTTTTTTCTGAACGTACACAGTTTTCTTAAACGCAGGTTTTGGAGATTGCATCATATTCCGATTTAATTGAAATTTTAACACAGTAAATAATGACTCATTGGGATGAACATATTAAAATATCATGATAATCTAACGGTGTAATATCTATTTTTTATAATCATACGTTTGTGGAACCCTAATATATACTACGAAAACGAAATTTCTTTGTTCAAAAGAAATACCTGGTAACGTATCCATGATGATAAACAAATAGGATCAGAACCACGCTAATCTTCAAGTAATCTTGAATGAAGAAAGAAAGAAAAAAGTTTTGCACCAGTTGTAGAGTCGTGCATGATAACGTGTTGTAGGAGAAATATAGAGAAGAAAGAGATCTTATTCATTACTCCCTCTGTTTTTGGAAAAGTGATACTTTTACTTTTTCATTTTAGCCTAAAAATAGGCCAAATTGAAAAAGTGATAGTATCTCTTTTCCAGAAACGGAGGGAGTAGATATCAATATAGTATTACATAGGAATAAGCCTCTATTTATAGGCTAGAGTGTCAACCCTGGTTACATATAGATGGGCCGCACACATGGACCAAAGGCCCTACAACACCGACTAGTTTTTCTAATATTTATTGTCCGTATCCATGTAAATGACTTCAAGTTCTAGCTTTGAGTTAGTTAACCAATATCTTTGTACCTAAAAGACATATAAAGACTAAAGTAGTTAGCAAAACAAAAATACAAAACAGAAGAGTTAAGAGGATTAATATCAAATTTGAGTATAATATGCATATATACCATTCAAAAGATCATTAGAGGAAATCAAAACAAAGCAGCAGCAAACCAATGAACTCATCAACCCATTGTTCCAAATCAAATCAACAAAACTGACCCAAATATAAATATACAACAACAAACCGATCTTTCTAGATCAGTCATGACAAATAAGAAATAGAAATTTAGTTTTATTAGACAAATCAAATTCAAAGCCTAAATTATAAAGGGAAAAATATCGTTTGGTCCTTTTTTGGGGTGGGCCCATGTCTCGTTTAGTCCTTTGGTCAAACGCCTTTAATGTTTGGTCCATAATTATTTAAAAATATTTAAATAGACAAAAATACCCATCCGTGTTAAATTTTTATTTTTGTAGCAAGTTCTTGGGTGCTAAAAAAACATACTTCATTCCGGTGAATGAAGTCCATACAAAAAGCTAAAAAACAGAGACTTCAATCGTGGAATGAAGTCCATGCAAAAAGCTAAAAAAAGCAGAGACTTCATTCCCGTGAATGAAGTCCATACAAAAAGCTAAAAAATGAGACTCCATTCCCGGGAATGAAGTCCATACAAAAAAGCTAAAAAAGCAGACTCCATTCCCAGAATGAAGTCCATACAAAAAAGCTAAAAAAAGACTTCAATCCCGGAATGAAGTCCATACAAAAAGCTAAAAAGCGGACTTCATTCCCAGGAATGAAGTCCATACAAAAAGCTAAAACAGACTTCATTCGGGAATGAAGTCCATACAAAAAGCTAAAAAAACAGACTTCATTCCCGGGAATGAAGTCCATACAAAAGCTAAAATGGACTTCATTCCCCGGGAATGAAGTCCATACAAAAGATCAAAAAAAAGAAACGGAAAACTTCATCGTCTTCATCATCTTCATATACTTCAACATCATCAGCAGCAACATCATCATATTCGTCATCTACAACTACCAAAATCATCATCTTCATCGTCTTCATCGTCTACACCAGCAGCAACATTCAAACACCAGCAGCAACAAAATCTTCATCGTCGTCTGCATATCTTCATCATCTTTGTTTCTTGTTTCTTCATCTTCCTTGTTCATCGTCTATACCAGCAGCAACATTCAAACACCAGCAGCAATTAAAATCTTCATTGTCGTCTGCATATCTTCATCATCTCTGTTTCTTGTTTCCACAAAATTAAAACCCTAGAAAAACGATTTGAGAGGAAAAGAAAAACTAGATCTAGAAAAGAAGAGAGAGAAAGTACATATGAGAATGATTCCATCTCTCTTACCTTTTGACTATATATATGGTCCTTATCCAAAAGGGTATTTCTGCCACTACAAGGTGACATTTACATCATCCATGACATCAGCGTAGGACCAAACAATAATTTTTAGGACCAAACTATAATTTATATTACCAAATAGGACCAAACAGACATTTGACTTGGTCAAATGAACTAGACTCATCCTAATATATTATTCCTAGGACCTAACGGTATTTCCTACATTATAAAATTAATTCGAAATTGGCTAGTTTGCTTACGCAAAACATGGAGATTTGCGCTCTCTTTTCCATCTTAGTATTATCACGAATATACTTTAGGTCTTCTATGAGGATTTCTTTGAGTTTTTTGTGAAACAGTTTAGATGAGAGTCATGAGACTCGTTACTTGTTAGGACGAAGAGGAAAGAGCGAGAGAGTGATTTTCGTGTGTTTTAGAAGAGGAAAGTGTGAAAGAGTGTACTCGGGCTTGGTTATTGGGCTTAAATAAAACGAAGCGGACCCATATATCGTTGCAATTGAAATGTTTTTATTGGAACCGTTTTTTGGGACTACTCAAAAATGGG
>JAJJWW010012316.1:0-418736 GCA_023531295.1 Papaver armeniacum
ATTTGGCCCCCTAAATGGGGCAATAAAATATATCCACCGGAATATAAGGTGGCGTCACAGTTGCTTAATTCTTTCCCGTCGGCCCAAACATGGTAATAAAAATCCAAAGCAGCCAGAAACGTGTGAATCTGAACAAGCAGATTTTATGTGCAGTAAAAAGGGTAAAGCGAGAAGAGTTTGAATTTCAACGAGTTTGAAAAAGTCTCTCAACTACCCTCTCTCTCCCAGGATATCGTGGCATGTTCTTCTGCATCAGCTGGTCCCACATCCCAATCCATCAATGCACCGGAATGGCTCAACCAGCCGACACCTAGCAGCTAGTTACTGGAACCAAACGGCATCTTCTTCTTTCTTTAAATTCAAAAACAGAACTCTCGAGAGCAACAACAACTCAATTCTGTAGTGTCCCGGAGAGAGAGTAGAAGACGTCGACAACACGATACTCCCAAGAGCGTGAACGGACCCCACTTAGCATTAAAGTCATAAAGTTAAAATCTCCTCTTTCTTCATTTCTGAAATATATCTGACTGACGAGAGAGACAGCTTGAATCAGCTTTATGAATAAAACTGCTCTTATCATTTTACTTTTAAAATTAAACTGCTCTTATTATCCTAAATTCTTTGACGCATCTTTGACTGGACTTCTTATCTTTTTGACCAGTGATATGGAAAATAGTAATGGCATGCAAATTTCAGGTGTAGCTGAATCACATAAAAAGAGTTTTTGGTTGATTTTCACGTCCACTCAAATGTTGCTTGACATGCTTGTTGTCTGTCCTTGGAACATGTTAACCAGAAAGCTAAAATAATTACAGTAAAAAAAACAAAAAATAAGACAGGGGCTCACATAGTCACATGCATTTTTATGGGCTTAGGAGTACATGTCAAAAAAAAAAAATTTTTTTTTTCAAAGGTAATTCACATTCATAAGCAAATATTACATTTTCAGCTTCTGCAGTTGTCTTGCAGAAGCTGTCTCCTAATCAAATTAGGAGGATTGGAGGAGATACATACCATACAATATTACACATACTACCAGGGGCGGAGCCAAGAATCAGCTAGATATTTGGTATAGCCCTGGCTTGGGCATTTTTTCACCCCTGGCTTAAGCCAAAAATGTACACACACTCCTACGACCCACTAGAAAATTGGCTTAGAAAAATGGAATTGGGCTTTTTTAGGGGTGGCTTCAGCCAGGAGAAGCCTCGCTGTAGTTCCGCCCCTGGAATCATGAGAAGGGGGTGCAAAAATTTGCTATGAGTACAACTGAAAATTTTAGGGGTGCAAAAATGAAAAAATAGGCTTGGTTTATAAAAAAAATATATTCTTAGAGCAACTGCAGTCACGAGACTAAAACCAAAGACTAAAAAAAACCCAAAAAATTTGGTTTACTCCGTGCTGTGACACTACGGTGCAGGAGCAAAAATTTGGTCGGGCCATCGGGCGTAGTTTCAAACTTTTTTTTTTTTTTTTTTTTGTTATGGGGCGTAACTTTGAGATACACCCCATCATCAGGCGCAATCCCCACACCCCGCTCCATCAGGCGCAATCCCAGACTACGCCCCATTTTTTTTTGTTTGTTTTGTTATGAGGCGTAACTTTGAGTTACACCCCATCATCGTGCGCAATCCCAACACCCGCTCCATCGGGCGTAACTTTAAATTACGCCCGACTAAAGACCAGACTAAAGACTAAATATGGTCTGGGTTTTGGTTATAGTCTGGTGTTTGGTCTTTAGTCCTTCTCCACTGTGTCTGCTTTTTACTAAAAAATTTGGTTATACTCTGCGACTGTGGACGCTCTTATAGGACCTAAAATGGGCTTTGGAGCCAGCTGGTCAGGGGGTGCAAGTGCACCCCCTTACAATGGGCTGGCTCCTCCCCTGCATACTACTGCGGGCAAACTTTGCCAGCTTATCTGCATGATAGTTATAAGCCATGTGGATATAAACTATATTACAAGAGCCAAACAAAGGAAGCATATGTCTAATTTGCTTGATAAGATGAAAGTCTTCTCTTCTACAGACTAATTCACTCCTAGAGATGGCATCAGCCACTCCTTTATTGTCTGTTTGTACAAGTAGTTTTGTACATTGCAGTTCTTGAGCCCACTTCAAACCGTGCAATACGACAAGAGCTTCTGCCTGATCTATATCACGAGCAGTTGTTGAGATGGTTTTGGCAGCTAAGAAAATTCCTGCGTTATTACGAATAACCAGGCCCATACCCGCATTGTTATTTTGAGTATTCATAGATGCATCAACAGTTATTGAAATCCATCCTCTAGGAGGAGGATTCCAGTGCATATGCATGTGTATTGGCCTAAAGCTAATAATAGATGCATGATCAGCTATTGTAGGTGCAAATAATCCACAGAGCTAGGTGGAACCGTCCTGGCCAAGGGCGTACCAAGAGAAACGAGTACTAGAAACACTGAATCACCTCATCAGGCCTGGGCACGAGGAAAGAGGAACGGAGACAGCCCGAGAAGTCGACATAAAGGAGAAAAGCTTTGATGTGATGCTCACCGAGTTCGAGGACAATTAATGCAATCGACGTGGGGTTGGTGAGGAGATAAGAGAAGCTCGGCTGAAGCGAGACTCGGCCAAGAATCTGAAGGGCGACACCGATCACCTCCACCAAACGAACGACATCAGGCGATGACACCACTCGGCTGATAGACACATTTTTGTGTCTATTTTGTTCTCAATGTTCTGTATTGTTAGTGCTCGATATTGTACTAATTATGGTTTTTGTGTGTTTGTAGGTATTTTTGGGAAATAAACATTTTTGGAAAAATCGGCTCGAAAAATTATGCGGAGCACCCCGGAGGACATTTGCTATGCGGACTCCCACATTGGATAAGGGGCACCCAAATTGCTAAGGGGCAACCCTTTTCTATTCGCACTCCACTCTGGTTAGGGGGCAACCCTTCTTCATCGTTCGAAAAAATGAATTTGGCGGGAAACTCGGAAGTTTTCACATGCGTATTTGCTGGATTGATTTTGGAGAGATTTTCTCACAGATTTGGGGTGGTAATGACCTGTTGAATCAAAACAGGGATGGTAACGTGTTTGGTGACGTGAAAGAGAGAAGATCTTATCATATCTCGTACAAAGCGGGGAGGATATTTTATTTCGGCTTGATTTTCTATAATGGGAAAAGGCGCATGTGTTTTCGGGAATTCGACTATACAGGATGATTACTAACCGTGTTTGGAGTATGAAAACGCCAGAAAACACGTGAAACTCTACAACAGACGCGTGAATAAGTTAATCATTAAAACTTTTCCCGAGAGAGTAAAGAGAAGATTTGAAGCAATTATCGCAAGAGATTCTGATTCTATTGGGTATATAAAGTGTTGTTTTGGGTCATAGAAGGGGGAAGGAGAGTTTGGGAGAGTTTGGAGCAACCACAGAGAAATAAAAATCGAGTTAGAGAATTCTGCTGCTGTTGCTGCCATTGAAGAACACGAAGAACATTCAACGCACAAGGAACCGTCGTTTCCGCTACAGTGGCAACGACTCACGAACGTGGGTCGTAATACGGAAGGCAGACTTAAAAGCAACAATAACAGTTCTTTGTAACAGTGTTTGCAACACTTATAATCGTTGCAAACACCCGATTTTATCATTTTCTCCATTTCATCATTTGTACACCTCCTTTGAGCAATAAAAATGATTTTTGAGCGTGTTTCCAACATGATGAGCTAGACCCCATCACTGGGACGACGGAGGAAGACGAATTTCATACATGGGTAATTTTAATTAATTCTTTTTTATGACTTTTGCACTAATTAAAAATTGAATTATTATTTGATTAAATTAGTTATTATTTTATTAGATGGGTCATGCTTGCTTAAATGTTTGATGTCCCATGCTTACGATTTATAACTAATATTTTGAGAATCAACCTTGGCAAAATTAAGAGTCCATGTTTTTATTTGTTGAGCTATAATTGTTAAAAGAATTAATATTTGAACCTTTTGTTATGAGTTTGGCGGAATCCTGAATCCCAGCTCCTCTCTTCATCTTGTGACATAAATTGTATATTTTCTCTATTTTATTATTTTTCTTTATTAAATCCTAAAATCAATTTCAACAAGTCCGAGTGAACGACAACTCTACTTACCACTATTCAAAATTACATCATCGGCTAGATGATTCGGCTCGAGGAAAAGGAGAGATCGACCGAAGCACCGACAAGTCGTTCAAGAAGAACATCCAGGAAGCTATACCAGGCTCAACACTGTAATATCGATGTATCACCACCTGCAGCTATAAATAGAGATCGTGTAGGAAGGTAGAAGGGAGGTTTTTTGGGAAAGAGAAAAAGAAGTGATAGAGCAGTACTGAGCGTTTTGTGAGCATTGTTGTGTATATTGGATCCTTGTAATCTTGTGTGAAGTAATAAGATCATCCCTTAACCCCCGTGGACATAGGTAATCATGCCGAACCACGTACATCTTGTGTTCTTCTATGTCTTTGCTTATTTACTTCTTAGCGTACATCTTTTGGATGTAGTAGTAGGATTTTCTACATCTACATTAAAGCGCCCGGCTAAGGGGATCGTATAACATCTTCGGATACCTTGAAATCGGTTACCAAAAGAGAGAAATCCAAGCTCCTAAGTCACCTTGCGTGCTAGTTGAAGCTAAGAGATAAACTCTTTTGGTTTAAAGTGTTGGTAGGCATAGCTTGTGAGGTTTTCTTATCCTTGTTTTCCTAGCAAAACCTTATTGAGTTTGATGTAAGTCTGCTTTGTGTTCTTGTCTTTCGTTTGAATAAAGTCGTCAAGACTGAATCATTAAGCTAGGTTGTTTGCTTAAGACACCTAAGCGAGTCATTGGAAGATCAGTAAGCTCCCGAAATAACATCTTTCGATGTTGGTAGAAGCTAGAAGGAAATTCCATCTCGCTGGCCACCATCTATTGATTCAAACTTCGTTAAAAGAGATTCACCAGCTCCTATAAACATCTATTGATGATAGTCGATGCTAAGTGAAAGACTCTAACGGTCGAAACGCATAGGTTGCTAGATTTATCGTTTAAAGATTACCTTCGTTATTAAAAGCTAGATGTCGTTACATTTGTCTTCACTTACTTAATCCTTGAAAAGGTCACGGAGTTTTAGTTTAAGAAACTCGTTTAGTTCTTTCCACCGAATCAATTTCGTCGAGTAAATGCCCTAAGATCTCTTACCTTATGAGTGAGGGATTAGATCGGGGAAAGTGCAGTTAATCTTCTTACGTCGAGTTAAGTGTTTTGGGTTGAGACGAGCTTCTTGATTAAGGGTCGCCTCGTCGTCAACCTAAGCTAAGCTGTTATAACACCCCAAAGCTCCCGAATGGATCATCTTTGATGATCGGTAGAAGCTAAGTGGAAACGTTATTTCGCAGTTTAAACCTTTTTAGTAAGTTAAACAAAGTACAATAATGGTGGAGGTAAGACTAACTCGAAGTCATTGAGTTTAGTTTTCCGGAAACTACGGCTGGAAGGATTATAGTGAGCGCTTCGTTAAACAAGTCTCATCTTGATCCAACACTAAAAGCCTCACAACATCAGTAAAAAACCTTAGGAATCCTACGGTACAATCGTCTCCGGGGATTCCCGGCAACTTGTGTAGGAAGACCATCAACACAACAGCTGTTGAGGGTTGCCATTAGTATCAACCATAGCCAAGAAAGAAATCTTCCGATTTAACGTACGGATGATTAATGACTTCTGGAACTAGGAATGTTAGGACAAATAATGATTAATGCATAGGGAAAGTACCGAAAGCGATGTGTCGAGACAGCTTTTCAAAGATTGTCCTTTACGGTCAAAACAACTTGATTCTTTGAGATTAACACGCTAGCATCAATGGAAGTGTACTGTAAAAACTTTTCCCACCTTACACAGAAGATCTGTACTTCATCCTTAACCTTTTCGAAAGCAGTTCGAAGTAAGTGTTGTATACTTTGGCGGCGTAGGTACGAACGGACGGCGAGCCAAGGAACAAGGGCGATATCGAAGGTAATGGCGAGTACCTCCGGGACGAAGCGAGGATCCTAAGGAACCGAGTCACAGCGGGATCTAGTGTACAAGAAGGACTCACGGATTCCCGATACGAAGATCATCGGCCAAGTAACCGGGACGAGACTCAGACATTAGTCAAAGGCATGACTACTGTCGACGAGGAGGTCGATTTAATCCGAGACGATGATCTCCCACCTAGGATGCTGAGGATTAACCTGATCCAGATGAGGCAATGGAATGAGGACGACATGGTAGACGGAAGAACTGCATCAGATACTGAGGAAGAAGAGGAAGTGCGAGGCGATACGGCGAGGAACGAGGGAGAGAAAGACAACGACAGCAGTACCAGCCACGAACTAGAATGAGAAGGTGAGAGGCTTAGGCGATTACACTTAGCAAGGGGCGACCACAACCGAGACATCCCCCCAGCAGCGGCCGATCATCCCGTAGCTCCAATCGTTCCCCCCATTGTTCTCTCGACAAGGCCTCCAACTGCACCCCCCCCCCCCCAATGTAACAGGAAACCAAGTAAATGGCCACTCTAGCCATGAAAACACCGACCCAATGTTACTCGCTATATTGGCAAGCCAAAGAAGGCAAGAAGACCTTAGAGAGAGCTGCAAAGGAGAAACCTAGCTTTATAACATGAAAACTACCGACTCCGTAACGGGAGAGCGGGGTCGAGAGGATCGTCGAGCCGAGGCGCTTCTAGCAATCACACTCCATCGAGAAACACCCCACCCCCATCCCCGAGCCGAGAACGCGTGCCCGACCCTAATCGACCAAGAGGAGGGTATGGGCCAGTCGAGGATTTTTCGACCGAGGAAGAAGCAACCAATGAGGGTACGGATGCGACAACCAAACAAAAGATCGAACAACTTGAGCAGATGGTCAAAAAACCGACAGAAACAACGAGGACGATAAGCTAGCAGAAGTAATCAGTGAAGCCCAGAAGACATCGTTTACCAAGGAATGGATCGGACTCCATTCCGCCCAAGTGTACGTTCTTCGATCTTCCCATCTAGGTTTGTGGCACGGGTGACGCGGAGAGCACATCAAAATGTACGGCATGTCCTTGTTGCAGTGGAAGAATTATGATGTGGTCATGTGCAAATTCTTCCCAAACAAGTTTGGAGGCGAGGCAAAGAGTTGGTTCTACACACTGCCCGATGAATCCGTTGGAAGCTATGCATTCCTGGTGGAAACCTTCCTTGAGACTTACATGCATAACAGTATAGCTCGGCCCCGAGTCAATAAGCTGTTCACACTTGCACGAAGATTCGGGGAACCATTTGAGCTCTCTAGGGGACAGATGGAGAAAGTTATGTACGGACATTGGAAAGGTGCCGGTCGATCAACAGATATTCGGTTTCGAGAATTCATTAGGGAAATCAGATCCCATTTGGGTAGCAATGTACACTGAGAAGCCTAAAACATTAAGAGATTCGGAAGATGCAAGAGCACTACATCGCCTTAGAGGAGATTCGGGGAAGGAGCGCAAGATAGAGGAATACAAGAGACAAGCGCCACAGTAGAGGCAACCCCACGAGAAGCCCCGAAACGATCGAGAAAAGGCCAAGCACACAACATCATGGGGAGAAAAAAAAGTTTGGGTCGAGAAAGGAAAGAAGCCTCGTCACGAACCTAGATCTTACACTCCACTAAACGCACCATTAGAAGAGATATTCAAAGAAGTCGAGAAGAGGAATGATATCCGATATCCTAAGACTCGAGGAATTGATTCGACAAACAAGGAACCACCCAGAGTTTTGCCATTACCACCAGTTTCGAGGCCATTCAACTAATGATTGTCGGGAGGTGAAAGACATCGTCCAGCACCTTATCCGAGATGGATATTTACGACATTTCGTCAAGACATCGCCGACACCTGCTCAACCCGACGTCCCAGTGCACCAAATAAGAATCAATCGTGGCACCCAGTTCGCCTGCAACACCATATCGCACTCGGCAACTCAAGGGTTCGATTTGGGAACCGATATCACCTCGAGGATTCATAAAAGGGATCGATCGGGCAAAGAAATCCTCAGTGTGGCTAAAACCCTGCCCATGGAACCATGGATGATGCGGCCGATCACCTTCTCGGCGAAAGACGTCCCACTGAATAGTCAAGCACATGGGGATCCCTTAGTAATAACTTTCTGGCGATCGAGGAATGGGGCGTCGCGGGATATTAATGGACGGTGGCAGCTCGGTGAATTCTGTTCTATGACACTTTCAAGGGGATGGAATTATCCGATGACATCCCGATCCCGTCGACCTATCGAATCTACGGCTTCCAGACGGTGACGGTAAAAAAGAGAAGTCACCCTCGAGTCTCGGACGGGGAGGGATTCCTCGACACACTCACCACCTTTTGCGTGGTCGACGTTGTGTCACCATACGGCGATTCCTGGTCGGCCTTGGCAGGGAATCAAGGGAGTCGCCTCTGCCTATCATCAAAGACTACGGTTCCCATTTTATCGAGGAGTAGTAGAGGTGCTAGGCGACCCCCAGGCGGCGAGGAAGTGCGTGCAGATAGATGTCCAGCATAATGAAGAGAGGCGATCGAGGAAACGACAAGAAAAGAACAAGTCTAAGGAAATAAAGGCGGGAGAGGAGTTGGAAAAGGTGATGTCACAAGCCATCGCTACCTATGAAGCTGGCGAGAAAGAGATCTTATAGCAATCACAAGAGCCGGTAACAGTCGGCGAACCAAAGCAAAATTTCTCGGCCTTAGAACCTGCAGACAAGTCAAATGGGTACCGAGGAAGAGCCAAAAATAGTGAGAATAGGGACTCTCTTGACAAACGAACAATCTCAGCAGTTGACAACTCTTTTGAAGGAGCACATGGATATATTCGCCTGGCAAATGCACGATATGGAAGGAATTGACCCGGAAGTCTGCTCGCACCACCTGCGGATAAACCCCAAGTTCAAGCCTATCCGACAAAAGATGAGAAGAATTGCACCCGAGCTGCAACCGGCGGTGGAGGCCGAGTTAAAGAAGTTGCACGTGGCAGGAATCATTCGAAAAGCCCAATACCCGCAATGGATATCTAATATGGTGATAGTCCCCAAAAGGAATGGAGGTGTTCGAGTCTGCATCGACTATAGTGACTTAAACAAAGCATTCCCAAAGGATAGCTTACCCCTCCCCAGCATCGATCAGCTAGTAGAATCCATAGTCGGGTATAAGGCGATAACACTCATGGACGGATACTCAGGGTATAACTAAATACCCCTGGCCCCCGAAGATCAAGAGCATACATCCTTCTTCACACCAAGAGGGTTGTATTGCTACACCAAAATGCCATTTGGATTAAGAAACGCAGGCGCCACCTATCAAAGGTTGGTGGAAGACATGTTTGAAGATAAAATACACAACACCATTGAGGTATATGTGGACGATATGTTGGTCAAGAGCAAGGTGGCCACCAACCATATCGACGATCTCCGAGGCATATTTCAAACCATGAGAAGGTACAGGATGAGGGTAAATCCGACCAAGTTCACTTTCTGGGTCACCTCGAGCAAGTTTTTAGGATACATAATCACCGACAAAGGAATCGAAGCCAACCCAGATAAAATCAGAGCCGTCGTGGAAATGTTATTGCCTGTAACAGTTAAGGACGTGCAACGATTAAATGGGAACTTGGCGGCCTTAGGACGATTCATCTCTCGGTCGTCTGATAAGTGCAAGGATTTCTTCGGGACATTAAGGAAAGGAGAGAAGTTTAAATGGACTGAGTAGTGTGAAGAAGCATTTCGTAAAATTAAGCAACATCTCGCGAGTCTTAGGTGTTACAAAGACCAGGCCGAGGACATACTAACACTATATCTTGGGGCAACCAGTCATGCCATTAGTGCGGTACTAGTCAAGAACGTGGGAGAGGAGGAAAAGCCGGTGTATTTCATAAGCAAAACCATGAATCCGGCAGAAATGAACTACACCGGGATCGAGCAACTAATATTAGCATTGGTGTTTGCAACACAGAAGCTTCGGACGTATTTCCAAACTCACAAGATTCGGGTGCTCACAAAGTCCTCCATAGAATCAGTACTCGACAATGCAGCCAGGTCGGGACGGATCTCTAAGTGGAGTGCACAAATAAAGCGATTCGACATTTTTACGAAATGAGAAAACGAAGAAAAGCACTGAGCAATGGCCGACTTTCTCGCGGAGACTTCCCTCTCGGCCGACGAAGATGAAGTAGAAGACATACAGGAATGGAGGAAGACCCGAGAGGACCCGTCCGACCTACTCGAAACATGCAACCCGACACGATGGGAGGTTTTCGTGGATGGGTCATCCAATAAAGACGGATCGGGTTTAGGATTGGTCTTCACGACGCCAAAGGGCAAAAAGATGGTCCACTCCTTTAGGCTTGAATTTAAAGCGACTAACAATGTCATGGAATACGAAGCGGTAATACATGCTTTGCGCTTGATAGTGGAGATGGGAATCCAAGAGGTACGTCTTACAAGCGACTCTCGGCTAGTTGTCCGACAAATCAACGAGCAATACGCCATACATGACCCCTTATTACAGAAATACTGGGAGCTCGCCCAATTCTACATCGGCCAGATACCGAGCATCAAGTTTTGGCATATTTGTAGGAAGGAAAATCGCCACTCGGACGCCCTGGCATACATTGCTTCCATGTTGACAGATTCAAGCGTCGAAGGCATCAGAGTTATGAGAGTCTTAATGCCTTCAGTACCTGAGACTGTGGATATCGGCGCACATGTCGCAATAACCACTACTGATCAGTATCGGGCCGATGATTGGAGGAAACCGATTCATGAATATCTCGAAACAGGAAAGTTGCCCAAGGGGCGACCCGAGATCAACAAAATCAAAAGCAAAGCAGCTGCGTACAAACTTCGAGACGGCACTCTATACAGAAAGGTGCCTAAGTAACGAAGAATGGCATACAATCCTCAACGAATTGCACTATGGGGAAGCGGGAAACCACAGCTCAGGCCGTAGCCTAGCAGCACGAGCTAAAACCATGGGATATTTCTGGCCGTACATGAACGAGGATGCAAGGCATATGGCCCTCATATGTGACGAATGCCAAAAAATTGGAAAGAAGATACATGCACCGGCAGTAACATTAAACTCCGTTATCAGTCCTTGGCCTTTCGCTAAATGGGGGATCGATATCGTGGGACCATTGCATGTCGGATCGGGGCAGAGGAAGTACCTAATTGTAGCCACCGACTACTTTACTAAATGGGTAGAGGCCTCTCCATTGAAACACATACGGGATAAAGATGTTTTTCGATTCATCTGGGAACACATCATATGTCGCTTTGGAGTACCAGCAGCCATCGTCTCTGACAATAGGAAACAATTACAGGGCAAGAACATCGACTTGATGTTCAACACCTACAATATTCGAATGAGCAAGTCTACACCCCTGTACCCCCAAAGCAATGGACAGTAGAGATCACGAACAAGACCATCGCGATAACCTGAAGAAGAAGCTTGACGGGGAATATGGAGAATGGTGCGAAGAACTTTATAACGTTTTGTGGGCATATAGGACGACTCGCAGAGAAGCAACCGGATTATCGCCTTTCATGTTAACATATGGGACCGAAGCCATCCTTTCCACAGAAGCAATGATACCTATAACAAGAACCGAAGCATGGAGACGAAATATCTCAGCAGATCTTATCCTAGCTAAACTCGGCGATCTAGAAGATACAAGAGAGATGGCCCTGCAGAAAATGGAAAATTACCAACGAAGAATCCAGCGAGAGTACAACAAACGGGTTCGACCCAGAGAATTTCAACCAGGGAAGTTGGTACTAAATCATCTACCCAGTTATGAACGTGATAAAAAAGGCGGAAAATTAGCAGCACGATGGGGAGGACCCTATACCATTGTTGAGAAGGTCGGTGAAGGGGCATACAAGATACTAAAACCGGGCGGAACACCTGAGCCACGACCGTGGAATGCTACGCGACTAAAACTATATCACCCATGAAAGCAGGTATGATATATTGTCATTTATTTCCGTGAAAGGCCACGTGGGGTTGGAAATATGACAAGTGCGTCTAAATGGTCGTTTCGAACCCGGGCGATGGCATTGTACAAGTGCGGGCGACTTACACTAAGACGGACTATTCGAACTCGGGGCGACAGCGGTGCGCAAGTGCCGAGGTAGTCCTAGGGCCCTGGCGGTTGAAACCAGTGGCCGATTGTCGGGGCATGAGTACTCGACAATCGAGCTGTCAACATTGCTCCCCTCACAAGTGGCCGAAATCACTTGCCCAAGAAAGTTAATCGATAACTTCTTGGGATATCGATCCCTTAGAAATTAGGAAGGACCAACTACCCCCGCCACCGGATCTCGAAAGACGGTGATGAGATACCTCAATCGGGACATGGCATTGGGCCGATGACCCTCCCTCGTTGAGTGTGTTCGTGAAACGACATTTATGATTAACCAATCTACTCATGTTTATGCAGGCACATATAAATTAGTCGCAAAAATAAACCATACATTGTCAAGCGTAACATAAGTAAAGAACAAGTAACATGCATAATAGTGCTAGGATAGCAAGAAAAACAACCAAGCGGCAACGCGGCACCCCGTTAAAAAAGTGTACGAGAAATTGAAGGCGTTCGAACGGATTACAACCCATGGCAAAGGGTAAGATAACGATTTGGCGCTACAAAAGACAAGCTTACTCTTTAGAAGGAACAGGCCCGGAATCGCCCTCTTAGCAAGCAGCATCGGCTCGTTTCTTATCAAGCACCGCCTTTACACGGCTTTGACCTTTGCAACAAGCTCAACGTTAAACTTCGCCTTTTCAACAGTGAGATCCTGTGTCAGCTGCATCAACGCCGCTTCGGCAGTGGCTACCCGCTCGAGTAGTTGAGACTCCTTCCCATTCAATCGGGCATTCTCCTCTTCCAACGATGCCACATTCCTCTGCTCGGCTGCCAGAACAACAAGAACGGTCAGTTACATAATAACAGCGCTAAGACAACGACAAGGAAAACACCATACAAGGCACACCACCTTCCAATAAAGGGGCAACTACCCTAATGGTCTCTTCAGACTCAGATAAGCTACACTCGAGAGAAGACATCTTTGAAGAAAGTTCCAGATATCGTTGTTCGTTAAACTCATTAGAAGGACAGTACTTCTTATGATCACTCCATTCGACCCTCTCGCCACGGAATGGGCTATCTGCAAACCTGATAATTGAGCACGAACCCACTCCAACTCCTCCGAAACTTCCTTGGACTTCCTGAGCTTCTCAAGGGATTCTTGGCTACACTTCTCAGCGGCATTCTTCTCCCCCAAGATCCGAAGGCGATCTGCGTGCAAGTCTCGAACCTGAAGCCTTAGCCGACCTCATTGACTCTCTAAGTTGTCGGCCAATAGTGTTTTGTCGGCGGCAATATCTTGGAACTGAGCTAAGCTTGCCCTAAGATTGTCATTCTCTTCGGGGACATATTCAAAAGTCTCGTAGCGATGCAATTTGGATTGAAGATCCTCAATCTCGGTCTCTAAGCGATCGATCTTATCGTCCTTATTAACTATCCTCTGTTGTAAATTCTAAACATGATCCCGTTCTATGTTCATTTCCCTTCTCAACAAACGATACCTCGTTGTGGCGTCGGCCTCCGCACTAGAAGATTGGCTAGGCGGGTAGTACTAAACTCGGGATATTGGCACTCTGGGAATCAATCATAAACAGTCGAAAGTTAAGTAGATACCTTGGGTCTCGGCTAATTGCTTCTCCAGCCTTCGGGATCGCTCGCGTTCCTGCTGTAACAAGAGACGAAGACCCTCCTTCTCGGCGACCTCCTTGCGTTGAAGGGCAGCATTCAACAACGAGAGATTGATATCCTACAAACACCACCTGTCGTTAGCGTTACCCCATGGCGCGAAGGCATAACTCCGAATAACACAACTTACCAGACAGATCGAAAGTGCTTTTCAAACCAAAGATCATACAACGAGACTGACCTTGATCTTCTCTTCATCCGAAAGAGAGGCAAATTCGGGAGAAATGAGGGCCCCAAGAGAGTTGCACATAGGACCCGAGACAGTAAAAGAAGTATTGCTGCCTGAGTTAGGAACCACAGGAGAAAGAGGCTCCAGCAACTCGCCCCCAACAGCAACGTTCTCTTCATCACGAATAACCATATTGTCCCCACCACTAGATTTCTCCGCGTGCCCCGGCTCCTCTTCATCACCATCGACATTATCCTCTTCATCGAAAAGACCATCATCGTCATCACCATCAGACTCGAGATACACAACGCCATCGGCAAGAACAATCCCTTTATCATCTAACTCCCGGGGCACAGTTTTCTCCGGGGCAGGTATATCGCCCTTGGTTTCCTTGCCTTTCCCTTTGGGCTTTTCACCTACAAGGGTAGACGAAATATCAGAAGATTTCTGAGGCGACTTCCTCATGAAATGTGATAAAGGCAGCCGATCATCGGGATCCTCACCATCCCTCGCCGAAGCACCACCAGCCTTGTCAACTCTCAGCTTATGCGCATGAGCCGATGTCAGAACCATGCAAGGCAACAAATAGGGGCACGTACATGTACGTCAATGGAAAAATAGTATATTTGTTACCTTCCCTGCCTCCTCCTCGGCTCCTGCAACCCTATCTCTTTTCCGAGGAACAAGAGGCTCAGAAGGAACACCCTGGGACTTAGTCTGTAAAACATAAAAATTAAAACATCGCCCTACGAGTCGCTCGAACCAATCGGTTAAGCTAAAAAAAAAAAAAAAAAAAAAAAAGGGAAATACACTTACCCGATCAATATTGACCACCCAGAAAGGATAAAACTCGGCCGGAGGAGGAAAATTGCCGCTCAGAAGGGGACCAGAGATAACCAGAGGAACTCGGTCCCAAGCCGCATCACTAGTATGACGGGCATGTCTGTTGGAACTCTTCCCCTCGGGATCCTCATCCAACAAAAGCTTCTTGACACCCTCAGGAAGAGTTTTATGACGATGTGGGCTAGCAGCAAAACCAGCAAGGTCACCATTGGTAGCAGTCCCACTTCGATAGTTTTCAGCAAAACTGACAGGAGTATAATCACTCGCTTGGGAAGGATCGTAGGTGGACCAGGTGGTAGGAGTACACTCGCCTCGACTACGCCTCTCCCACTCGGATAAAATACGAAAGGTATTGCCATTCCACTGAGCCAAGGCACGGGAAGGGCGAATCTTAGAAAGAGCCTCGTACCAAAACGAACGACTGGGATCGTATAAAGGAAAACGCAGCCCGAGCTCTAGCTGACCCCCGGTGACAATGGTCGCCTCGGCCGAGTGTGGAAACTTTAGAACATCATCCTTCTTTAAAGCGCCCTTTTGGCCCGACAAGAGCCTGGCGTCATAACCATGAAGATCGAATTCATTTTTCAGCTGTCGGACGAATTGTTCATCCGACAAGTCTCTGGCAGTTCTCTTGTCAGCCCTACATGAAAACGAAGAAGGATTATCAGAAAACATAGAATCCAGAGCACGATAATCATGCCTAGAGGGGCTCTCCATAACAAACAGAGAATCAAGCGGTACACCGTCTTCATCAGAAAACACATAGCTCACGCACCTTTTTTCCACCATGGAAGGGGTTGAAGACGCCATGAAAGCTAGTAGACAGGAGGAGTAAAAGTACTACCGGAATCGGAAATTACAGCGGCAATGGAGACTGAGAAGACCCAGGACAGAGAAGGAAGAGGGAAGTAAACCTATGGAGAAGATAACTAATGGCGAGAAAAGAAGCAGAGGAGAACGGAGAGAGAGGAGAAAAAATGGCTAAGGAAAAGTAAAGAGAGAATGAGGTTTAAGGATTAGACTTATAAACCTCACCTGTGGTAACCGACGAGGAAGGTAAACCGGTTGCAGCGCATGAAGAAAGTGGGGAACAACATGGCGTAGAACCCGGCATGACTGAGGACGTGGGAAGACGAGGCGGTTTCTTCCCCACGTGTCGATCACACGAGTGGAAGAAGGGGCATAAATGTAGGTGCAAATAATCCACAGAGCTAGGTGGAACCGTCCTGGCCAAGGGCACACCAAGAGAAACGAGTATTAGAAACACTGAATCACCTCATCAGGCCTGGGCACGAGGAAAGAGGAACGGAGACAACCCGAGAAGTCGACATAAAGGACAAAAGCTTTGATGTGATGCTCACCGAGTTCGAGGACAATTACTGCACTGACAGGGTTGGTGAAGAGATAAGAGAAGCTCGGCTGAAGCGAGACTCGGCCAAGAATCTGAAGGGCGACACCGATCACCTCCACTAAACGAACGACATCGGGCGATGACACCACTCGGCTAGATGATTCGGCTCGAGGAAAAGGAGTGATCGACCGAAGCACCAGCAAGTCGCCCGAGAAGAACATCCAGGAAGCTATACCAGGCTCAACACTGTAATATCGATGTATCACCACCTGCAGCTATAAATAGAGATCGTGTAGGAAGGTAGAAGGGAGGTTTTTTGGGAAAGAGAAAAAGAAGTGATAGAGCAGTACTGAGCGTTTTGTGAGCATTGTTGTGTATATTGGATCCTTGTAATCTTGTGTGAAGTAATAAGATCATCCCTTAACCCCCGTGGACGTAGGTAATCATGCCGAACCACGTACATCTTTTGTTCTTCTATGTCTTTGCTTATTTACTTCTTAGCGTACATCTTTTGGATGTAGTAGTAGGATTTTCTACATCTACAGCTATATTGACATACATTTCAAGAATTCGGCGTGCCCACTTTTGCATGCTTTGCTTTTTATTATCGGTGGAATTGACGATTCATCCTCGGACGAAACAAAATCCAGTGGGGGAGATAGGAATCTAGCACAAAGTAACCAAAAATGGGCTTTGATATAATATGTCCCCCAAAGGTACAGTTCTTTCTATGGTCAGCTGATCAAAATCAGGGTTTTAAAAACCGGACCGGACCGGCCGGTTTGACCGGTAAACCAGTAAGAAAAACGGTCTGATTTAACATTAATTCATTAATATGCAAAAAAACCCAGAGAACCAGGTGACCCGGGCGGTCCAACCAGTGACCCTTACGACCCAGTCCGGTTTTAAACTGGTTTTCCCAAGTAACCCGGTACATACTGTGCACCACAGAGGAATAATTGTTAGGAATAAAATCAAAAAACAAAAAAAAATCAAACGAATAACAACTTGTGCAATTATTACGCAGTATGGTATGATTTAAACATTCAATCAATCATTTTCCAAATTAGAAACAGTTAATTGTCTTCACTCCATCAAAATCCTGGCAACCCAGATATGTATTGAATCATATTTTCATACAATTTTTTTTTTCTAATTTACTAATTGAAACACAAGAAAATAACAAGAAGAGATAAAGATTGAAATACAAGAAGAGGATGTCAAATACAAGATACAATGTGTGCTTTCTGTAACCTTCATGAGGAATCTGTGAATCACCTTCTCTTGCATTGTGATTATGCACATAAAATTTGGTCTTACTTTATTGGTGGGTACAACATCAGATAGGTACAGGGAGGAACAATTGATTCTCAACTCCAAGCTTGGAAATTTAGAAGAGGCCGTAACAGAGGTAGGAAATCTGGCCGTTGATCCCTTTTGCAATATGTTGGGCATTATGGAATGAGAGAAATAGCAGAATAATGGCCGGGAAAAGACCCAAATCTGAAAAAGAAACCATCTCTGAAGGGAAGAATTTAATTTATATATGGGGAGGGAATGAGAAATGGTTTTTTGCTGTAGTATTTCGTGAACTCATTACTCACTGGAAGGTCATTATTGATCGTATGTAAAATTGATGTAACACTAAAAATGGGGGCTTTGCCTTATTACATTTTTCTTTATAAAACTTACAAGGTGTTAGTCCTCAAGGGAGTTGGGGGAGTTGGCTGTAGTTGGGTTTTTTCTCGTTAGTCGTGGGGGAGTTCGAAGGAGTCTCTCAAGATCCCCGTTAGTCGGGGGAGAGTTTAGAAAAGTCTCCCAAACTCCCTTGAAAACCTTGTTAGTCGTGGGGGAGTTTGAAAGAAACTCTTACAAGGGGGTAGTTAAACAAGATTTCTACGGACTTTCATAGACTTTTAATTTGAGTGACTTCTTGAGATTCTCTGGAAGTCTAGAGATTTCTAGTGATTCACTGAGAGAATTTTAGAGAGTCTTTGTGACTTGTAGAGACAAAAAATAAGATTTGTAGGGACAAAAAAATGACTTATAGAAAGTTTATGTGATTTGTAGAGACAAAATTGTATAATATCTCCTGATTAATTCCATACATTACCGATTTTTTTATTATTCACGTTACAGTAATAATAAAAGTATCATGACCACCTAATCAAATATGTGTCCATTGTCAAACTAAATCTCACTGTTGTCCTATGCCTATATTTTCATTCACTTTATTCCGGTCGTCCCACATTTTATTTTCTATGCGGACAAAAAAATCATAACTTCTAAAATATATATTTTAAAATCGATATATATATCACAAAGACTCAAATAGATGATTTTAAAATATATATATTCTCCAATTTAAAAAATCACATTATTCCACAGTTTGTCTTTGATTACCCCTTTCCAAGTGGCCATTAAGTGTATTAAGGCACAAGGAGAGAAAAAAATGGTTCACTTCCAAAACCAAAAAATCTCCAAATTTCCAAGTCTCTAAAAATATCACCTCTTGGAGAGAAATTCTATCATGCCTATTTTTAAGAAAAAGTCTCTTCAAATCTCTGAAAACAACAAATCAATGACTTTCAATTCTCCTTCGAATAACATGAGCGTTGGAGTAACTTATGAAATCCTAATCCAATAACATGGAGTTTCAGAGAATTTAAATGACTTGAAAAAAGTCTCTAACCAATAACAAGAAGTCATTCAAACAGTAGATTTGCGAACTCCCTATAAGTCATTCAAAATCT
The DNA here is from genome assembly GCA_023531295.1 of Papaver armeniacum. Classification (NCBI taxonomy): domain Eukaryota; kingdom Viridiplantae; phylum Streptophyta; class Magnoliopsida; order Ranunculales; family Papaveraceae; genus Papaver; species Papaver armeniacum. Next base: position 18,946 of record JAJJWW010012316.1, read on the forward strand.
TATTTATTGCCCAGCACTTGTTTATTGCCCAAAACCATTAGACTAAGTCTTATGGGGTGCTAGTCTAGCACCTATATTAGCAGTCAGGACTACCTCCTAAGTCTTATGGGAGTGCTAATCTAGCAGCTAGATTAGCAGTCCACGTCACCCGTATTTGAACCATTCGCGCCGGCGCTAAACCATTCAAGCGCTTTAAATCTCAAATCGAGATCAAAAATAAATTTCTCGTATTTGAACCATTCCGCGAAAAGGTAGTTTTCAATTTGAATCATTCAACAGAAACTATCTAGCATGCTAGTTCACATACTAGCAACTGGTAGGAGAGAGAACTAGTGTTAACTTTTTTGCCACACTTTTTTTTTGAATTGCAACACTTAAGTGCTAATCTAGCACCTCCAATCTAGCTCATAAGACTTAGTCTTAGGGCTTTACCGATTAGCACCTTTCTCCTAAAAAATCCCAATTAACCTTTCTCCTAAAAAAAAAAAAAAAGGACCGGTGGTGGTAGGGGCAGTGGTGCTTGCGGTGTTGGTGGTTGCGGTGTTGGTAAAGAGAGAGACTGGTATATCTAGAAAGGAGGGTAGAGAAATAATAACGGACATCTCACTAACTAATTAAGATTACACGTCCCTAGAAAGATTAAGAGCCGTAGGATGGCAAAAGCAATACTGACTTTTACCTTACAAAAACCGATTTGACCACCTAAAAGCATCTCCAACGGAAGGTGCAGAAAATCTTATATGTATTTTATATTTAGTCCTTTTATTTATAGGGTCACACATAGAGTAAATGTAGGACCTCGTATCTAAAAAATCATTTCCAACATTAGAGAATTTTAACCTATAATTAAAAGAAAATTAGTGAAAAAGATGACGTGGAGGTGCAAATAACACTTTCTTGAACACCATCATATTTAGTAATTAGTCCCTCCTATCTTGTAGGACCCTACTATTGGAGATAGATTTATGCCAAACGGAGGTTTAAAATCCTATGTGTCACTAAAAAATAAAAAATTCACCCTCTGTTGGAGATGCTCTAAATGAGGCAAAAAAAAAAAAAAAAAATCGGTCGGAGTATACGGGTGCGTGGATATGGCGAATACCAAATTTTTCTCTGCACCAAAGTTTAGTTATCCGTGGTTTCGATCAAAATCCATATGAGACAATGCAGTTTAGCCCAAAAACGCAGTTGTAAATTTGGGACCCCCTCCGGGAACATATGACCTGACAGCAGTATATCGTTACTTGCCTCAAAAGCACCGGTAATTTATCTGGTCTTCTGTGCAGTAAATAAAGGTGAAAAGAAGTGTTTTGAAAAAGTCGCATCGTGTTTTTTCTCTCTCCAATATGTCGTGCTATCCATTGATTGGTTAGATTGCATCCTCTGGTCCCACTTTTTGGTCAAAAAAAAAAAAAAAAAAAACAAAAACAAAAACAACTAGCATCTGAGAGAAAAATAACGAGGTAGTTTCAAAAACCCATCTACAGAGTTTGCTGCTAATGCAAATTGTGTGTGTGTTTAATTATATCGCCTGAATCCGATTCCTCTCGTTACGGGAACCACACGACATCTTCTTTTTTATTCCCTTTTTTTAAAAACAAATTAAAGAAAACCTCGAGTGCAACACTGCAACTCATTGTGTAGTGTCCCGGAGAGAGAAAGAGACCGGAAGATGTCGACAACAACACGATATTCCCGAGAACGTGAGTGGACCCCACCTTAGCATTAAAGTCATAAAGTTAAGGTTTCTCTTTCCTCAATTCTGAAATGCTTTTGTTAACTTGTATACCGTATACACGTTAAGGTTTAATAAAGAATTATTTTATTTCTTTAAAAATTGTGAAAGAAATTGGATTTTCATTTTGTTCTGAAATAGTCTTCAGTTTGGACACTAATTTAAGGTTTCTTCAGCACCAACTATCCTAATTTGATTTCAACTGGTCTTTTACTTTTTCATCTTTTTGAGCATGTGATGCGAATTTCAACCTTCAGGTCTAACTGAACCGAATCATCAGAGGAGTTCTGGCTGAGTTTCATCTGGACTCAAATGGTGCTTGTTGTCCCTTGGGCCTTGGTACATGTTGGCCGAATGGTAGTTGCCAAGTGAACGTGTAGTCACATGCATTAATGGGTAGTCAGTCCCGTATATTGTATTAATGGGCTCCTAAGCCCATGTAGCAAAAGGAAGAAAAAAAATGGAAAATTAGGCGCAGGCCCAAAAAATAATAATATTCTCATTGTTAGGCCCACAATTAATTTTAGGTACCGTGACACCCATAATTATATGAAATTATTAAAAATGTTGCATGACGGATTATGCATCCGCATGACAGGTTATGCATCAAGGGTATAATTGGCAACACAACTTGGATATAACATATCTAAAAATCCGCATCGTGGAATTTTACAAATTATATATCGTTGGAAATCTTTTTAAGAGAGCTACGCAACGAGTACAAACAAGAATATCAAATTTTTGTAGGTGATCATCATTTTAGGCAAAATTTTCGAAAACTTGATGCATAACACATTCTGCAGACGCATAACGAATTATGCAACAATTTTCTCCACTGCACAACTTGTTATAGATGCATAACTTTGTTATGCAGATGCATAATGTATCCATTGTATTAGTGCGTACATAAAAAAATAGATGCATCTATTTTCTCGATGCATAAAAGATTGTGCAATCATTTTCTCGATGCATAATGCATTATGCAGCCGTATTTTCGGATGCATAACAGGTTATGCATCTATTTTCGCGACTGCATAACATGTTATGCAGTTATTATTGTAGGTGCATGACAAATTATGCAGTCTTTGTTTTTGCTTGTTTCGATAGTAACAAAAAAGTTGATCATAACGTGTTATGCACCTTTTCAATTTGTTGCATAACGATTTATGCATCTAATTTAATCTGCATAAATTGTTATGCACCTGCTTGAGGGTGAAAACGGTTTCTGCTGATTTCGGTAATTTCAGGTGAGTGGGTGAGAAACTGAGTCTAAACCCTAAACAATGTATGCAAGGAGTACTTTAGATTCGAGAGATCAATCTGTACAAATCCGCTTAAACCAAGAAATGGTCGTTCGGACTTGCTTGGCCACAAAGTGAAGGGGAAGGGTTGGTTTTAGAGAGGAAGCGAAGAAAGTGTTGAGACCGAATAGTTGATTACGGGAAGAGTAGTTGTTTGACTTGTATCGAAAGTGAAAGCTAATGAGATGGGAAAGCTAGAAAGTGGTTTTCGAGTGTTGTATGCTCCTGACCAAAACTTGTTGTTCGGTGGAAATAGTTAAGACCTATTTATACAAGTAAAAGTGAAACGTACTCTGGTCTTGTAAGAAATAGAAACAGATGAGTAAATGGGAGGAGGTGGTAACCGGTAACACATGGAATTGATGTTCCATAATGAAGGAAAGCGTTTCACCATTACTCCCTGTATTTACTAACCGCCTTATTCTTATGACACTTTCATGTAACAGGCGTAGTGTACGCCGCACGCTGTAAACCGCCAAACCAATACCCTCTATGAGCATCCCCCAGTTTGTGACATGTGTTAGATGTCTCGAGTGTTTTCATGGAAAACATGTAGCAAGGTGTTACGTGTGGCATGGTGGCATGCCAGTGGACATGGTAGAGTCAACATGGCTTTGCCAAAGAATAGGCGTGGCCAAATTTGGGGTTTAGATGCAAACCGTGATGTTTTGGTTTTGGTCCGTAAGTTAGGTGGAGAACTTGAACGGTCGAGATCCGCATCTCAGAGGAAAGGATAGCCGTTGATTATTGCAACCTTCCGTTTTAGCAGCCAGCGTTGAGCATGGCTTTGCCATAGAGTAGGCGCGGCCAAATTAGGGTTTAGGTGCAAACCGTGTGTTTTGGCTTTGGGCCGCAAGTTTCCATGCGTCAGGTGGCGAACTTGTGTGGTCGAGATCTGCATCTCAAAGAGAAGGGTAGCCGTTGATTATTGCAACCATTCGTTTGTAGAAGCCAGCGTTGAGCATGGCTTTGCCATAGAGTAGGTGCGGCCAAATTAGGGTTTAGGTGCAAACCGTGTGTTTTGGCTTTGGGCCGCAAGTTTCCATGCGTCAGGTGGAGAACTTGTGTGTTCGAGATCTGCATATCAAAGAGAAGGGTAGCCGTTGATTATTGAAACCATACGTTTCCAGCATCCAGCGTTGAGCATGGCTTTGCCATAGAGTAGGCGCGGCCAAATTAGGGTTTAGGTGCAAACCGTGTGTTTTGGCTTTGGGCCGCAAGTTGCCATGCGTCAGGTGGCGAACTTGTGTGGTCGAGATATGCATCTCAAAAAGAAGGATAGCTGTTGATTATTGCAAACCTTCGTTTGTAGTAGACAGCGTTGAGCATGGCTTTGCCATAGAGTAGGCGCGGCCAAATTAGGGTTTAGTTGCAAACCGTGTGTTTTGGCTTTGGGCCGCAAGTTGCCATGCGTCAGGTGGCGAACTTGTGTGGTCGAGATATGCCTCTCAAAGAGAAGGGTAGTGGTTGATTATTGCAACCCTTCATCTGTAGCATCCAGTGTGAGTTATGGCCTTGTCAAAGAGTAGGCGCGGCCAAACTAGGGTTTAGGTGCAAACCGTGTGTTTTGGCTTTGGGCCGCAAGTTGCCATGCGTCAGCTGGTGACTTTGGACGGCTAAGATTTACATCTTAGATGGAAGGGTGGTCGTTGATCGTTGCAACCCTTCGTTTTTGCAGCCAATGATGTGAAGGAGAGGCTGACATGGTATAGGCGCGACCAAAACTAGGGTTTTGTGCAAACCGTGGTGTTTGGCCTTGGGCCGCAAGTTGCCGTACGTTAGGTGGCGAACTTGGATGGTCGAGATCTGTATCTCGAAGAGAAGGGTAGCCGTTGATTATTACAACCCATCGTTTTGGCGTGGAGAAGTGGCTGGTATGGTTTGCCATTGGCACGGTGGAGCGGCAGGTATGGTTGGCATGCCTTGGCCGGCATGGTATGCCATTGGCACGGTGGTGCGGATGGCATGGTTGGCATGCCTTGGCGCAGAGACTTGGCTGACATGGTTTTCCATTGGCACGGTGGTGCGGCTGGCACGGTTGGCATGCCTTGGCGCAGAGACGTGGCTGGCATGGTTTGACATTGGCAAGGTGATGCGGCTGGCATGGTTGGCATTCCTTGTCACAGAGACGTGGCTGGCATGGTTTGCCATTGGCACGGTGGGAGAATTAGGGTTAGGTGTATACAGAGGTGATGTCAGTCAATACTAAGGGTTCTGTCGTGGAACATGGCACATGTATAAAAAAAAGGTACCCTGGTAATTCTTACGTAAATACGCTGATTGATTCAATAAATGCGCTATTGGTCATAGTGACGTCATGTCATATGTACGGTTTTACGATTTTATCCTTAATCTAAAAACCACCATCAACGTTAAGTCCCCTGCTTAGCTCGGAACATGAGTGTTGTTGCGAGGTAAGCATAAGATGGTGACAGACAAGGACAAAATAGAAACAACGGGTCATGAAAGATGACTAGGAAGATTCGTCTAACCTTTTTCGAGAGTGTTCTGAATTTCGTAATCCTTGTGTTGGCGACCTTGCATGAATTCTGCTCGCGTCATTACTGTCTAGACCGTGAAATAGTAGATGTGATTGCTGCAGGATGTTGGCTTGGTAGCAGTAAAACGAGCTAACATTCCAGGTATGTACTCCAACGCTTCTTTTTTCTCTTTTTCTTTTGTCGGTGCAAGCCCTAGCCATAGATATACTCTCCATGAACCCGTAATTTTTTTTTTGTATGAATGATTCTTCCTTGCTAGCAGTATCATAGCAATATTAGTCTCCATGCCGATAGTAAGAAAACCAAGTATTATACAAAACATGCGTGCATGAGTAGGTTGTTGTTATTAGTTTTCTTCTCGTGAAAACCTAGCTTCAAGGTTGCCTTTCCCTTTTGTGGCGATGTGAAAATACTCCTCCCTTGGTTGTAAGTGTATTTCCATGATAGAGCATGACTTGACCTGGGTTGACTTTCCGTGACTTTGCATGCTTCCAGCGGTACTATCTGATTTCGATCAATAGGGTATTTCCCTTGACATTACATATGCCTCGTTGGGTAGCATCAGTCCCCATTCTCCTAGTCATGAATGTCGTGACGTGTGGCCAAAGATAAATTTCAATGACAAACACGTTATTGTTCGTAACCGATCTTGGTAATACTTTATGTATGCTTTTTCTTCGAGGTAGTAATTCTTCGTTTTGTTTTGTTGTAGTTACTTCAATAGCATAAGGAATTATGTTAAGATTCACCTGGGAAAAGCCTTGCAACTGTACCGAAGAACGTTAGCAACTCCAAGCCAAATGCGGATGATGAATTTTTTACAATGTCTTCTTCACCTAGGAAAACCCATCCCAAGTATGTGGCGGTTCTTTTGACTGGTTCAGAAAATGAAGGAGAGGTCCAGTCGGTTCGGACATGGCGCATAATGTGATTTTGTATGCAGAGGAAAGAATATCCTGCTTCTCCCATCGACTTAAAAATGCGCCGAGCCCGTTGCGTTCGTTTGATAAATGGATGCAATTCATGATAGGTCAAGACCGTGTGAGGGCCAATTTGACCAAGGCGTGGATTGTTTGAGCTGTCACGGCTTCTGTAACACTTCAAGTTAGGAATGACATCCAGGGTTTGATCACGTTTGTCTCCAGATGGTGTCCAGATACTCATACTTCCATATGCAGGTGGGGAGAAATGACCATCTCTTGAGAGAGTGTAGCCGTCTTGTTGAACCTTCCCATAACAGAGAATCTTGATATCACGTTTTCTGATGATGAAGAGGAGATGTGTGCCGCCCTTGTCGAGAAGTCAAAAGGGTTCGTCAGAAAGGATCACGAGACGAAGTGCTTCTACTGTTTGGTGGGTGTATGAGTGGTTCACGATGAGCCGGAGGTGGACCTAGAATTAGATGACACTATCCATGTTGCCTCGTTTTTAGCTCCGTGGCTGTCCAGAGATATTTTTGATGACGGCTCTGGAAAGAAGGAGATAAGGTGATGGGTTATTAAATTTTCCATCAAACTGGCGAAAGGCGTCGTTCTTACCATTGGGGCTTGTTTCTTGGTTCTTTGTACACCCATTTGGATCATCTGGTTGCAGATATGTATGTTTCAAACAGTTGTTTGAAGGTAGACTCGTATGTTCACGTTGCTTTCCTCCATGCATGGTTGTGGGAGTATTTCGCAAAGTACGCTCCTAAACTGTTGGCTCCGCTTCCTGAGTCTTGGGTGGCTCTCAAATTCTGCGCTGGTCTAGTAGGCGTCCAAGATCTGGAGTGAAGCTCATTGATTTTCTTGATAATGTCTATGATGTTACTTTTCTTCCCTAGGCTCCAGTTCACGCGTCCATAGTTCAGCCGAACACTTTTGCCTCTGCTCCGAACTTGACTTTGTTTTCGTCCGGGGAGAATACAAGTGTTGGAGAAGTCGTATTTATGCGGAGTTGTATCCCTAGACACGTTCCATCTTTCTTTCGGGGATGTTGCAAGCGGTCCCTTATAATATCTACAGGGCGGATCGGCATATGGGTTTTGACCAAGGGGTCCCATTTATTCGTCAGTCGGCTTCTTCGGAAGAACTGTTGCCAGTTGTTCTTAACGCTAGTGTTCTCGCACCAGGTAAGAGCCTTCCTTTACTGCTCCCAGATCGAAGTCCAATGACAACCCCTAGGTACAACAAGTTCTGGCAGGATGATTTTTTTGTCATCCATGGGTTTGCGGGCGATGTTGTGGAGAATACCCGTGGCAGGCCTTCCTCTGTGACTTTAACGGAACATCAACTGTTGAGGGAGCCTTCTACTGCTAAGCAAAAATCTCCCGACAGTTCTCAGAAAAAGGAGCGAAGGTCTAAGAACCGCACGGGTGGTTGATTGCTGTCGTAGGCGTCAAAAATAATTACACTTTCTTACTACTCAGAATATATAATAAAGCAAGGGCAATAAAGGATCGTTCCCACAGAGAGGTCTTGGGTTGTCAATATGTTTCGGTTTCTTATAAGTAACAAGGGGGGTTTTCTGACTTATAAATTAAAATAAAGTAAAAGAAAAACAAGAAAGCAGAGCACTCGAATCAATGATATAAAGATATTGGTCAAGGATTTCGTTTTCATTCACAAACATGTTCTTGTCTTAATAACTAGAATTGATATTTAATCTCTCATTATCAAAATCCCTAAGATATCTAGTCGAAATAATATCTCGCAAATTCCTGATTTCATCACACATACATGTAAAACGATGCAAGTATGAATTCTACCAAAAGAATAACCTAACGCCTTGCGCTAATCAAGTTCAATTCCCATGGAGCATTGAGATTTATGAAATTAGGCTAATCAATGCAATTGAAATACATTGCGCAAAGAATTCGGAAAAAGGTCATGGTTCACATATGATTACAAGGATATATCACTACAACCTACAATCATATTTATGCTACTTGTGTTCAAGGATTATCGCTCGATGATTAACCCTAAACTAGCAATAGATGTGATTACAAGTTCTACCAATTTGCAACTTGACAAAACAAACAAACAATCATGTTGTAATACGTCAATCATACAACTATATTTTCAGAGAATCATGAACGATAAATATGAGACAAAACTAATATATTGAATCAAAGAACCATGTTATGTGAAATCCAACTAATCATTAACTAATAATAAAAATCTAGCTCATATTCATGGAGTTCATAACAAGAAGTAAAAGAAAAGCTTTCATCTTTCTAAACCCTAGAACAAAAGTACAAAAAGATATTAGATAATCCTCTTGTCTCTCTCATAGAAAGATATCTTCTTTTTATAGCTTCTGTTCACCTTTAGGTCGCGCACCCATCTGCCAAAAGTTAGTCACTCAAACAACCCATGAGTGAATCCCAATAAGAACAAGTCCAGGTCCATCTGAGTTGGATCGGAAATCACTGAGTTAACTCGCCAGGTCGGCTAGTTATATCTGTAGTTGATCAATTCCGTCCGATTCCAGGCCATTACAATCCTTCTTCCCTGCACATCCCTTCCATTCTAGAATCACCACCAGTTCAATCTCCGAATGCAGCTGCTATCAGTCAAGCTCTCGAAAACTCAGCTAGCAACCAATACCAGCTGTAATTCACATATACGCAGCCTAAACATAATCTAATGTCTCAATTAAGTCACTACATTGCTGCAAACAATCACATACCACCACCAATTAGCTTCCTGAATCTTGAGTCCACATCCCTTGTCATTCTCACCTCAAACCATTACCACCAACACACATTCAAACCCATTTCCTTTCTTGCACCAACACCACCCGCCATGACACTGTCACATGGATAATTCAGTCACGACCAATGCTGCAACTGCAACAATCCTGCAAGACAACCCATGGCAGCAACCTGCATCAACTGAAGTTCGCCAGACTTTAACGGGTCCATTATCTCACCTGCAATCTCCCATTCACCTGTAAAACGGCCCAACTCCTCTAGCTGCAACTCCAAATATCCTTCTCAAAACTATTCTCACCCATTTCAGATTCATTCCCTGTAAAGCATACATTCACAAAAATATCAACAACATATTCATTTTCACAAGTTCCACTTGCAAGAACATCACCAGAACTTGCTCTTCCTGAAATTGCAATCAGAACCCATCTCAATTGATCATTTAATCATTCAGCCTTGCCTGACGGTCACCACCAATACTCACTTCAGGCCACCAGATCCCAGCTATCCATGATCTCAATTATAACACCCCGTGTTTTTAGCATGGCGCATGCTAAAAGATGCGCCATTTGTTTGTGATGAAGCTTCATCCAAAGCTTTCTTTGCATGGTGAGATGCATTTGGCCCTGGGCCATATCTGGTGCCAAGTAAGGCACATCGCATATGCATATTGGCTAAGGCCAATACGGCATTGGTTGGAAGCCACATTGGCCAAGATCCAATCCTGCATCAAATGATGCATTAGGTCAGTTGGGTAGATGACCTTGAAAATATACGGCCAACATGGCCGGACATCGGGTGGCAGTGGACGGCCAACATGGCCGGACATCGGGTTGGCAGTGGACGTCCAACATGGCCGGACATCGGGTTGGCAGTGGATGGTCAACATGGCCGGATATCGGGTGGCAGTGGACGGCCAACATGGCCGGACATCGTGTTGGAAGTGGACGGCCAACATGGCCGGACATCGGGTTGGCAGTGGACGACCCACATGGCCAGACAATGGAACTGGCATGTGAGCCAGGACTGAATGTACATCCATCTTGGCCGGTCATTCAGAAATTCATGGCAACGACCATGAATAGTGAAGCAAGCATGTCAATATGCTCCCCTTTCCATACTTGTAGAAATTCCATTAAGACATATATAGGGAGGGGTAGTTGGTTGAAGGTGTATATGCGGACTATGTACCAAGTAAGCTTCATAGCTTGGCCGGAACGGCATGAATGATGCCCAGGCCTCATTCTTAGTCGCGCAGACTTACGAATGGAGCATATGATACAGAGGCATCATTATGCCATTCCACGGACTCGATGATGCATCACTTGGATGTGTTTGACGGAAAGGCCTATACGGACTAGGCCATTACCATTGTTGCTTGGCCACGGCCTAGCAAACGAGTTGGAATGAGTTGCTTGTCCCTTCGAGGATGAACTACGGTCTGTGCTATATCCTTTTAGAGTAGGGAAGGGTACGTAGGCAGCCGCAATGAGTTGCGGCAAGATTGTCGGCCCAAAGACGTTGGCCCTCATATCATATAAGCTTGGTAGCTCGACGCAAGAGATGATTGTGGCCAGACTTGATGAGGCTTAGTTGCATGCCAGTAAGTGGATGCTCATACTTCCTATCAAGTTATAAAAAGTTGGTAAGCGAGGTAACGTAGGAAATGGCAAGGGCTTGGTGCGGCCTACGCCAAAGTCCAAGGCTTATGCCTGGACAATGACGGTTGCTCGGCTAGCTAGGAAATTGGTGATGAATTCCCTACGTAAAGGCAAAGCCAGAGATGCATGAAAAATGCATTGGCATTGGCCTTATGGCCGTAAACCCTTTTGCGGGACAAGGGTAAGTTGGACGCGGTGTGGAAGCTAAGTTAGCTGCGTCATGCTCCACGAGCATGCTTGCAAGGGAGATGGACGTGCATTTGCCTGGGGATGAGGCCCGGATCGTAACTTCATCATGGAACAATGCGGGGAGTTACGGCAACGGGGCAACGCGCGCAAAGGAGTAATTTTCCGGTCCGTCGCGGTTGGTATCGAGCAAGTTCCGAGATAACTCTCGGACCGTGTGGAGTGGACTCCTCAAGCGAGTATCTTCCTTAACGGAAAACTTTAAGTTGGAGAGTAGGCCAACTTATGCGCTGAAAATGTGGATAACCGCTATGCCGGTTACATTGCGAATCGAGTTGAGCTTGTATAAATCTTTGTGAGTTTGCGGGGCCTGTGGCACTCCGCTTACGAGCATCCGGAAGACCGTCTAGGCCCGGTGGGTAGACAATGGGACTGATCATCCCCACACGATGGCACTGGCCAAGGGTGTGCGTTGTCAGGCCCGGCTAGCATCCCACTTACGAGTGGCAACCCGGTAAATCCGTCAGGGACGGTGGCTTGCATCCAACTGCACCGGCATTATAGATTGGTCCTCACAGTGTTGCGTTGAGTTTTGCCTTGTCATTTCGATGACATCTTTCAACTTGTGAACCTTAGGGATTCCTAGGTGGTAGTATGGGATGCTATCTAGGATACCTTGTCGAGATATCCTCTTGGCATCGCCAATTGCGATTCTTGGTTTTGTTGTGGGCACTTTTTGGATTCTGGGCAGGTGGTATGGGACATGTGCTCAGAAGGTCTAAATTGTTGTTCATGACAACTTGAAGAAACCTGTGATTTCTGAGCATCTGGTATGGGACTTTTGCTCAGGAAATCCAACTCGAAGAGATTGTCCACAATAGTTTTGGTTTTGAATTTCGGGGACGAAATTCTTTGTAGGGTGTGATAATGTAACACCCCGTGTTTTTATCATGGGGCATGCTAAAAGATGCGACATTTGTTTGTGATGAAGCTTCATCCAAAGATTCCTTTGCATGGTGAGATGCATTTGTCCCTAGGACATATCTGGTGCCAAGTAAGGAACATCGCATATGCATATTGGCTAAGGCCAATATGACATTGGTTGGAAGCCACATTGGCCAAGAGCCAATCCTGCATCAAATGATGCATTAGGTCAGTTGGGTAGATGACCTTGAAAATGTACGGCATACATGGCCGGACATCGGGTTGGCAGTGGACGACCAACATGGCCGGACATCGGGTTGGCAGTGGACGGCCAACGAGGCCGGACATCGGGTGGCAGTGGACGACCAACATGGCCGGACATCGTGTTGGAAGTGGACGGCCAACATGGCGGACATCGGGTTGGCGAGTGGGACGCCCACATGGCGGACAATGGAACTGGCATGTGAGCCAGGACTGAATGTACAACCATCTTGTCCGGTCATTCAGAAATTCATGGCAACGGCCATGAATAGTGAAGCAAGCATGTCAATATGCTCCCTTTTCCATACTTGTAGAAATTCCATTAAGACATATATAGGGAGGGGTAGTTGGTTGAAGGTGTATATGCGGACTATGTACCAAGTAAACTTCATAGCTTGGCCGAATCTGCGGTATGAATGATGCTCGAGGCCTCATTCTTAGTCGCTTGACCTTACGAATGGAGCATATGATACAGAGGCATCATTATGCCATTCCACGGACTCGATGATGCATCACTTGGATGTGTTTGACGGAACGGCCTATACGGACTAGGCCATTACCATTGTTGCTTGGCCACGGCCTAGCAAACGAGTTGGAATGAGTTGCTTGTCCCTTCGAGGATGAACTACTGGTCTGTGCTATATCCTTTTAGAGTAGGGAAGGTTACGTAGGTAGCCGCAATGAGTTGCGGCATTGCCGGCCCAAAGACGTTAGCCCCTCATATCATCTAAGCTTGGTAGCTCGACGCGGGAGATGATTGTGGCCAGACTTGATGAGGCTTAGTTGCATGCCAGTAAGTGGATGCTCATACTTCCTATCAAGTTATAAAGAGTTGGTAAGCGAGGTAACGTAGGAAATGGCAAGGGCTTGGTGCGGCCTACGCCAAAGTCCAAGGCTTATGCCTGGACAATGACGGTTGCTCAGCTAGCTAGGAAATTCAGTGATGAATTCCCTACGTAAAGGCAAAGCTAGAGATGCATGAAAAATGCATTGGCATTGGCCTTATGGCCGTAAACCCTTTTGCGGGACAAGGGTAAGTTGGAACGGTATGGAAGCTAAGTTAGCTGCGTCATGCTCCACGAGCATGCTTGCAAGGGCAGATGGACGTGCATTTGCCTGGGGATGAGGCCCGGATCGTAACTTCATCATGGAACAGCGGGGGAGTTACGGCCTGCGGGGCAACGCGCCAAAGGAGTAATTTTCCGGTCCGTCACAGTTGGTATCAGAGCAAGTTCCGAGATAACTCTCGGACTGTGTGGAGTGGACTCCTCAAGCGAGTATCTTCCTTAACGGAAAAATTTAAGTTGGAGAGTAGGCCAACTTATGCGCTGAAACAGTGGATAACTACTATGCCAGTTACATTGCGAATCGAGTTGAGCTTGTATAAGTACTGTGAGTTTGCCAGGCCTCTGTGGCACTCCGCTTACGAGCATCCGGAAGACCGTCTGGGACGGTGGGTAGACAATGGGACTGATCATCCCCACACGATGGCACTGGCCAAGGGTGTGCGTTGTCAGGCCCGGCTAGCATCCCACTTACGAGTGGCAACCCGGTAAATCCGTCAGGGACGGTGGCTTGCATCCAACTGCACTGGCATTATAGATTGGTCCTCACAGTGTTGCGTTGAGTTTTGCCTTGTCATTTCGATGACATCTTTCAACTTGTGAACCTTAGGGATTCCTGGGTGGTAGTATGGGATGCTATCTAGGATACCTTGTCGAGATATCCTCTTGGCAGCGGCCAATTGCGATTCTTGGTTTCTTTGTGGGCACTTTTTGGAATCCTGGGCGGGTGGTATGGGACATGTGCTCAAAAGGTCTAAATTGTTGTTCATGACAACTTGAAGAAACTGTGATTTCGAGCATCCGGTATGGGACTTTTGCTCAGAAATCCAACTCGAAGAGATTGTCCACAATAGTTTTGGTTTTGAATTTCGGGGACGAAATTCTTTGAAGGGTGTGATAATGTAACACCCCGTATTTTTAGCATGGGGCATGCTAAAAGATACTCCATTTGTTTGTGATGAAGCTTCATCCAAAGATTCCTTTGCATGGTGAGATGCATTTGTCCCTGGGACATATCTGGTGCCAAGTAAGGAACATCGCATATGCATATTGGCTAAGGCCAATATGACATTGGTTGGAAGCCACATTGGCCAAGAGCCAATCCTGCATCAAATGATGCATTAGGTCAGTTGGGTAGATGCCCTTGAAAATGTACGGCATACATGGCCGGACATCGGGTTGGCAGTGGACGACCAACATGGCCGGACATCGGGTTGGCAGTGGACGGCCAACGAGGCCGTACATCGGGTGGCAGTGGACGACCAACATGGCCGGACATCGTGTTGGAAGTGGACGGCCAACATGGCGGACATCGGGTTGGCGAGTGGACGGCCCACATGGCCAGACAATGGAACTGGCATGTGAGCCAGGACTGAATGTACAACCATCTTGTCCGGTCATTCAGAAATTCATGGCAACGGCCATGAATAGTGAAGCAAGCATGTCAATATGCTCCCTTTTCCATACTTGTAGAAATTCCATTAAGACATATATAGGGAGGGGTAGTTGGTTGAAGGTGTATATGCGGACTATGTACCAAGTAAGCTTCATAGCTTGGCCAGAACGGTATGAATGATGCTCAGGCCTCAGTCTTAGTCGCGCAGCCTTACGAATGGAGCATATGATACAAAGGCATCATTATGCCATTCCACGGACTCGATGATGCATCACTTGGATGTATTTGATGGAACGGCCTATACGGACTAGGCCATTACCATTGTTGCTTGGCCACGGCCTAGCAAACGAGTTGGAATGAGTTGCTTGTCCCTTCGAGGATGAAGTACGGTCTGTGCTATATCCTTTTAGAGTAGGGAAGGGTACGTAGGCAGCCGCAATGAGTTGCAGCATTGTCGGTCCAGCACGTTGGCCCCTCATATCATCTAAGCTTGGTAGCTCGACGCAAGAGATGATTGTGGCCAGACTTGATGAGGCTTAGTTGCATGCCGTAAGTGGATGCTCATACTTCCTATCAAGTTATAAAGAGTTGGTAAGCGAGGTAACGTAGGAACGGCAAGGGCTTGGTGCGGCCTACGCCAAAGTCCAAGGCTTATGCCTGGACAATGACGGTTGCTCACTAGCTAGGAAATTCAGTGATGAATTCCCTACGTAAAGGCAAAGAAAAGAGATGCATGAAAAATGCATTGGCATTGGCCTTATGGCCGTAAACCCTTTTGCGGGACAAGGGTAAGTTGGAACGGTGTGGAAGCTAAGTTAGCTGCGTCATGCTCCACGAGCATGCTTGCAAGGGCAGATGGACGTGTATTAGCATGGGAATGAGGCCCGGATCGTAACTTCATCATGGAACAGCGGGGGAGTTACGGCCTGCGGGGCAACGCGCCAAAGGAGTAATTTTCCGGTCCGTCACAGTTGGTATCAGAGCAAGTTCCGAGATAACTCTTGGACTGTGTGGAGTGGACTCCTCAAGCGAGTATCTTCCTTAACGGAAAACTTTAAGTTGGAGAGTAGGCCAACTTATGCGCTGAAACAGTGGATAACTGCTATGCCAGTTACATTGCGAATCGAGTTGAGCTTGTATAAGTACTTGTGAGTTTGCCGAGGCCTCCGTGGCACTCCGCTTACGAGCATCGGAGAAGACCGTGCGGGGACGGTGGGTAGACAATGGGACCGATCATCCCCACACGATGGCAGCGGCCAAGGTGTGCGTTGTCGAGCCCGGCTAGCATCCCACTTACGAGTGGCAACTCGAAGAAATCCGTCGGGGACGGTGGCTTGCATCCAACCGCACTTGCATTATAGATTGGTCCTCACGGTGTTGCGTTGAGTTTTGCCTTGTCATTTCGATGACATCTTTCAACTTGTGAACCTTAGGGATTCCGGGTGGTAGTATGGGATGCTATCTAGGATACCTTGTCGAGATATCCTCTTGGCACCGGCCAATTGCGATTCTTGGTTTTGTTGTGGGCACTTTTTGGAATCCTGGGCGGGTGGTATGGGACATGTGCTCGAAGGTCTAAATTGTTGTTCATGACAACTTGAAGAAACTCCGTGATTTCGAGCATCCGGTATGGGACTTTTGCTCGGAAATCCAACTCGAAGAGATTGTCCACAATAGTTTTGGTTTTGAATTTGGGGACAAAATTCTTTGAAGGGTGTGATAATGTAACACCCCGTGTTTTTAGCATGGGGCATGCTAAAAGATGCGCCATTTGTTTGTGATGAAGCTTCATCCAAAGATTCCTTTGCATGGTGAGATGCATTTGTCCCTGGGACATATCTGGTGCCAAGTAAGGAACATCGCCTATGCATATTGGCTAAGGCCAATATGACATTGGTTGGAAGCCACATTGGCCAAGAGCCAATCCCGCATCAAATGATGCATTAGGTCGATTGGGTAGATGACCTTGAAAATGTACGGCATACATGGCCGGACATCAGGTTGGCAGTGGACGACCAACATGGCCGGACATCGGGTTGGCAGTGGACGGCCAACGAGGCCGGACATCGGGTGGCAGTGGACGACCAACATGGCCGGACATCGTGTTGGAAGTGGACGGCCAACATGGCGGACATCGGGTTGGTGATGGGACGGCCCACATGGCGGACAATGGAACGGCATGTGAGCCGGGATTTGAATGTACAACCATCTTGTCCGGTCATTCAGAAATTCATGGCAACGGTCATGAATAGTGAAGCAAGCATGTCAATATGCTCCCTTTTCCATACTTGTAGAAATTCCATTAAGACATATATAGGGAGGGGTAGTTGGTTGAAGGTGTATATGCGGACTATGTACCAAGTAAGCTTCATAGCTTGGCCAGAACGGTATGAATGATGCTCAGGCCTCATTCTTAGTCGCGCAGCCTTATGAATGGAGCATATGATACAAAGGCATCATTATGCCATTCCACGGACTCGATGATGCATCACTTGGATGTATTTGATGGAACGGCCTATACGGACTAGGCCATTACCATTGTTGCTTGGCCACGACCTAGCAAACGAGTTGGAATGAGTTGCTTGTCCCTTCGAGGATGAAGTACGGTCTGTGCTATATCCTTTTAGAGTAGGGAAGGGTACGTAGGCAGCCGCAATGAGTTGCAGCATTGCCGGTCCAGCACGTTGGCCCCTCATATCATCTAAGCTCGGTAGCTCGACGCAAGAGATGATTTTGGCCAGACTTGATAAGGCTTAGTTGCATGCCAGTAAGTGGATGCTCATACTTCCTATCAAGTTATAAATAGTTGGTAAGAGAGGTAACGTAGGAAATGGCAAGGGCTTGGTGTGGCCTACGCCAAAGTCCAAGGCTTATGCCTGGACAATGACGGTTGCTCAGCCTAGCAAGGAAATTCAGTGATGAATTACCTACGTAAAGGCAAAGCCAGAAATGCTTGAAAAATGCATTGGCATTGGCCTTATGGCCGTAAACCCTTTTGCGGGACAAGGGTAAGTTGGAACGGTGTGGAAGCTAAGTTAGCTACGTCATGCTCCACGAGCATGCTTGCAAGGGCAGATGGACGTGCATTTGCCTGGGGATGAGGCCCGGATCGTAACTTCATCATGGCACATCGGGGGAGTTACGACCTGCGGGGCAACGCGCCAAAGGAGTAATTTTCCGGTCCGTCACAGTTGGTATCAGAGCAAGTTCCGAGATAACTCTTGGACTGTGTGGAGTGGACTCCTCAAGCGAATATCTTCCTTAACGGAAAACTTTAAGTTGGAGAGTAGGCCAACTTATGCGCCGAAACTTGATGGATAAGCTGCTATGCCGATTACGTTGCGAACCGAGTTGAGCTTGTATAAGTCTTGTGAGTTTGCCAGGCCTCTGTGGCACTCCGCTTACGAGCATCCGGAAGACCGTCTGGGACGTTGGGTAGACAATGGAACTGATCATCCCCACACGATGGCACTGGCCAAGGGTGTGCGTTTTGCCCGGCTAGCATCCCACTTACGAGTGGCAACCCGGTAAATCCGTCGTGACGGTGGCTTGCATGCAACTCGCACCGGCATTATAGATTGGTCCTCACGGTGTTGCGTTGAGTTTTGCCTTGTCATTTCGATGACATCTTTCAACTTGTGAACCTTAGGGATTCTGGGTGGTAGTATGGGATGCTATCTAGGATACCTTGTCGAGATATCCTCTTGGCACCGGCCAATTGCGATTCTTGGATTTGTTGTGGGCACTTTTTTGATTCCTGGGCAGGTGGTATGGGACATGTGCTCAGAAGGTCTAAATTTTTTTTCATGACAACTTGAAGAAACCCGTGATTTCTGAGCATCTGGTATGGGGCTTTTGCTCAGAAATCCAACTCGAAGAGATTGTCCACAATAGTTTTGGTTTTGAATTTCGGGGACGAAATTCTTTGAAGGGTGTGATAATGTAACACCCCGTGTTTTTAGCATGGGGCATGCTAAAAGATGTGCCATTTGTTTGTGATGAAGCTTCATCCAAAGCTTCCTTTACATGGTGAGATGCATTTGTCCCTGGGACATATCTGGTGCCAAGTAAGGAACATCGCATATGCATATTGGCTAAGGCCAATATGACATTTTTTGGAAGCCACATTGGCCAAGAGCCAATCCTGCATCAAATGATGCATTAGGTCAGTTGGGTAGATGACCTTGAAAATGTACGGCATACATGGCCGGACATCGGGTTGGCAGTGGAAGGCCAACATGGCCGGACATCGGGTTGGCAGTGGACGGCCAACGAGGCCGGACATCGGGTGGCAGTGGACGGCCAACATGGCCGGACATCGTGTTGGAAGTGGACGGCCAACATGGCCGGACATCGGGTTGGCAGTGGACGGCCCACATGGCCGGACAATGGAACTGGCATGTGAGCCAGGACTGAATGTACAACCATCTTGTCCGGTCATTCAGAAATTCATGGCAACGGTCATGAATAGTGAAGCAAGCATGTCAATATGCTCCCCTTTCCATACTTGTAGAAATTCCATTAAGACATATATAGGGAGGGTAGTTGGTTGAAGGTGTATATGCGGACTATGTACCAAGTAAGCTTCATAGCTTGGTTTAACAGTATGAATGATGCTCGAGCCTCATTCTTAGCGCGCAGCCTTACGAATGGAGCATATGATACAGAGGCATCACTATGCCATTCCACGGACTCGATGATGCATCACTTGGATGTATTAGACGGAACGACCTATACGGACTAGGCCATTACCATTGTTGCTTGGCCACGGCCTAGCAAACGAGTTGGAATGAGTTGCTTGTCCCTTCTAGGATGAACTACGGTCTGTGCTTGATCCCTTTAGGGTAGGGAAGGGTACGTAGGCAGCCGCAATGAGTTGCAGCACTGCCGGTCCAGCACGTTGGCCCCTCATATCATCTAAGTTCGGTAGCTCGACGCAAGAGATAATTGTGGCCAGACTTGATGAGGCTTAGTTGCATGCCAGTAAGTGGATGCTCATACTTCCTATCAAGTTATAAAGAGTTGGTAAGCGAGGTAACGTAGGAAATAGCAAGGGATTGGTGCGGCCTACGCCAAAGTCCAAGGCTTATGCCTGGACAATGACGGTTGCTCAGCTAGCTAGGAAATTCAGTGATGAATTCCCTACGTAAAGGCAAAGCCAGAGATGCATGAAAAATGCATTGGCATTGGCCTTATGGCCGTAAACCATTTTGCGGGACAAGGGTAAGTTGGAACGGTGTGGAAGCTAAGTTAGCTGCGTCATGCTCCACAAGCATGCTTGCAAGGGAAGATGGACGTGCATTTTCCTGGGGATGAGGCCCTGATCGTAGCTTCATCATGGCGCATCGGGGGAGTTACGGCCTGCGGGGCAATGCACCAAAGGCGTAATTTTCCGGTCCGTCACATCAATTCTCGCTTCAGTTCAGGTGCAAATGTGCCATGTTGCTCCATCTCCTTCCGTTGCTTCAACACCATTCCATCAACAACAATGACCATTTCCATCTCATAATCCCTGCATCTCAATTCCTTTAAGCAGCACCAGTTTCTGCGAATCAACACTGCAATAACATCCATTGCACACCTCAATCCTCAATCTCTTGCATATATCTTCTCATCTCAAGGATGAGCTCTTAACCCTTCTACACAACACTACTGCAATCTCACCAGCTGCAACTTCCAACTGCACCCATTCTGCATATTCTCTGCAACCCTTAATGTCGAAACCACTAACAATCCTCATCACCAACAACAAATAGTAAAACCAGAACTCCTGCCATCACTTCCTCCTAGCATTCATCTAATAAGAGGTTTCATGCACTCACAACAACATTTTACCAGCTTCAACTCCTTCCCCTGTATCAATTTAGCAATCTTCATTCATGAACCATCTCCAAAATGAAGGTGCAATAACATTCACCAACAGCATCACCACCATTCTTAGTCCCTTCCATCTTAGCCAGACAAACACACACAACATCAACATCAAACCCTAGCCAATTCCCGTAAAATCATCCACAATTCCCTATTAGCTTATCAAATTCGACTCAAACCCGACCTTCACAGCTTCCATGTAATCTCGTTGATATTTAAGCCTCGTCTGATACAAACCCATATAGATTCATCTCCCAATTTCACCATTTCAAACCCTGATTTCTTCCTTCTTCTGCTGTAAATTTGATCAAGCAAACCCAACTTCACAATTCCGAATTTGACAGCCCCAAGCCTTAATTCAACCACCATTTTCTGCTCAGATTCAATCCCACATCGGCTTCTTCATCACTTCACAAATTCCGGCCATCAACTCAAATCTTCTCAATCTCCATTTCATTCTCAGCATCAAGAAACCTAATAATCAATACAATCTCCTACTGAAATAGTTGTTCAGTTCCTTCTCTGGCTGTTCTCGATCTGCTCCAACTTCTCTCTAAATCTCATGTCTGCAGCCATCTCTCTGGTTTCTCTAACTCTCACGCAAAGCTCAAATGATCACATTTCTGAATTTTAGGTCTTGTAGTTGTTGTAGGAAATGAAAGTGCATATAGCACTTAGGTGAAGTAGATAAGGGGTACCCAGGATAGACAACACCCACTCATTAGATAAAGGCCACCAACGTAAGCCTTTTGCTTCTCTAGACTAAGCCGCATTGGTTGTCTCCTATCATCGCCTTGGTTCAGCTCCACCTCCAATAACAATTGCACGTGAAATGAGGCTTTTGCCCTTTATGCTCCAAATGGACGCTTTCTTCTTCTTTTGCTCCGAATTACTCTAAAGTACCTAAATAACTCAAAAGCAAACATAAGATACATAATTTACAAGAAAAGTAGCAAAGAAAGTATAAACAATAGATATAAATCTAGGTGTTTTACAACACCTATCAGTGGTTTCGATCGGATTGGTCGGCTCTCGTGACTTTCAGTTATTTCAACACACGGGTATGGGCAGTTCTTCTTGATTTGACTGATTCACACAAATCTTCTGTTTCGTTTCTAAACATCTTTTCTTTTCCGATTCAGGGACTTGACAGCACAAATCCCTTTGCCAAACTCGCGCATAGTCAGAAATCGGCTACTAAGTCTCCTGAGGATGTAGAAGAATCCGAGGAAGAAGAAAGATCGGGATCCAGCAGTGATGATGAAAGTGCTTTCGAAGGTGACACCGAGTCTTCTTCCGGCGAATCTACAGATGAGTCGGTAAGTTTATGCGTTCCTC
This sequence comes from Papaver armeniacum, assembly GCA_023531295.1. Lineage (NCBI taxonomy): Eukaryota > Viridiplantae > Streptophyta > Magnoliopsida > Ranunculales > Papaveraceae > Papaver > Papaver armeniacum. Next base: position 40,875 of record JAJJWW010012316.1, read on the forward strand.
TTCTTTTTTTTTTGCCCTTTTTTTTTTGAGTGTAAACTAAATCGTAATGTTGCAGGAGGGGATTATTTCTGAAGAGGGTCTTGAGGTGCAGACTCACCACAATGAAGGTCCAGCCGTGGAAGCCGTGCCTATAGGTGGCTCGGAGATGGACATTGATAAACGTGAAACCCAGATGGTGGAAAGTACTTCGGCGACCATTGGTGCGGTCGTGGTCAGGAATCCTTTGCCGGTCGCAGATTCAGTTGCGGGCGCCATTTTCGTGCCTCCATATTTGACTCCCCACGAAGACCATGTGTTGGTTGGAGGCTTGGTGTACCGGCCAAGCATGCGTAGTTGTATACCAGGATATGGGAAAAATACGGACATATCGTCACGACCAAGAATCTTACTAGACGATTTGTATTGGTCAAGCGTGTGGAAAAAGCTTTATCTTTAATTCACCATATGTGCAACGTGACTGGTCACAATGTTTCCGGAGATGTGATCTCAAGCTGGAAGTTTTATCGGGATATGTGTGTAGACTTTGAGTTTAATGTCTCCAGTTCTGCAAGGGTTTTTTTGAGATCCAAAGACTGCAGGCTGAAACAGTTGATGGTCCTTCTGCGGATTCGATTAATCGTCAGGTGGCAGAAGTCGATAAGTTGTGTCAGGAGTTGGAGAAGTTATCTCAGGAGTTGAAACTGAAGCAGGCGTCCCTTCAAAGTATGAAGAACGTTTTCTCCAAGAAGAACGAGCCGTTGTTGAGTGATTTTCCTTGAGCGTGTGACTTTTCTGAAACTCCTTTTCTTAGTTTTTTTTTTTGAAAGGCAAAGAAACGCCAAGTTTATGGTTCGATTTTTTCTTTCTTTTTGGATTGATAGATGATTGCTTTTTATAAGAGTTTTTGGATTATTTTGGGATAATGATCTTTTGATATGTTAAAGTCTGAGTTGCAAGTGTAGGTAGCAAATCATCTAGGAAAATTGTGAAACCGTGAATGTTGCATGACAGGGGAAAGTATGGGATGAAACTTGGGAATAACATGGTGTTTGGTTTCAACGTGGAAACCTATAGTAATTGGTTATGTATCCTGGACGGACTTACTTGTTTTTATTACCTACTTCAACAAAACGTATCCTAAATCGCAAGTCCAGGCGACGTCGAATTGCCCGTCAGAAGTCCCCAGTTGTTCCCCGTTGTGTGATTATTGATAACTGGGCCGTCGATCCTAAGCTTGTTTTTTTCTTTTCGAAGTCCCCAGTCGGCTCTTGTTATATTACTCCTGGTAACTGTTACGACTGGTAACTGGGTTGTTGATCCCTGAGCGGATCATTTGTTGCTACCGTTCCGAGATCTAAGTCAAACGATGAGATCGAGAGTTGAAAAATTGACAGCGTGACCGAAAGATCAATCCTCCCACTTTAGTCGCCAATTGTTTGAGGGTGAAAATGGTTTCTGCTTATTTCGGTAATTTCGCGTGAGTGGGTGAGAAACTGAGTCTAAACCCTAAACAATATACTGCAAGGGAGTACTTTAGATTCGAGAGATCAATCTGTACAAATCCGGACTAAACCAAGAAATGGTCGTTCCAGACTTGCTTCGGTCACAAAGTGAAGGAGAAGGGTTGGTTTTAGGGAGGGAAGCGAAGAAAGTGTTGAGACCAGAATAGTTGATTCTGGAAGAATAGTTGGTTGACTTGTATCACAAAGTGAAAGCTAACAGATGGGAAAGCTAGCAAGTGGTTTCTGAGTGTTGTATGCTCCTGACCAAAACTTGTTGTTCGGTGGAAATAGGTAAGACCTATTTATACAAGTCAAAGTGAAACGTACTTTGGTCTTGTCTTGTAATAAATAGAAACAGATGAGTAAATGGGAGGAGGTGGTAACCGGTAACGCCTGGAATTGATGTTCCATAATGAAGGAAAGCGTTTCACTATTACTCCCTGTATTTACTAACCGCCTTATTCTTATGGCACTTTCATGTAACAGGCGTAGTGTACGCCGCACGTTGTATACTGCCAAACCAATACCCTCTATGAGCATCCCCCAGTTTGTGACGTGTTAGATGTCTCGAGTGTTTTCATGGGAAAATGTGTAGCAAAGTGTTACGTGTGGCATGGTGGCATGCCAGTGGCCATGGTAGAGTCGACATGGCTTTGCCAAAGAATAGGCACGGCCAAATTTAGGGTTTAGATGCAAACCATGATGTTTTGGCTTTGGTCCGTAAGTTAGATGGCGAACTTGAACGGTCGAGATCCGCATCTCAGAGGGAAGGATAGCCGTTGATTATTGCAACCTTCCGTTTTAGAAGCCAGCGTTGAGTATGGCTTTTCCATAGAGTAGGCGCGGCCAAATTAAGGTTTAGGTGCAAACTGTGTGTTTTGGATTTGGGCCGCAAGTTTCCATGCGACAGGTGGCGAACTTGTGTGGTCGATATCTCGTATCTCAAGGAGAAGGTTAGCCGTTTATTATTGCAACTCTTCGTTTGCAGCAGCCAACGTTGAGCATGGCTTTGCCATAGAGTAGGCGCGGCCAAATTAGGGTTTAGGTGCAAACCGTGTGTTTTGTCTTTGGGCCGCCATGCGTCAGGTGGCGAACTTATGTGGTCGAGATCTGCATCTCAAAGAGAAGGGTAGCAGTTGATTATTGCAACCCTTCGTTTGTAGCAGCCAGCGTTGAGCATGGCTTTGCCATGGAGTAGGAGCGTCCAAATTAGGGTTTAGGTGTAAACCGTGTGTTTTGGCTTTGGTCCGCAAGTTGCCATGCGTCAGGTGGAGAACTTGTTAGGTCGAGATCTGCATCTCAAAGAAGGGGTAGCCATTTATTATTGCAACCCTTCGTTTGTAGCAGCCAGCGTTGAGCATGGCTTTGCCATAGAGTAGGCGCGGCCAAATTAGGGTTTAGGTGCAAACCGTGTGTTTTGGCTTTGGGCCGCAAGTTTCCATGCGTCAGGTGGCGAACTTGTGTGGTCGAGATCTGCATCTCAAAGAGAAGAGTAGCTATTGATTATTTCAACCCTTCGTTTGTAGCAGCCAGCATTGAGTCATGGCCTTGTCAAAGAGTAGGCTCGCCCAAATTAGGATTTAGGTGCAAACCGTGTGTTTTGGCTTTGGGCCGCAAGTTTCCATGCGTCAGCTGGTGACTTTGGACGGCTAATATCTGTATCTTAGATGGAAAGGTGGTCGTTGATCATTGTAACCCTTCGTTTTGGCAGCCAATGATGTGAAGGAGAGGCTGGCATGGTATAAGCGCGGCCAAAACTAGGGTTTGGTGCAAACCATGGTGTTTGGCCTTGGGCCGCAAGTTGCCGTGCGTTAGGTGGCGAACTTGGATGGTCGAGATCTGTATCTCGAAGAGAAGGGTAGCCTTTGATTATTGAAACCCTTCGTTTTGGCGTAGAGACGTGGCTGGCATGGTTTGTCTTTGGCACGGTGGTTCGGCTGGCATGGTTGGCATGCCTTGGCGCAGAGACGTGGCTGGAATGGTTTGCCATTGGCACGGTGGTGCGGCTGGTATGGTTGGCATGCCTTGGCGCAGAGACGTGGGTGGCATGGTTTGCCATTGGCACGGTGGTGCGGCTGGCATGGTTGGCATTCCTTGGCACAGAGACGTGGCTGGCATGGTTTTCCATCAGCACGGTGGTGCAGCTGGCATGGTTTGCCATCGGCACGGTGGTGCAGCTGGCATGGTTTGCATGCCTTGGCGCAGAGACGTGGCTGGCATGGTTTGCCATTGGCACGGTGGTTCGGCTGGCATGGTTGGCATGCCTTGGCGCAGAGACGTGGCTGGCATGGTTTGCCATTGGCACGGTGGTGCGGGTGACATGGTTGGCATGCCTTGGCGCAGAGACGTGGCTGGAATGGTTTGCCATTGGCACGGTGGTGCGGCTGGCATGGTTGGCATGCCTTGGCTGGCATGGTTAGAGAATTAGGGTTAGGTGTATACAGAGGTGATGTCAGTTAATACTAAGGGTTCTGTCGTGGAACATGACACATGTATAAAAAAAAGGTACCCTGGTAATTCTTACGTAAATACGCTGATTGATTCAATAAATGCGCTATTGGTCATAGTGACGTCATGTCAGATGTAAGGTTTTACGATTTTATCCCTAAGCTAAAAACCACCATCAACAGCAGAGTTTTAGTTTTCTGCATAACAATTTATGCAGCTGTTTTAATCTGCATAAACATGCTAAAGACCACAATCCCACCTGCCCCAACATACATCTAAATCCCTTCTTAAGCAGCATCAACTCATCTTGTTCATTCTCCATGTAAATCCATTCTTAAGTAAACACCACTCTCCACTTTCAGTTCAAGTTCAAGTCACCAATAATGCCTTCACTGCAACCACCAGTTCTTAGGATGGAATAATTTAAACCCAAGAATATTTAATAAAAAAAAGTAACAGGATGGAATCCGTTAGTAGTGCATGACTGTCATGGGTTAATGTGTTTTCACCACTACAAACCTTCTTGTGACAAGTATCATGTCTAACAGAAGAAGAATCATGTAGCCTGTACAAGGACAAGTATGATTGAGCAAGAAATTTGTTCATAAACCAAATTTTGGTTCTTCACTGTCCCGAATTTTGAGCTCACTTATTCTCCTGCAACTAACGAGCATGTTCCATCTCGTTATCATCGATCCAATCACCATATATCCTACTGATTTTTTCAGGGCCTTTCCATTTGTGAATGGGTCTTTGCCATGGTCTCTGGTTTACATCCAAAGATCTCTGTGAGGGAACTCCTCCCGTGTGATAAACATGTGCATGATGAACATATGTGGTAGAAGGAAGCCCAGAATCCATTGTTGTCTTCGATGGGACTCCACCAACTTTTTTCAGGTCCGGATGAGCTAAAGAACCCTCTATTCCTTCTGTGTCCACTAGCCCTCCACCGTATCTGTGTAGCTCTGTTGCCATGAATATTCAATGTTATCCTACATAACTTAAAAGTTAATCAGACTATAAACAAACAGACTCATTTTAAATGTGGGGTTCAGCTAATACAACGAGATCGGGGTTTTCTTAATATTGATGTTTCTAAGTTCTTGCTAAATTCCGTAATTAAATCAGTGACTATAGACTAACAATTTAAGTAAACTGATGAGTGGTCTACACATAAAATTTGTCAAGAAACAAGTTCATCACCATAACCAAGGATATGGGTCAAGAAATGTGATGCTTGCAATTCATTTTGATGGATGTACGGATGCTCAACTACAATGTCCCAATAGGACAACAATATTTGGAATAATTTTTGTACCTAAGATCACCTCAAATGAAGTTCTGATTAACATAAAAAACTACATAAAAATTTCACCCATTTTATTTCTAATTTGTTCCCAAATAGAGTAAATACCCAATCCAGTAATTGAATCAGTAAACACAGAACATGTATAAAAATGCTAAAGATGAAAGTTTAGTAACAATCTGCAGATAGACACAAGTGGATTCTAAGACAAGACTAAGTGATGCTTTCAGGTATGCCATGAACTGCTTTCCTTAAACACACAAACCACACCAAAACAGAAGAAATTATTACAAAAAAGAAAAGAGGGATAGAAAACTTACATCAATCAAAAAATTGCATCATACGAAAGAAATCCTACAAAAAAAAATATCAATCAAAAACAAATTTTTTAAAAAACTAGTTTTAGAATTGAAATTTCGGAGAGATAAAAGGGAGAATTACCTGCTATAATCTCTGGAGTCTGGAGAGTGACGAGAAAAAAAACCACCAAATTGTCAAAGGTATTGTGTAAATCTCTAGACAAAAATTATGGAAAAAACTTAGGGATTTCAGGGATAAGCGACTTAGGATTTATACCTTAAATGTTCGAGAGATGAAATTAGGGATTTCAATTCGACTGTGTGAATCTCTTTGTTTGTGATTAGTCGCATTCTCCTCCTCTAAATAAATCTGATAAAAATTTCACAAATTATGGTTGTGTGAGAAATTTTCCCTTGGAAAATGGGTGTGCGCATGAGGATTTCCGTCGATGGGTTTGATAGTGGAAAATTTTTGGAAAATGGTTCTCACAGTAGTTTTCACAAAAAAAAAAAAAAAAAAAAAAAAATTGCTGTTTGGTCCTAGGCCCATATAGTTATTTATAGTAGGGTCAAACCGGATTTTATCCTTATCCTAAGGTCCAAAGTTTTTTAAATCAAGAAAATGACTAATATACCTACAACGAAACACGTGTGAAACAACAGATTTCTCAGTATTCCATATATGTACTGCTGATCTATAATCTAAAAAATAAATGCATGTTAAAAACAAGTAATAAGTCAATGAAAAACAGAATCGATCACTTTTATTTCAGTATTCTATATACATATATTGGTGGATCAAATTTTTTTTTATAAAACTATAAAGAATAACAAAACCAAAGCAGTATGTTTCAGTATTCCATATATGTCATAATCTAAAAATCAACTGCATGTCAAAAACAAGTAATGAATCTAAAAAATTACAGTACTGAAACACTTTTATTTCAGTATTCCATATACGTACTTCTGGATTATATAAAAAAATGATGAAGCTATTTAAAAAAACAAACAAACTAGCAATAGACTTGTATCCCACACTCCCATTTCTCCTTTAATTTCCCATACAAACACCACCTTCAAAAAAAGGTTCAATATTTATTAGGCTATAACATTCAGAAATCGATTTCAGAGAATCCAAAACCAAATCAAAGCAGTATTTTTCAGTATGTCATATATGTACTACTGCATGTCAAAGAAAAGTCATGAATCTATGAAAAAGCAGAATGGAAACACTTTTGTTTAAGTATTCCATATATGTACTTCTGGATTAAAAAGGAGAAGAAGAAGATAAAACTATAAAAATAGCAAAATCAAAGCAAGTAATTTTCAAGTATACCATATATACGTGCTGGCGATTCATAACTTAAAAATCAATTTCTGTCAAAAATAAGTAATGCATCCGTGAAAAATGTAATTGCACACTTTTATTTCAGTATTCCATATATGTACTTCTGGATCAAACAAAAAAAGTAATAAAACTATAAACTAAATAAAAAATCAAATCAATATTCTTCGGTATGCCATATATGTACTGCAGTATTTTTCAGTATGCAATATATGTACTTCTGAAACTCTTGTATTTCAGTATTCCATATATGTACTTCTAGATAAAACAAAAAAAAAGACAATAAATTCATAAAAATTAACAAAATTTTCAGTATGCCATCTATGTACTGCAGTATTTTTCAGTATGCCATATATGTGCTTCTGAAAAGTGAGAAAATCAAAAGCAATATTTTCCAGTATGACGTATATGTACTTCTGAAAAGATTTTATCTAAGTATTCCATATATGTACTCCTGGATTAAAAAATAAAAGTGATAACATTCTATTAAAAAAAATAACAAACCAAAACAGTAATGAATGTATATATGAAAAATCAGAATGTGAACACTTTTATTTCAGTATTTCATATATATACTTTTGGATCAGACAAAAAAGTGATAATACTATAAAAAATTACAAAATCAAAGCAGTATTTTTCAGTATGCCATATATGTACTGCTGATTCATAATCTAAAAATCAGTTGTATGTCAAAAACAACTAACAAATCTATGCAAAAACAGAAATGAAACACTTTTATTTACATATTTTGTATATGTAATTCTGAATCAAATAAAAAAGTTTGTAAAGCTAGGTTTTTGTCAGTACTGCAGATACGTACTGTCGATTCATACACAAAAACAAACTCAAACAAATCTAAAACCAACAAGATGAAAGTGATATAATCAAATCTACTGAAGAAATGAACAAAAAACGTGATTATTCATCTAGATCTGAACTATTTTCATAAAAATAAAATAAACAATCAAGCATTCATAAAATGATTAGATATTAAAAACCCTAAAAGAACAATCAAGCATCCATTATATGAAGATGAAAATGTCACGAAATCGATCATATCTTCATGTTTCAGTTGAGAAACAAAAAAAAAAATTTGGAGAGAAGATTACGTACGCATAATAAGAGAGAAGATTACCTGGAAACCACGAAAGATCTTCGTAAGCAATCTTCTTAAAAAAAATGAATTGGAGAGAAGATTTTGCAAGAGGCAGTAGAAGAGAAGATAAGAGGGAGAGATTAAAACGGATCTGAGCATGAAAAGAAAATGAAAATACATAGACTATATTTGTGTTATAGTAGAAAGCTATTTCGGGAAATATGAATATCTACTTAATAGGTTCCGCACGTGTACAGGACCTGCTTAAAAAATTGGGTCCATTTTTATGTTTTCTTTTAATTATGGACCTCCGGTTACTGGGCTTTAGTGGGTGGACCTGCCACTAACTAATACCACTATATTAGTACCTATAGGTAATTCCTACCCTTGTCATGAGCTAGCTCTGACCCTGCTTATCATAAAAGCGCGTGTTCATGAGTTAGCTCTGACCCTGCTTATCGTAAAAGCGTGTGGCATGTAAATTTTAAGGCTTAACGAGATTGTCAAGAGTGTTTTTGATGTCCAGGTCGATGGAGGTATGAATATTGGATTTTGAGACGATCGATGACTGATCATTTCAATTATTATCACAATAATGGAAACACGATAAGATCTAACAATTTAAGTTAAGTGTAATCCAAACTGTAAGACATGAGATCAAAGTAAGATTAAGGTAAGTACTAACTACTTGTTAAATTACTGAATACGATCTTATTTAGTAGTTAGTACTGATCTAATAAGTTAAGTGTAATCCACTACTATCGATCAAAAAAAAAAGTGTAATCCACTACTTGTTAAACTCAAGATAACACCATACGTCAAGAATCGTGTTGAGAATAGTCTCTCATGGATGCTGAGTGATCCTAAAGTTACTCGTTATCAATTTGTTGTGTATTGGATGCTCACAGATGTATCTGAACAAAAAAAAAAAGGATTTGTTGTGCTTGAATTGAACAAAACTTGGACGTGAATTTCCTAACAGTCTCCCCGGATTCCAGCTTAAAAATTTACGTGTGTCACAGACTTATGAAAAGCCACATGCAAATATGTGTGTTTTAAGAATAATAGCATCAGGTAGTTACTGAAGAATGAAGACCTAATGAGTTTAAGTACAATGATCTAATGCCAGTTTGATCATAATTAATTATGCTTTCAACTTAAACCAAATAACATGAAATTGAAATATCCCGTTACATGTTCACAAAATGAACAAGCTGAGGACCTCAATCTATATCTTCTTGTCTATGACTACATGTGGTGCCTGTTGTTAAGAATTACCAAACAATTTGTGGCAGATAAATGCACCAGAGAATGATTTTCAATTTCAATGGCATTTGTCTATCAATTGCTGATACAAACTTAAAATTTATCTACCGCCTGGCCATGTTCATCATTTTTTTAATTACAAAGTTTTAAAGGAAAGAAAAACCAAGATGGAAAACTTGAATCTTAATTTTCTTTATCATCCTTATGATGATTACCGGTAACTCTCTCGCTCATGTGCTTATTTTTGTCTCGTGAGTGTGACTTTACCGATTGCAATAAGAAATTTCAACACCAGAAGAATTATCAAAGCATAAAGAAGTAAAGAACCATTATGAAGTATTCACATGTGAATATGACACTTGTGGTGAGAAATTTAATAGCCAAAAGGAACTTGACCGCCATCAGCGGAGGTGGCAGCACTAAGTCCAAGGTATGACTGTCTTCTTCTTCTACATAATCACATTAGATGGTCGGTATGCATTTGGGTGTGCGAGAATGTGTTAAATGTATGATTGAAGTTATGTCGTTTGTTCCTATCAGAAAGTACCTCTCTTTGTCATGGAAACTGCAGCTGCGGCAAGTTGTTGTGTTACCCCGTAATGCCTATATTCTCATGCTCCAGCTTCTACCCATACCAATCTTAATCAGTAGTTAGTACTTATCTTTGTTTCTTTTTTTCTTTTCTTTTTTGGCTTTTAACTTATTAAGTAGTGAATTCTTGACGTGTGGTGTTATCTTGAGTTTAACAAGTAGGATCACTCAGCATCCATTAAGGTGATTGTCTATAAAGTGGTTGTCTCGCATTTAGTTTAAGTTTCTTACAATTTATGGAATATGACTGTAGAAGATTTTCATATCTAACCCTTTAGGTTGTTATATCAAACAATCATAAGAAAATGATGGTGATTTTAACTCATATATGAGTCACATATACTAGGTCATTAAAACATAAGTATAATGCATCATTTCTATTTAAATATAAATATTTTATATTGTATGTAGTACAGATATGAATAAATTTCTAAAATTGGCCAAGATAATTACATTAGTTAAGAATGAATAGCAAAGGACTAACAATGCAAACACGGTCTAATAAATCAAGTTGATAAAAAACTAGCAACATATCAGAACTTTGACTCATTTGTTAACATTAACATGTGTTTGGAACTTAATGAAACCGTAAAACACTTGATAGTTAAAACCCATAACATTTTTTAAAAATGTATGGAAAAACAATACTTCATGCACCCCTAAAACAATTGATATTTTTACTGTCGTGAAACACATTATCATCTCGGTAATCTCAAATTACTCTCCCTCTTTACAGATCATCATCTAGGTGATCTCAATTTACTCTTTCTTTGCATTTGATTTTAAATTTCAAAGTTTCTATGTATTGATATTATTGCAGTAAGATTTCAGAATTTTGTAGTAGCAAATGGCTAAGACAAACAAGCCAAGAAAGAACCTATCTATGAGATATTTTAAGAAACGAATTACCAAATCCCATGAAACTTATGGTAAGTCAATCTATCTATGCGAGTGATTTCAATGTTTCAATGAAATGTATGATTTATAAACATCATATCTTTGAAATTTAACAAAAATAATAATTCTGAATGAGACCTAATTTCCATTAACAGGAAAAAAAAAGTAATTACAAAAAGAGTAAGAACAAGACTCGGACTGAGGAATCATTTTATTGTGCATGTGGAGAAGGTTCGATATCGCCACCCTTCAGTGGGATCATTAATGTGTTGTTTGATCATCCTTAGAAAAAGAAAAGAATAATGTAATATCATATTAACAAAAATGATTAATGGGAGTTTCGATGTTAATATTCACATATGGTAAACAATCTATTGGATAATATGTTTCACTGAAATTTAAGATAATGAATGTGAAAATTTGTTTGGTAACAGTTTTCGGGAAGGAGCATCATTGTTGCATTCCATCAAAATCTGAATATGGCAAGGTAATGTTAGTTACAGATGGAGAGCTTATTAATACAAAAATTGAAATTGTATATAAGCATCCTTTCTTGATCTGAATGGTCTACATTCTTTTTATTCACAACTTTTTTTAAATAATGTGATTGTAATCTATATTTGATTCTCAAATATTTTGTGGTTCGGTAGTATTTTGTCGTTTCTTTACAAAATAAAACTTTCAATTTCATGTTTCAAAGAATCGTAACACAATCTCTTTATCATATCGTATCAATCTCCTATGTTTCAACTTAATGCTTTATCAACTTTAGTGCATTCCCTAACTATATATAGTCGAAATATTTTTGATAGACATACCTGACTAACACATGTGAAGCTACTTTTAAACCTAAAACCATGTACGCTTGATAGAGCTAAATATCTAAATATAGCTAGGGCAAATTTTTTTAGTCAATTATTACATTTATGAGTCCAATTTTGTGCACACTCCTTTAAAGAGTGTGCACGTAACAAAGTGATTTCATTGGTTGCTTTAAACATCCGGTTATCTAATACAAAGAATTCTTTTTCTCTTTGTTTTAATTTAATTAAAATCTTAAAAAGGTAAGAACATATATATCAAATTTAATAATTTCCTAAAATATAGTATCCTTAAAACAGAAAATATAGATTTAAAAGATACACTCAAATATTTGCAATAATGTGTAAGATGGTTAATTCAAACACAAAAACATTGAGCAACCACGATAGTTTTAATAGAGTAGATAATCTCATCAGTGATAGTTAAATATTTAGGGATTCTAAAATGTGTTAGATCATTCATTATGATTTTTCCCGTCATTTATCATGGTAAACTGTTAAAGTTCAGTTTTTGTTGTGGAAGTTCATAAGAATCGTAATCATAAGGATAAAAGAAGGAACTATTTACAGAAAAACTCATCAATGGCGTGAGATAGTGATGGTGGTGGTTTGTTTATGAGTTAAAGTTTTATTGCGTCAATTATGAAATCAAATCCCATATTTTTGGTAATTAGTAGATATGGTATATATCATGTTACCTCTTTAAGATTTAGGTTAAATTAAAAACAATAAAATTAAGAAAATAATTAATGAGATAACTGTATGTTAAAATTAGCCAATAGAATTGTTTTGTTACGTGCACACTCTTTAAAGGAGTGTGCACAAAATTGGACTCTTACATTTATGTATTTATGTGCAATCTATTTCCAAAATTAAAAAAATTTAACATGTAGAGTCATAGGTAGTGCTTACCTTAGCACAAGGGGCCAAAAAAGGAAAATGTTGAAATTATAGAGTTGGCACACACGGGTTTTTTTAGTAGAGAGGATTGTTTTAAATAATAATATGTTTATATTTCTAGAGTTGCCACACACCAAGAGGGAGGCCCAGTCATGGATTTGCAACTGTGGAAGTAAATAAAATAAGGAAGATGGTCTTACATCTTACCAGTAGGAAACATTCCACATGAACAAATAATAGAGGTACTAGATAATAATGTCAAGAACACATCTAAAGACAGTTTTCTGCAATAAGTATACAGGCTATTATCGACTAGTTTCGCAAATAGAAATGGTTTCGTATTTGGTTTCAATTGTGATTTTGTATTGCTTTTTTGTGTGCGTGTGTGATGAATGGAAATTTCATGTACCATGTTTAACAGCTTTCCATGACTAACCTTTAGTTTGAAGATATCTCTTCTTTTGGCCTTTGAAACCCGTAGAATGTGCTACCTGACCCTGCTCCTGGGACCAGTTTGATGTAACCCAGAAATTACAAGCTTCGAATAAGTAACCCACAAATTACTAACCATGTGCTCAGTACTTTAAAATAACCTCCTGTGTGCTTGGTTGGCCATAAATTTCTAAATGAGTATCGTACTTCAATATTGTAATGAGTGTCAATTTGCCATGATGGTGTTGTTGGATGTACCGACGACAGTTTTGTACTTGTTGGTTCTTGAACTATATTGAGGGTGTCTCATAGGGCCTTCTCTTTGTCTCCTAGATTCTCCATTTCACCATATGCTAGTTGAAACATTTTACAATTGGATTTGCACGACATCTTTATTTTGATTCTCTTTTGCATAACATATATCTTTTCCTTCAAATGTATAGGGCAAAGTTATCAAGTGTGCTACCTGTCAAGACATATTTAGCAGAAATCATCAAGCCTTATTCATCCACCATAGCTAGACAACGAATAATGGTAATAGTGGAAATTGCAATATTTTCATAATAATTGGAAACAACATACCAATTTATGTGCCTTACTTATGTTTTGAGTGGATGTGTTCGTCATATTCATGATGTTTATTATGATGAATGCATAAAACAATTTCGTCTACGTTTTTTTATATGTGCAATATGTGTATTTGTTGCCTATGTATTGTTTATCATTGTTAATGGTGGTTTTTAACTTAGGGGTAAAGTCGTAAAACCCTAGTCAGACAGTGACGTAACAGAACATGAGTAATAATGTCCAAACCAAGCACATTTATTGAACCCTTTAATTTGTCTGCGAGAAAATTACAGGGTACCTTTTTTCTAATTAATTACTAATTAGGGTTTTGATAGGTCAAAACCCTAATTCCACGCACCCTTGTGCCAATGGAAAACCATGCCAGCTACACCCACCGCGCCAAGGCATGCCAACCATGCTAGCTGTACCCTTGTGCCAATGGAAAGCCGTGCCAGCCACACCCACCGCGCCAAGGCATGCCAACCATGCTAGCCGCACTCTTGTGCCAATAGAAAACCGTTCCAGCCACACCCACCGCGCCAAGGCATGCCAACCATGCTAGCCGCACTCTTGTGTCAATGGCAAACCGTGCCAGCCACACCCACCGCGCCAATGCATGCCAACCATGCCATCCGCACCCTTGTGCTAATGGCAAACCGTGCCAGCCACACCCACCGCGCCAAGGCATGCCAACCAGGCTAGCCGCACTCTTGTTCCAATGGAAAACCGTGCCAGCCAAACCCACCGTGCCAAGGCAGGCCAACCACGGTAGCCGCACTCTTGTGCCCATGCCAAACCCTTGGCCCCACCATGCCAAGCCAAACCGCACCTTGCCTTGGCCCTAGCCTTGCTAGCCGCACCACGCGCCAACGGCATGCTAAGACCTTGGCCCCACATGCCAAGCCAAACCGCACCTTGCGTTGTCCCTAGCCATGCTAGCTGCACCATGTGCCAACGACATGCCAAACCCTTGGCTCTACCATGCCAAGCCAAACCGCACCGTGCCTTGGCCCTAGCCATGCTAGCCGCACCATGCGCCAATGGCATGTTAAGCCCTTGTCCCCACATGCCAAACACACCTAGCCGCTCCACCATGCTGTCCTTACCTACGAGGCTACCAAAAACGAAGGCGTGCGAAGATCAACGGCCCCCCTTCAATCCCAGGAGCAAATCCTAGCCATCCAAGGTTACCAGACGACTCATGGTAACCTTTGGCCCGAAAACCTAAGTTTGTCCACGCCAAACCATGCCATGCCAACGGCATGCCAACCTAGCCGAGCCACATTCCTTACAGATTGACCATTTTTTGGTTTAGGGGTAAAGTCGTAAAACCCTAGTCAGACAATGACGTCACAGAACTTGAGTATTAATGTCCAAACCAAGCACATTTATTGAACCCTTTAATTTGTCTGCGAGAAAATTACCAGGGTACCTTTTTTCTAATTAATTACTAATTAGGATTTCGATAGGCCAAAACCCTAATTCCCACGCACCCTTGTGCCAATAGCAAACCATGTCAGCCACACCTACCGCGCCAATGCATGCCAACCATGCTAGCCGCACCCTTGTGCCAACGGCAAACCGTGCCAGCCACACCCACCGCGCCAAGGCATTCCAACCATGCTAGTCGTACCCTTGTGCCAATGGCAAACCGTGCCAGACACACCCATCGCGCCAAGGCATGCCAACCATGCTAGCCGCACTCTTGTGCCAATGGAAAACCGTGCCAGCCACACCCACCGCTCCAAGGCATGCCAACCATGCTAGACGCACTCTTGTGCCAATGGAAAACCGTGCCAGCCCCACCCACCGTGCCAAGGCATGCCAACCATGCTAGCCGCACCCTTGTGCCAATGGAAAACCGTGCCAGCCACACCCACCGCGGCAAGGCATGCCAACCATGCTAGCCGCATTCTTGTGCCAATGGCAAACCTTGCCAGCCACACCCACCGCGCCAAGGCATGCCAACCATGCTAGCCGCACTCTTGTGCCCATCCCAAACCCTTGGCCCCACCATGCCAAGCTAAACCGCATCATGCCTTGGCCCTAGCCATGCTATCCGCGCCATGTACCAACGGCATGCCAAACCCTTGGCCCCACAATGCCACGCCAAATCGCACCTTGCCTTGGCCCTAGCCATGCTAACCGCACCATGCGCCAAAGGCATGCCAAACCCTTGGCCCCACATGCCAAGCTAACCGCACCTTGCCTTGGCCCTAGCCATGCTAGCCGCGCCATGTGCCAACGACATGCCAAGCTAAACTTCACCTTGCCTTGGCCCTAGCCACGCTAGCCGCACCTACCAAACCCTTGGCCCCACATTCCAATCCAAACCGCACCTGGCATTGGCCTTAGCCATGCTAGCCGCGTCATGTGCCAACGTCATGCCAAACCCTTGGCCCCACCATGCCAAGCAAAACCGCACCTTGCCTTGGCCCTAGCTATGCTAGCCGCACCATGCGCCAACGACATGCTAAGCCCTTGTCCCCACATGCCAAACACACCTAGCCGCGCCACCATGCTTGCCTTCCCTTTGCGGCTACCAAATACGAAGCGTGCGACGATCAACGGTCCCCCTTTAATCCCAAGAGCAAATCCTAGCCATCCAAGGTTACCAGACGATGCATGGTAACCTTTGGCCCAAAACCTAAGTTTGGCCACGCCAAACCATACCATGCCAACGACATGACAACCTATCCGCGCCACCATGCTGGCCTTACCTACGCGGCTACCAAAAACGAAGGCGTGCGACGATCCACGGCCCCCGTTCAATCCCATGAGAAAATCCTAGTCATCCAAGGTTACTAGACGACGCATGGTAACCTTTGGCCCGAAAACCTAAGTTTGGCCACGCCAAACCATGTCATGTGCCAACGGCATGCCAAACCCTTGGCCCCACCATGCCAATCCGAACCGCACCTTGCCTTGGCCCTAGCCATGCTATCCGCGCCATGTGCCAACGGCATGCCAAATCCTTGGCCCCACATGCCAATCCAAACCGCACCTTGCCTTGGCCCTAGCCATTCTAGCCGCACCATGCTCCAACGACATGCTAAGCCCTTGGCCCTACATGCCAAACCATGCCACGCCAATGGCATGCCAACCTAGTCACGCGACCATGCTGGCCTTCCCTATGCGGCTACCAAAAAAGAAGGCGTGCGACGATCCACGGTCCCCCTTCAATCCCAGGAGCAAATCCTAGCCATTCAAGGTTACCCAGATGACGCATGGTAACCTTTGGCCCGAAAACCTAAGTTTGGCCACACCAAACCATGTCATGCCAACCTAGCCACGCCACCATGCAGGCCTTCCCTACGTGGCTACCAAAACGAAAGCGTGCAACGATCAACGACTATCTTTCCTCTTCAGATGCAAAATCTCGACCGTCGTAGGTCACCAAGCTAGCAAGTCTCCCCAGTGCGACTTTCTAGGCAACAACAACATGCTACATGTTTTCCACAAAAACATTCGAGACATCAACACATATCACAAACTGGGGGATCCTCTTTGGGTATTGGTTTGGCGGTTTACAGCGCGCGGCGTACACTACGCCCGTCATAAGGAAGTGTCATAAGGATGAGGCGGTTAGTAAATACATGGAGTTAATGGTGAAACTTTCTTTTTATGGAACATCAATTCCATGCGTTAACGGTTTTATGGAACATCAATTCCATGCGTTAACGTTACCACCTCCTCCCATTTATTCACCCATTTTTCCACTCCTTAATGAGACCGGAGTACGTTTCACTTCGACTTGTATAAATAGGTCTTACCTATTTCCACCAAACAACAAGTTCAGTCAGTAGCATACACCACTCAGAAAACGTTTGCTAGATTTCCCATCTATTAGCTTCCCACTTTCTGATACAAGTCGTAACACAACTACTCTTCCAGAATCAACCATTCTGGTCTCATCACTTTTCTCCCCAAAACCAACCTATTCTCCTCCACTTTGTGACCGAAGCAAGTCTGGAACGACCATTTCTTGGTTTAGGCCGGACTTGTACAGATTGATCTCTCGAATCTAAAGTACTTCCTTGCATTACATTGTTTAGGGTTTAAATATGTTTCTTACCCACACACCGAAATTACCGAAAATATACAGAAACCATTTTCACCCTCAAACAATCATATACTGTTTATCATATTTTCAGTAGTAGATTAATATGTAACGTAAAAATTACTAACCATGTGCTCAATACTTTTGAATCACCTCCTATGTGCTCGGCTGGCCAAAAATTACTAGATGCATTGTGAATATGAAACCCAGTACCAAGTTTGGTAACAGATCATCAGTTGACTGATTTGAGGTAGCGTATAGTTGATTCAGTTCTATTGATTCCTGGTCTAGTTGCCGCTTCCTCTGAATGTATTACAACTGTTAATACATAATTAGCTGTAGCTATGCCTGCATATCAGCAACTCCCATTTGCAGTCTTGGTCGCTGTAGTGGCATCCCTGGTTGTGGGGACATCTTAATCTGCCGTCGACCACTGAGAAAATTCAAATTAATAGGAGCAACTTCTGACCATTTTGAATTTCGTGACAAGAGTTCTGAAGCACTCTTTAACCAAGATATCAGAAATCCAGCAATTAGTATAGATCCAAAATATAAGAGATCATGTAGAATCAAGCAAGACATGAACTAAAGGGAAATCAAGAACTTCTGTGATTAAAAAACATGTGAAGAATACATAAGGTTAGGAAGCAATATTTCCAAACGTAACAAAACAGAGGATTCCAAGACTTAACCTTTAGTATGAAGAAAAATCTTTCTTTATTAGGCCTTCGATTGTTAATTAACCACACCCTCTGCTTCTCTGTAAGCAAGAGATCCCATAGATTAATAGTAGAGATGTCTAGATCTAATTCTCCAATATTCTGATTGTTAATTATCCATAACTTAAAGAAAAATTGATCTCTATTTCCTCATGAAACATTTGTGTAATTTCACAAAGTTAAGTATCAAACCTTTAATAGGATTGTAGTTATCCAAACACAATTGAACATCGAAAAACAAAATCAACAAAACAGAGCATTACAAGACTAACCTTGAGCATTACAACAAAATGCTAAATACTATCGCTTTTGTACAAGCCGTCACACAAGATATTTTGGATTTAACATGTTTTTTTTAATTACAAGTATGTCATGTTGCAGATGTTCTCGAGCTCTCGTATTGGACGAAAAGGTTCAAAACGCAATTTTCCTGTCTCTATACATAGACTGGATCCAATTGTTACTTTCTGCACATTATTCAGGAAACACTTCATGCTTTCCCGTAACGAGGTAACAGTCTTTGTGTGCAGGGGCGGAACTATAGGCAGACTACCCCTGGCTTAAGCCACGTAAAAAAAAAAAAAATTAGTTTACAATACGTAGCAATTTATGGAATCACACGTATATATATTAGCCAATCCAGTGTAAGAATCAAGAGCCAAGCCAGGGTAATATGAATCGATAGCCAAGCCAATTATAAGCGTGAAAGTGAAAGAAGGGATAAAGTTTTTTTTTGCTTCTGTTCTATTCGTGTGGTTAGAAAAAGAGAGAGAGAAAACCAGAGCGGGAGAAAGAGAGAACATCATAAAAGAAGAATCCCTAGTTAGCAGGTAAAGTTAATTTGATTGAATCATATCATGTGATCTAATTGCTATCTTTCATGAAAATGGCATGGGGTTTTTTTAATTTTAGGTTAATTTCACTTGGTTTTGTGTAATTGAAAATTTGAATGAAATTTTAGGTTTAATCTTTTTTTTTTCCTCGGCTTAGGTTTAATCTTTGATGTTATATTGAAGAAGTATACACTGCAGCACTTTGATTTTTGTTTTATCTTTGATGTTATATTGAAGAATTATACACTGCAGCACTTTGATTTTTATGAATTGTGATGTGAATCTTAGTATCTTACAAACTTTATCTCTTGTTGAATTCCAGGAAAAATTGTAGCAAGCCTGATCCAGTACAACTGAATTCCAGGTGTAATGAAGAATCATATAATGATTTTTTAAGAGTAATTTGGTGGTTTTATTTTTTTCTAGGGAGTCTTGTGATTGTGATGGAAATTTGAAATAGACTTGGTATGAGACAGCTAATGTGTGTGTTTTCATACTTTAATTTATTGGGTGATGTTTAAGTTGCTTTGCTTCCTTTTTTGTCGTCTGGTATGACACACCATGAGCTTTAACTTTACAAGAAATATCTCACTCATCCTCGTTTTTCCATTGCATAGTGTGTTGGTGATTTGTCATATATCTATTATTGAATCAACTGAATTTGCAGGTTGATAGGTTACGATGCCTACTCACCGTCCACTATCGAAACTCAAACGAGGAAGATTGGAAGCATTCTACCAGTGTATACCTAAAGGAGTTGTATCAGAAATGTTGGCTGGTAACATTGAGATTGATGAAGTAGTTGTCCATAGAGTTGAACCCGAAGATTTGCTCACCCAAAGAACTTAATTTGAGGAAGTCAGACCTCCAGGAACGGAAGTTACTCCATTAGAACGTGATCCGGGACTACGCATTCCAATAATACAACAGCCAGTTAACAGGCATGATGAAGTTCGACGAGCACATTTATTGTTGGGACCTTATCAACCTAAAGTAACTTATCCACTCTCTAAATTCGGAAAGCAGCAGCATGGATTCAATTATAGTTGGTTCGCAAGATACCCTTGGTTGGAGTATTCACCTTCTAAAGATGCTGCATATTGTTTTCATTGTTTCCTTTTCAAACCATCGATCCACCAAAGAATCCAGCATTCACTAGTGAAGGTTTTAGAAGATGGAGTTCTGTCAATAGTGGAGCCGATTGCCCGCTTCTGACTCACTCGGGAAACACTAATTCTGGAAACGCCACAGCAAAAGGGAATTCAGATGCTTTAAAGAATCCAGCTCAACGAATCAGTCTGTTAATGGAAAAAAAATCAAAAGATGTTGTGAAGAGAAATAGGTTACGGCTCAGGACAACAATAGAATGTTTACGATGGCTTGCATTTCAACAATGTGCATTCAGAGGTCATGATGAGTCAGAAGGTTCAAGGAACCACGGGAATTTTATTGAGTTATTAAAGTTTTCAACAACACTCAATGAAAATGTGAATGCATTTGTCTTGAAAAATGCTCCTAAAAATGCACAATATACCTCTCCTCAAATTCAAAAGAATATCTTGAACATTATATCCAACAGAATTAGAAGTAAAATTCGCGAGGAAATTGGAAATGCTAAATTTTGTACACTTGTTGATGAGTCACGAGACGCTTCCAAGAAAGAGCAAATGGTGATTGTTTTAAGGTATGTGGATATGAATGGTTTTGTTCAAGAAAGGTTTTTTTGATATTCAACGTGTTGATGATACATGTGCTTTAACTCTGAAAAAAAGGAATAACAAAAATCCTTAATTATTATGATCTTCAAATTGAAAATATGCGAGGACGGGGGTATGATGGTGCTAGTAATATGCGAGGTCAGTGGAATGGGTTACAAGCTTTGTTTCTTAAAGAATGTAAATATGCATATTTCGTTCATTGCTTTGCACATCGCCTTTAATTAGCTCTTGTGAAGACAGCTGCAACGATGGGTCCAATTTGGAAATTCTATTCAATGTTAACATCCATTGTTAGTCTCGTTACAGCTTATTCTCATCGTTTTGATGACTTTCAATCTGCCCAGGAAGAAGAAATTGCAAATGGGTTATCTAATGGTGAACTTGAGACAGGAAAAGGGGCCAACCAAATAGGTACTTTGCGACGTGCTACGGATACTCGTTGGAGTTGTCACTATGGTTCTGTATGCAGTCTGCTTGATAAGTTCGAACCAACTTGTACATCAATAAATCATATTGGCGCAAGTGATCCGAATATGACTTCTAAAGTTGGTGAAGCTCAAAGTATCTCTGAAGAAATGAGATCATTCAGGTTTGTCTTTGTCTTGCATTTGATGTACAAAATTATGGGAATTACCGAAATATTATGTCAAGGTCTTCAAAAGAAAACACAAGACATAGTTAATGCCATGTCTTTAGTTTCAAGCACAAAGACACTACTTCGAGAATTGAGAGAAGAGGGTTGGGAACATTTTATTACAAGTGAGGTTGAATTTTGTGTTGGACATGGTGTTGATTTGCCTAATATGGAGGATCGTTATATGATGGGTACAGGTCGTTCTTGTCAACAGCGTGATAATATCACAGTAGATCATCATTATCATGTTGATATATTTAATGCTACCATTGACTGTCAGTTATTGGAGTTGGATCGTAGGTTTCCAGAAGACACAATGGAGTTATTGATCCTTAGCTCGTGTTTGGATCCTAGAGATTCTTTTAAGTCATTCAATGTAGATAGTCTTTGTAATCTTGCTGAGAAGTTCTGTTTCCGAGTTCAGTTATTGGCCAAGATGTAGTTAGTCATTTGAATTTTCAAAACTTATCAACTGTTTCCGAGTTGTGTCAAAAGCTAGTAGTTACCAATAATTCAGAAGCTTACCCAATGATTGATAGGTTGATTCGTATTGTCTTATGTCTTCCCGTATCTACAACAAGTGCAGAAAGATATTTTTCAACAATGAAATTAGTTAAAACAGCTGCTCGCAACAAAATGGAAGGAGATTTTCTTAGGGATTGCATGATGATCAGCATTGAAAAAGTCATTGCATGAGCTATCGATATTGATTCAATCATAGATGAATATAACGACATTTACAATGCCAGGGTGCCACTTATATAGTGATAGTCAGGCTTTGGCAGATCACTTTTACATGTATATTTTGGGTAGTATGGGTTTGTGACTATTTTGGTAATACACTTTTACGTGTAAATTTTGGAAAACTTAATATATATATATATATGAAACTATTTTTTTGGATTCAAGATGTTCAGTGGGCTCTTGGTGTTTGTATGTGGTATGTCATTAGTACTACCGAATTTATTGTAATGATGGTAAAAAAGACCGTGACAAGTAATAAGTAACGTTATTTTGTTTGTCTTTACTATCTCTTTGACGTAATTTGTGGTCTTGTAAATTGTTTGAACATTATTGCTTGGTTTTTCTTGTTTGCAGGTATGGGATGTGCTCGCAAACCCATAAAAAAATTCTACAATTGTCTGGATTACTTACTAGAAGTTCGGAAACTCTGCAATTGTCATTCACCAGGTAATGTTTTTTAGTTTTTGCATCGCAATTTTTTTTTTTTTTACTAGTATGCATAATTTTTTGTTCAAGCACCCCCTAGTCTTTAATCCTGGTTCCGCCCCTGTTTGTGTGACAGCTTATACAAAAGCGATAGCATTTAGCTCACACAAAGACTGTTGAATCGCGTAACTTGAAGTTGATTTATAAAATATACACAAAGTACTTGTAGCAAAAAGAAAAGAAAAAGGTAAAGCATGGGCTACTGATAACACGGTGGTCTAACAATTTTCACTCGGATCTCTCTTTCTTCAGTTCTGAAAATATTTCTGACTGCTTTAACTGCTCTTAATAGTCTTCATTTTAGACACTAATTTAAGGTTTCTTCTGCACCTATTATCCTAAGTTGATTTCAACTGGTCTTTTACTTTTTCAACTTTTTTGATCATGTGATGTGAATTTCAACCTTCAAGTCTAACCGAACTGGATCATTAGAGGAGTTATGGTTGATTTTAATCTGGACTCAAATGTTGCTTGTTGTCCCTACTCCCTTGGTACATGTTGGCCAATTGAAAATGGTAGTTTCCAACTTGGTAAGTGTATTATGTTCGTTATTTACTGGGGAAGCTAAAACAACATGTACTCACATGCATTATTAACTTTGTTTTGGACTGATAGTTTCCTACTCTTTGTTTATAGTCAAGAACACGGCGTGCTCCCTTCAATTGTGCAAATGCAAACTGTGCCTTTTATTATTGGTGGAAATTTGACGATTTACCCAGAGGCCTATTCCTATGCACATGTCAAAAAAAATTGGTTTGGAATACCAGGTGGCATGACAAATCAATTACCCCATTATGGAAAACTGAGTGATAGACTTTCTAGCGAGCGATATTCATTAAAAACGCCAACGATAATGACTTTATCGCCAGCGGGAATGAAACCTTATCGCCAAAGTTATTGACTCCAACGCCAACGGCTAGTTCTTTATCCCTATAAATATGTAACTTTCAAACTCAAAATTTCACTACACCATTTTAAGGGATTCATAACTAAGATTTGCAGCGACAATAGGTCGGTTGCTAAATTTCGGTCGCGAATCCCAGTTGCTAATTTTTCGCAACATAGGGATGTCGTTGCGAATTTTGCAACCTCACAGGCAAGGTTGCGAATTGCAACTGCGCTCAGTTCAAGCGTGCGAACCACTTGCTTGGTTGGAACACTGAAGCTAATAAACACGCCCCAATCAAACTTTTGTCAAGAGTTCTTTCATTTTTTTCCACCCTCAAGCCAAATCCATCATATATGCCTTCACTAGTACAAAAATGGGCTTAGGTGACAGTTTAAAACTGTCATCGTAATAATTATATGACAGTTTTCAAAAATATTTGCACTGTCACCAATGCCTCTGTTACGAAAGGTCTTTAAAAAACTGTTACAGATTCATGACTCTATGGTAACAGTTTCTTTCAAAACCTGTCATTAATTACAACTTACGGTAACTTTTGATTAGTAAAACCGTCATCAAAAAATCAAATTCTTGCGCTAAGGTAACAGTTTCTACATGAACCCGTCATCGTTCACAAGTTATGGTAACATCTTTTAAGTAAAACTGTCATCAAAAACTTAATTTCTTTCTCTAAGGTAACAGTTTTTTCATGAACCTGTCGTTGTAGATACAATAAAAAGTCATTATAGGCCCTTATTTGTTGTGAGTTCATGTTAACTGGTAATATGCTTCGTGAAATAATTGATATCCAAAATTACATAAATTGTGGAAAGATTTTCTAGTGTTTAAATTGATTTAATTAGTATGGAACTAGAAATTCCGAACTAAATAAGTTTACATAATTAAACATACTTCATAGAAAAGTATTCTTAGTAGCAACTAAAAGAATTATCAATGAAACTGGAATCTGGAAACCAAATCCATTTTCCATAAAGTTGATCTAAATCTACTCTATTGATGTTTGAAACCCAAATCTGGATTCACACGCCTGCAATTTCATGTCACGAACGCTTGAACTGAAATTATGACCAACACAATCATGTCACCAACTCTTGAGGTTTATTATCCATGATCTCTTCTTCATAGCACTTGGAATTTCTCTGCAAAATGAATACAAATTAATTACCCATAATTACATTTCTAAAGCAACAACACACAAGCTCTTTTAGAACAACGAATAGCATTAAACAGTGCTAGAAGGAAAAGTTAGCAGTAAACAAGAAAATTAAAAACTTAAAATTACTAATACCCAGCTTGTACCTTTCCCCAAATTCCTAACTATACATTCTAGCTGAATTACCCAATCTCTCTTAAACTATGAGAAAAAATATTTTTAATACTTCATATTCCAGCATGTAAACGAAACCCACAGTTTTTACAACATCGCTATTTCAGAGACGTAAATATTTTTGTGGAATTGATACATGTAAGCTCACAATTCAAAATCTAGAATAACATATTTATGATTCTTGTAATTAAAGGGATTGAAATTTAGATTAACTCCATACATTTCTGATTTTGTATTTTTTTAAGCTGCATTACTTAGTTTTGAATTTGACAAAGCGGTGCTGATAGAAACAAGGTAAACATCATATAACAATGGAATCCTCTTACTGAAGTCTTAAGTCAGAAATTACCATTGGGCTAGATGTATGTTGTCGGGTGATTTTCAGGCTGATATTAAACAAGTAAAAACAAAACGTAATAACAAAAAATGTTGAAAATGCCACAAACCTTAAGTGAATTTTGTACTCAGTCAATCTCTTTCGTACACTGACTGAACTGTTGAAAGTCTCCTTGTCGGTAACATAATATGCTGTCGACCTAAATTGGAGAGCACACGAGCAAGAGTCTGGAAAATGTTTTATCGCCTTCCACTGCATTTTCTGGAGTAAAACTTAGTCTATGAAAATCATTTAAAATCAGCAGCTTACTAATCATAAATGAGCAACTCTGAGCTACCTATCTCTAGATAAAGACGCAGAAGTGTAGTTACATTTTATACATTTGAGATATGGCGATACATCACTGTCTTAGTTTCGATTTGTATGATATTACAACAAAATATTTGTATAAGACTTGGAAAAAACAGAAATAGGAACAGCTGAGTAATGACAGCTTGTTTCAAAAGCTAAAAAATATTACATAGAAAGACAACAAAACTTAACTTTCTAAGGCTACCATGGAAGTTTGAGAACTGACCGCAAGAATGTAAGCTCCCCGTGACCCGTATTGAATGTCCATCAACAAACTAAAGCCTTTTATATACTTGTTCAAGCTTTTGTGCACCAGCAACTCACCAGGCTTCATATTGCTCTTTTCTGTTGCAGTCTCGAACTCTAGATCTCTCTTGAAGAAAAAATAGTTTTGGTAACCATCATCATTTGATCATAGTTGTACAGAAATGCAAAAACATTAGTAGTAGAAATAACCAATTGAGTAAGATCCAGCAAAATCTAATCAATCATACTAAAAGACAAATCTAAATTACTAGTGAACCTGAAGTGCAATTAGCTTAGAAGTTTAAATTCCAAAATCTCCTCCACCATGGATCAGTCTATGATCTGACTTTGTTGCTCAACTCTAAAGTACTTCAGAACTTGCTATCAAAAACAAGAGAAGTAAACAAGTATTATCAGGACTGAAGAAATAAGCTTGTATCACAAAAGTAATGAAAAACTTAATAGTTATTATTGTTCAAAAGAATTTCGTTTTTACCTAAATAAAACGGCAACCATAGGGATATGTAGATGGTGCTACACCTTGATTACGAACTGCAAAAATTATGAATCCAATTTTCGTCTATTGGAACTCGGTCGATACATTTCTGTATCACATGATTCCCATTCTAATCACGCACAAATCCCAAATATTTGGCAATGTTATTTGGAGGGGATTGAACCAGATAATTCATGGAATTAAACAAAATTGGCACAAGCCAATAAATCTTTTACCAAACTATGAGGCATCAAATACAAAGGCATACCCGGTAAATGATAAGCCTGAATTCCTACAATATCAAACGGAAAAACTCAACATTGATTAATTTTTTTCGAAACAGGGCTTCATACGAAATCAAACAGATCGGAAGAGGATCCTAAATGGAAAAAGTAAGATAAACCCTAATCATAAATTAGGGAATTCACCAAAAAAAATTAAAAATTATACCTTGACGAACACATCAGATGCTTTAAAATCTTTAGACCAATCAAGCAATTCTGCACCAGAATTTCTCCTTAGAGAAGAATCGAGAGATATAAAGATTGATAATTCATGTAGTTATACAATGAAGATAGAGAGAGAGCTTGATTTATGCACACAAGATTAAAGTGGAAAAGTTTCAGAGCAAGAGAGGTAGATTTAGACTGAAGTAACAAAAGAGATCCCCGATTGGCAATCGCAGGAAGATAAAGACGGGATCTGCCTAAAGAAACATGGATCGTTGAGATAGATGGGAGATGGTATTGGGAAATTGAGTTTCAGTTGTTTTTTAACAAAGATGATAGGCGAATGGGTCGAGAGACACCCACTAACAATACAGACCCCACTAACTATACCGACTTTCACACCTGTTGGGACCGGTCATACAGACCCATTACCGCGAGCAGATAATTAGGGGAGAAAACTAACCATATCGGGTGTTTGAGAATGCTTTACGGGGGAGATAGCAGTTTCGGATATGAACTGTCACTAAGAATGGAAGTGGCAGTAATTAAAAGAACTGTTATATCGATATGTTTACACTTCGATAACAGTTTTTGTATGGAACAGCTACATTAGCTTAAGAATAGTGACAGTTTTGAAACTGTTATTATACATCATTGTATGGTATCAGTTTTTTTAAAAAAATCTCACCATATAATTATTCAGTGACAGTTAAAAAACTGCCACGATTTTTCAAAACTATTGGTGACAGTTTCACTAAGAAAATGTCACCTATGTCTCTGAGCTTTTTCATTTGTAACAGTTCAGGTTTCTGATATTGAACTGTCACCAAAGCCCATATTTGTACTAGTGCTTCCTTATGGACTTTCCTTCTCATTTTTTTCCTCCATCCACAGAAATTCGTCTCCTCTCCACAGCTCTGAAGAACTTCATCTCTCTTTCGTCTCTTTCAATCTAAAATCACTGAAATCAACCAGGTTTCCTTCGCATAATCTTTTCGTTTCAGTTATTGGGCTTTAGAGATTTTGATTTCTAGGGTTTCATCTGTGAATCAATTTTTTTTTAATTTTACTTTATCGATTTTAGGGTTTCATCTGTGAATCTTCTAGTTTCGATTTCAAGGGTTTATATTTCAGTTTTTCGAATTTCAATTTTTCAATTTCTTGAACTCACAAATACAAGGATGAACCAATTGAGGAGAAGGTGATGATGTGGGTCGGTGTTGTGTAAGAAGAGTTAGAAAAAGGCGATGGTGATGATGAGTTGCAGTTGGTGAAGAGAGATCGAGTTTGATTCAAGCAGTTTTTTTAATGAATCTGTAAAGGAGATCGAGAGAAATAAGGGTGGTACTGATAATGCAAAAACTGCAATTAGGGTTTGAGTTGAACACAAGAATTGATGGTGGCGATTCTGTTGTTTTGAAGAAGAAGAAATTGAGAGAAATTCAAAATTAGGGTTTCTTGTTCTTCCCCAACTCTGCATAGATTAGCTAGTTGTAATGAGAACCTGGGTGTTTTTGGATTGAGAATGTAGATGGTATACGATAAAAACCCTAACAAGAAAGGGTAAACTTTCTTATTATCTATTTTTACATTTATGGCTTTATTTTCATGGGTACTAGCTATATTTGCAACTGTTGAATAATTAAAATGTGAGCGTTAAGTGCTTCAAGTGTGTTAAAACTATTGTATTGAATTACATTACTTGTGTTGGGTTTATGGATGCATAATTTCTCTGTTCTTTTAACATAACAGTTTCTTCCACCATCAATCTTTGATCCATTTATTGTGTTGTTGAGCACAATTTGGTATAGTTGCTTGCATGTTTTCATTGAAATTGCTAGCAATCATGTCGTTTCATTGAATACTTGTATAATAATAAAGGATTTGCATTTTTTCTGTATCTGTAGCTATTGTTACCATGTGAGAATGGGTGTGTAACCAAGACAGTGGCGAAAAGAATTTTAGGAAGATGGGAGTGGCGGGTAAACCTAGTAGGGTAATAAAAGTTATTGTGCGTTAGCGAAGTATCCCCTCCTATATAAGAAGAGGTGGAGTAGAAGAAATAGATGTTCTGTACTTCTGTCTACCAATAGTTTCCACCATGAATAACTCGTGAAGGAGTCGAAAGTATGCAAGGATGTTGAATCAAGTGAAGGCGCCCCAGCCATCCAGAATAAGAGAGCGGATTTCATAGAGGGTAAGCGAAATTAAGTATACAGTTTGTTTGGTATGTCATGTGTTAACCTAGAATTCGTGCCTATGAATCAGAGTGGAAGGTCGCAGAGAATAGCAACACCGATATTGTTCTTGTTGGATCTTTGGAGAAGTTGATGGAAATAGAAGATGAGCTAATAAACCTTTATTTTCGCTTGGTCCCCTTATATAAGGGTTTACATAGTGGATGACAGCTAATAAAACCTTTATTTTCGGATTTAACGCACGCTTATATTGACTCTATTCGCACGTACTCTATAATTTCGCACGGTGATCACACTTTAGTCGTGATCCATCTGAGGTCACCTGGTGCGTCATCCTGAATAAACTCTATGCGGTAATCTTCGTATCTTCGTCAAATCATCTTTTCGCGCACTTAATATATAGGGCTAAGAGGAAAAATGCCCCAAAATGAGGGGTCACCTTGCCAAAATGCCCCGGACGTTTTGAAATAAGTCAAAATGCCCCAATCCGTTAGTTTAGAGTTAAATAGTCAAACTAGGGCATGTTGACTGGTCAACGGGATATGAAAATATCCATTGTACCCTTTGTCGATAATGACTATGTACCACACATGTGGTCAACACGTGCACTGCTAATGTTATCTTCTCACTTGATCGAGTTTCAGCCACAGAAACAATTTCAAAGAAAGAGAGATCGAGAGACAGAGAGAGAGAGAGAGATCGAGAGAGAGAGAGAAGAGAAAATAAGAGAGAGTTAGATCGAGAAGAGAAGAGAAGATATATGAGAAGTGATGACGGCCGTCGTGGGAACTAACTCTGAAACAAACCTGCATGCCTTTGTTAAGTTCTAAACAGAGGGAAGAACAAGTAAGTTCTTAAAACCTAATTTTGTTTTAGTCTTACTTTTTTTCGAATGCGTGGTTGTTATTTTCGAATAGCCGTTGTCATTAAACGGTTATCAAATTGAAGGGTTTCAGAGAAAGGAAATTAGGGTTTACAATTTTGGGATTTTTCAATTTTTTTGTTGATTAAATCAATTTGTGTGGGTTATATTGTATCATAAAGGTCTGTTCATAGTAGAATTCTTATTAAGAACTGAAGTAATTAACTTAGGTTAATAGGTAATAGTTCTTACTAATCCGTGTCTATGGATGTGCCTTTCGGAGTAATCTGATACATATAAATCTACATACTTAGACAAATTGATTTAATTCAATGTTTTGTTTTTCCCATTTAATGGATATAATATTGTCTGCTTCCCATCCTCATGTCCTGAATGCATGCGTTTACATACTTATTATTGATATTGTATCTAGGTACCTTCCTCATCTTAATTTGTTTTAAATGTTTAGGGGATTATTATTGGAAACACACTTTCTGTCATATTAAGTTATCTAATTATCTGCTTGATTCCATTGGAGAAGTCATATTAAATCCATATGCACCATATATAGACTGTTATGATTGATTATTGCACTGTGTTTATGGGGACCCAATGCTGCAATAGAATGAATTTTGCTTATTGAATTGTAATTGATTACTTATTGAATATCAACTGCACCATCCGCTTATTTAGCAATTAATATAAGTAGTGGCTGTTTGATTTTGTTTGGTTGTTAATTTAGTGACACTGGTACTTTTGATTTGCTCTTGACTGTATTGACATGCGATTTTGATCATTTTGTTGTTTGGCTAATTTGTATTAGCCTTGACATAGAAAATGAATCTAGCAATAATTTTACTTATACAACACATTGCTACCTGAGTGAGATATGTTCCAAAGTGGGACAGGGAATGCCTTCCGTGGACTGTTTAAGATTTCAGTGTCTTAGTGGGCATATTTTACCACTAGTGTTCCTATGGAAACAGACTTTTAGGTCTTGTATCATGAACCATCCCGTGTATGTAATGTTCTTGAAAACTAAAACTTAAGTAGGTGGCTCTTATTCTTGTGTAAGTGACGGATGTCATTTGATATGTGAATTATTCTCTAAAGTTCTTATAGTTTGCACATTTTTTTTTATGACTTTCTTTTCATGGGTATTGGCGACTTCTTTATGATTAGAATGGGGGCGTTAAGTGCTTGAAATGTGTTAAAACTGTTGGATTGAATGTTAATGGGCTGTTCACCATATGTCACTTTGAATTCTTTTTGTTATCTTACGAATCTTGTTGCTTCATTTACGTATAGGTGTAATCTGTTCGCTAGTTTGTAGTGTGAACTTTAACTTATATATTTGTTGGTAAGTGCAGTTACCACCCTTGACTAATAAAACGCATTTTTCCATGATTTTATGTACCATGCTAGCTCTGTGCTAATACGGGGCACCGGTTATATCTTGTATATTGAATGGGGTCACCAGCGGAGAGAAACCAGCAGTTCGCGCAAGGACGCAATGAGAAGAGACCTACCTATTTTGCTCCAGTTTTCTTTGTTACCTTTCGACGAAAGTTCTCAGAGAAAGCATTAGTTCGCGCAAGGACGCTTGAAGTAGCAAGGACACGAACCTCTTTGTCGCAAGCTGCCGAGTCATTATAGATACTCTTAAT
Organism: Papaver armeniacum; assembly: GCA_023531295.1. NCBI lineage: Eukaryota > Viridiplantae > Streptophyta > Magnoliopsida > Ranunculales > Papaveraceae > Papaver > Papaver armeniacum. Next base: position 72,358 of record JAJJWW010012316.1, read on the forward strand.
CCTAATTATGCTTGTTTGTAAAATTATTGAAATTGAACTTGTCATTTTAACACTTGAGCTAGCAGCCATTATGGTTGATACAAGGAAAAAATCCAATATACTGTACATTGATTCCGGATCACCCCAATTTATAGGAGTCCAGGTTAGGAACAAGATGACCGTTATAAAACAACGATTGGGATCTTTGTTTGTCCATTTTCAATCCTTCGACACGTGTGGCAATCTAATAGATTAGGACTATGTAGTCATTTCCGAAGAAGTCAATATTAAGGTCAGTAAAGTTATATGTAACACGTGCGTTTCATGTGGCTCAAACTTTAAAGGATAACCGTTAGATCAAATTACAACGTGGCACACATTGGTTCAATCTAGTCCACAAGGATATATCTGTAATTTTCTCCCACGTGAGAGCACACATGTGTGCGATTTTGACTACTTAGCGCTCTTTAACGGCAAAACTAACGGATTGGGGCATTTTGACTTTTTTCAAAACGTCCGGGGCATTTTGGCAAGGTGACCCCCTATTTTGGGGCATTTTGCCTCTTAACCCTAATATATATGCCGTATTTTGTATCTACAGGATGACCAGTAGGCAAACAATTTCACCTCATAAATATCCCTAGTATTCTTTTAAACTTCAAGCCAAACTCACTACATCGTGTTGAGTTGGCCAATCATCTTATTCTTGCTACTTATCTTGTTCGACTTTCCACCCAATGCTTTCAACGAAACAAATGTGTTTACATGAGAAATTACCGTGATACTCTCAATAGAAAAACGAGAATCTTCAGCCACCATCTCTTTCCAAGTTGAGGTTTCAGGATCATAACACTCAATCGTCTCACAATTCTTCGTAAATATGATTTTGTTGTTTTTCGTAATTATTATCGGCCAGAAATGATCAACTTTGTGTTTTTCTTTCTTCTCGTATACTATACTCAAGTCTTTGCACCATCTCTCGTTCATATCTGTCTTCTTCAAAGACCATATTTCCATATGTGGTGCCTTCAACGTTTGATGAAAAAAACACAAATTCCTTCTCAACACCACAAGTCCAAAATTATCATCTCCACAATACCCTAGGCTAAGAGTGTGTAAAGGAGGAGATGGTACCATTCGCAACTCTTCATTAGCTAAATCGAATGCACAAATTTTTAACTTGTCGGACCAATAAAGAGATCCGTCTACAAAAGAAGCAGGTTCTATAGCACCTATCCACGGGAATCGTATACATTTAGTTCTCCACCCACAACCACTACCGAGTGTGTATACCTGGAGTTCTCCGACTGTGTCACGGCTAGGGTAAATTATCCTAACAACCTTGTACTCATTGGTAGAAGGAACGTATCCAAACCCTCGTCCAATTCGAGGTAAACGACTTCTTCTAGGTATGATAAATTTTGGAAGATTAACATACTCCCCTGAGACAGGATTGTATATGTAGGTGGGATCAATACATTTGTGGTGGTGTCTACCAAGACAAACCAACCCATTGCATGAACCAACCATATATTGTTGCGGCAATTTATAGTTCATTGGAGGATGTCTTACCTTTTTAAGTGTCTTCTTGTACTCATACATATCATCGGAGTTAATCGTATCATTATACAATGCTCCATAGAAAAGCATCATTTCCCAGCTCAACCCTGGTGTACAACCAAAGAGGATACCCATGTTCAACTCATCATCACCATGCGCAGCACCTCCGCCATAAATCTGGTTAAGCTGACGGCTAACATGCATATTTTTGAACAAACTTCTTCTAGCATGGAGGAGCTTTAGCCATTTTTTGCAGACTAATTTGCACTCCAAGACAGACTCAACTGGTAATCGCGAAATAATATCTAATAAGATATCTAACGGAAGCAGTATATTAATAAGCTCCTCTTTATCTTTTGTTGTTAAGCTGTTGAATCTCATCTTTGTGTTTTGCAAACATGTAAGAAGCTTTGCTAAACATGAAAGGAATCAAGATGCAAACATGTAAGAAGCTTTGCTAAACTTGTTGAAGCTCTGCAAGTACTACTGATATTGTATGTGAGATTATTATAAAGGTTTCAATGTCTACATATTGAACTAAGAGAACCAAAATCCGAGATTCAGAAACCGGATTCTAGTTTCGATTAGGAAACATTAAATTATTGATATTTTAGAATTTTGGTGTAATTAGGAAAGTTCAGAAGGTTAGATAGTCTAGTGGGCTGAATTCAAGCCCACTTGTTTGGCTGTTGCACAGAAAGATATATACGCAAGGAATTAGGTACACATTTTGTCACAGAGAGATTTGTGTAAAATTTTCAACTAACGGTGGATTTGATGAATTAGTCACGAAAATGACCGTGACTAAATGTGTAGACCTTTGGCCTCGCAGGCTTTAGTCACGGTTTTTCAAAAATTGTTTACAGTGACCATAAACCTTTGGACACGGTAAATTACCGTGACCAAAGGACCTTTTTGTACCAGTGACAGATTTGTGTAAAATTTTCAACCAACGGTCATAGGTGGCATGACAGAGGCAGGTCACATGGCTCTTCTTAGGTCACTAAAACAAAGGTATCATCGCATCACATCATAGCAGCAATTTTCCATCTTATTCAGATACTTAAAAGGACTAATCAATGTATGTTATTTTCTGTTCACTTAGTTTAGGCTTAATTAATGTAAGATGTAGACTCACACATCGAAAATTGACAATTTCATTTATGTTCTGTTTAGACCCTCCACTTTAAGCCTTGTAAAGTACCATTATCTATCAATGAACACTTCTTTTGAAAATATTCCTTCCTTGTTAAGCCCAAAAGCACGTGCCTATCAATTCTATCAATTTTCCAAGTATTTATGAAGAAAATATGTACACAAGCAAAGAAAAAGAGAGTTGATAGTGAGTGCCACCACCATGAAAGTTTTTTACATTGAAAACACTAGCTTTTACCAGAATATGGTTGAAGCAGGAACCATGCCTGCAGGAGGTAGTAGTCCATGCAAGAAGAAAAGAACAATATATGCTGAAAATTATTTGCACGTAACTCTAAAGTCGCAAACCCAAATGAATGAATGAAAAACTAAACAAAAGGTGATTGTTTATGCAAGGGTTTAGTCCATGAAAATGAATGTAAATACCAACCTTGTTTTTCAAGTAAGATATGACCACTCGAAGTTGTAGAAAAGGAGGAGTAAATTACTATGAAATGGACCTGACACCCACTTTGACCCTGCAGCTCAGTATATATAGTGTATCAATTCCTCGACAGTCATTGTATGTATATGTGTACATGTTTCCACTTGAGACTAGTCATCAGTTGACATATTGTTTAATTTGGAACTTGAAACGGGTACAGTTCTGTAATTTGTATCAATTACATATTGAACAGTTTGCTGTATTCTTATCTGTAATTCGTTTGATTTTTCACAATTTTTTTTTCGAATTTTGGCATTTGCATTATATCGTCGTATAACCAGCTAACTTGATTTGGCAGTACGTCCATTTTTCACATGGTAAGACTCTGTCTACTCGGGAAAATTAAACACCTTTTCCAATCTCTTAAAAATGTCATAAGTACGCTTGGCCATTGTATTGGTACATATTTAGATTTTCGCAAATAAGCCAAAGACCAGTAAATGTGATAAGAGATCCAAATATTATCAACCACTCTAAAATTCATCAAAATTTCTATCCAGGTTATCATTAGTTATCAATGTGATAAGGGGAGCCTTTCTTTTCCTTCCCTGGAACTGTTTCCATGGAATTGTTTAGTAAATAAAAATTTCATTTGTTAATAAAAAAACGCAATAATATTATTTACTTTGATATATAAAAAACATCACAAAATTCTAACTAAATGTAATAATAGTAGTTAACTCTTAAATTCACCAATATGAGCAAAGACTGGTAAATGACACAAAGATCTGAAGTAAATAACTTTTCACGACTAACAGCTATCATTTCCTGTTGATGAATCTAAGAGTATTGGTCGAACAAAATAAGAACAGTATTACTGGAATAATTTTGGTTGGGAAATTAATATTCCAACTTTGTTCTTTTTACAAGATAAAAGTAAGTAGATTTGTGCTACTTAACCAAAATTTGTAAGGATCCCAATGATTTAGCATCTCAACCATTGTAGAGGCTATATTTATGCAGCTTGCATACAAGGATTTCCACTACCATGGATTTTTTTGCAACTTATTATCCGCTGATATTTTTAGTATGCTCCAATATCTCAAATTTCATCGTTCGTCCACCTTCTGTCAGTGTCGGTTGTTATTGGTAAGTAAATAAATTTAAATGTATCTAGAACAAGTTAGCAGCAAGAAAGTATACATCTGACTCAAGTGGCGTTATATACCGATTAATAACAAGTTACAATTGTTACACATGGTTTCGGTTCAATTCTGAAAGATAGAATTGTATGACAATCAACACAGATAGCATGAATTTTTCTCTTAAGCAATTAAGTATGTATCCAATTTCAAATCGCATATGGTGTGAACTCTCTTCGAAATTTTGTTAATTTCCAATCTAAAATCTAAAAGTTGTTACCTTGCATCCCCATCGGCAACACAATTCAGTCTTGATTAGTATCTCCAGAAAGTATATTGCGCTGTCGAAGCGAATTTAGCTTTTCTAAACACCTCAACCTCTAAATTTAAAAGTTCATCACGCAATTATTGTTGAACAATGTTTAGATCAGTCAAAGTCTGATCAATAGTACAGATGTATCAGTGATTGAAAAAGGATCTCCGACAATTTACGCTGACAAAATTCCTGATTCGGTGGAAAGGATTACGATCATTCAACAAAATATTTCCCAACAATTCGTAATTAATTAATGAGTGTGTGGGATCGACCGACCATGGTGGCAAAGGGACAGGATCGGAACGGCCATGGTGGTGCACGTGCCACCAAATTGATGGTTGTCCATTCTTAAAATTTTGATAATTTTTTTGGTGGTCATTCGAGCATTATTGTGTATCTTCAGAAAAGTCTGAATTATTACCGACTAAATAAACATGAGCTTTAAAATCCTTGCCCCTATTAAGCATGATTCAGAATGAACTCATGCAACGCGACCCATCAATCATCATAAGCACATGGGAATCGATTCCCAGGTGACCGCAGATAATTCACCTAAAAAGAAGAGAATCATTTGTGGATGGAACCAGGAATTCATGTCAGGTGGGCTGATTTTTTTCGGCTGTGCTAGACACATCGTGAAAAATTTTCGGTGACATCACCGACAGAGAGAAAACCTGGGACCCACTGAAGAAAAGGGGGTGGTTTTTAGTTTTTTATTTTCTGTGGGCCCTATTTTTTTTTTCTTTGTGTCTTGCGGTGATTCCACCGTGAAAAAATCACGGTGGATCTAGCATTTTCGATTTTTGTTTTTCTCAATTTAATTTATCTCAGTTACAAGAAAAAGGTTGTAGTTATCAATTTAAGAAGAAGAAGAGAACCAACTACGTCAAGTTAACATGAGACACTTACATGTGCATTATGTCTCCCAGTTATTCCAAATAAGGCTGGAATCCACAAAACTGAAAGTAGATTAATCACAACACCATACTATAGTTTGCTTGAAATCTATAATTTCTTAGAAAACTGACCTCCTGAACTTTCCTAATTAAAACTGGATTCTGTATATCATTTTTTTATTATTATTTATTTTATTTTCGGAAAGGAATTCTAAATATCAATAACATCTATATTTAACGTTTCCTAATTAAAACAAGAATTCGGTTTCCGAGTCTCGGATTTTTTGGTTCTCTCAGTGCAATAACAAGTTTAACAAAGCTTTTTACAGGCTTGTATTGTATCTTGATTCCTTCCTATCTATCCATTTATATATTATTGGTTCTTCTTTCTCCACACGAGCCTTAGTTAAAAGATCAAGATGAGCTTGGACAGCTTAACGGCAAAAGATAAAGAGGAGCTTATTAATATATCGCTTCCATTAGATATCTTGTTAGATATTATTTCTCGGTTATCGGTTGAGTCTGTCTTGGAGTGCAAATTAGTATGCAAAAAATGGCTAAAGCTGCTCCGTGCTAGAAGAAGTTCATTCAAAAATATTCATACTAGCCGCCAGCTTAACCAGATTTACGGCGATGGTGCTGCTCATTGTGATGATAACTTGGACATGGGTTCCCTCTTCGGTTGTACAAATAGTTTGAGCTGGGATGTGTTGCTTTTCTATGGAGGATCTTATAATGATAAGATTAACACTGATGATATGTATGAGTACAAGAAGACACTTAAAAAGGTAAGAAATCCTTCAATGAACTTTAGATTACCGCTACATCGTCTGGTTGGTTCATGCAATGGCTTGGTTTGTCTTGGTAGAAACCACCACCAATGTATTGACCCCACCTACATATACAATCCCGTCACAGGCGAGTATGTTGATCTTCCGAAATTTGTCATACCTAGAGGAAGTGATTTGCCTCATATCGCACGAGGGTTTGGGTACGTTCCTTCTACTAACGAGTACAAGGTTGTTAGGATATTTTACCCTAGCCTTGAAACAACCGGACAAGTCCAGGTATATACGCTTGGTGGTGGTTGTGGGTGGAGAACTAAATGTTCTCAATTCCCGTGGATGGATACTGACACACCGGCTTCGTTTATAGACGGATCACTTTATTGGTCCGACAAATTAAAAATTTGTGAATTTAATTTAGCAAATGAAGAGCTGCGGATTGTCCCAGCTCCTCCTCTTCACACCCTTAACCTAGGGTATTCGGCAGATGATACTTTTGGACTTGTGGTGTTGAGACGGAATTTGTGTTTTTTTTCATCAAACTTTGAAGGCACCACATATGGAAATATGGTCTCTGAAGAAGACGGATATGGACGAGAGCTGGTGCAAAGACTTCAGCATAGTATACGAGAAGAAAAAAGAACACAATGTTGATTATTTTTGGCCCATAATAATTACGAGAAACAATAAAATCATATTTACGAAGAATCGTGAAACTATCGAGTTTTATGATCCTGAAACCACAATTTGGAAAGAGATGGTCCTTGAAGATCCAGATTTTTCTATTGAGAGTATCACTGTAATTTCCCATGTGAACACATTTGTTTCTTTAAAAACACTGGGATGCAAATCAAACAAAAAAAATAGCAGCAAGAAGACGATTGGCCAACTCAACTGAGTTTGGCTTGACTAGGGATATTTATGAGGTGAAATTGTTTGCCTACGGGTCGAATGATTTGGCACTCCATCCGAGGTTTAAGTTTTACTATAATTTAGCAAAAAGTATGGACAAACTGTGTTTTTACTCATTAAAAACTGCATAGATTCGGCATTTACAGCGGAACCCGCAGGAACCATAAATTCTGTGTCTATGCGGTTTTTAAGTGGTTTTATTAGACGATCTGTCCAGGACCGCATAGTCGTTTTTTAGTTGTTTTTTATCTTGGAAATGTACAACTGCATTATCGTTTGCTTAATTGTTTTTTTTTTTTTTTTTAAAGCAATGTGTTTAATTGATGCCTTGATGGAATCACTTCAGGTGATGCGACAATTTTTGAGAAGTAAGATCGTTAAAGAAGGCAGGAATATTTCCATTTTCAAATTTCTTCACACTCTTTTAACGAGTGTATATATTTAATATATTTATTTTGATCGGTTGATTATTTAACTGATGGCCCGAATGTAGAACCAACAAAACTTCACTCGAAGACGCGGAAATTATTAAGATTTTATTATAGCTAAGATTTTATTGTGCATTGTTATGGGCAGTGTATTTGTTAAGAATTTGAAGATTCCATTCACCATTCATATCAATCAACTGATTAACAGTTGTGGGAGTGCCTTCATCAATTACAAGCGTGCTTCCAAAAAAAAAAAAAATCAATTACAAATGGAAAGAGATTGCTTAATTGATTTAAGAGCCAAATATCTTTCCAAATATCAATACTTTTTCCATCATTCATTATTTTTATTGTTTATGTTATTTGGACCTTTTATTATGAGTGATTAAATGAGGATAGAAAAACTAATTGAGGGATATTTTACTGTAGGTATCGGCATGCCATGCCGGTTTTCATTGAAAACTATGCCGGCACATATCCCCAATTAATTTTTTACCCCTAATTAATCATACTTTATTATACTTCTTCAAATCCAAGAGATGCTACATTTTTTTATTTTTTCTACGGGGATTAGAGTTTCTCAAGTATATCAGCTCTTACTCTGAATAAGACGCCAAGCAAGCTTGGTTAGCATAGATAGATTTTGTTTATGGGGTTTTTAATCCCCAGGCCACCTTGTTCCTTTTTTCTTTACAAACGTTTATCCAAGCGATAGTGTATATTCCATTTTCAAAGGAGTTGAATGTATCTATTGGTGTGGTGATGGTAGTAGTGTGGCCAGGGGCGTTAGTCAACCATGGCTCTAGCCCCTCGAAGATCACCAAAATCATAAAAAATTACATTTAGCCCACCTAATTTTTAAATTTAGTCCACTAACTAGTGTTCTTCCCGTGCGTTGCACGGGCTCAGATTAGTTCTCCCAAAAAAAATGACAATCCCGAGAAATGAGTTTTTATAAAACCTGAGGCTGGCATCATGTCAATATTAATTCTTAGATCTTTCAGAGTTTCGTATGCGATACATTCATATATCATCCTATATCCTTACGATGCAACACGCTTACAACAACTTCCTTTTATAACATATAAATAAGTGATTCCAAAATGGCTTGTGATTGTTTTATACGGGAGAAGTGGACATATTTATATGTTATATAGTAGTTTTCCAACGTCTTAAACCCTATAATCAACAATAGTCATCTTGTAATCCTATTTTTGCGGCAGAAAACAAACCCAATCTTCTTGCAAATCGTATGTCCTAAAGTTGTATGCTACACGCTTACAACAACTCCCTTTTATAATTTTTCATTCATAACCTATAAATATGTCCTAAAGTTGTATTGTTTTATACGGGTTGGTACCCCATAGTTTTATTTAATGTTTTTTAACTTTTTAAAAAAAAAAATACTTTTAAAAAAAAAATTAATTCTTTTTTTCATTTTTTTTTTTCCGGTTAGGAGAAAATAAATAAAAAGTAGTCGAATTATATGAAAAAAAAAGTTCGGTTAGGGGAAAAATTACGAGCTATTGAACTAACCGAACAGAGAATAGTTCGGTTAAGGAATTGTTTTGCGAATTAACCGAACTAAACATATGGGTTTACAAAACTAACCGAACTAAACATATGGGTTTATAGAGAAAAGTTCGGTTTTTGGGAACTAACCGAACTAAACATATGGGTTTACAGAGAAGAGTTCGGTTAAGAAATTTTTTTTGCGAACTAACCGAACTAAACATATGGGTTTTCAGAGAAGAGTTCGGTTAAGGAATTCTTTTTTTGCGAACTAACTGACCTCTGCATATGGTTACAAAAAAAAATTGTATTAGCCGAAGTGTTCTTCATGTTCAGAAAGTTCAGTTACCAAACTAGATTTTTTTAAAATTTCTACTAACCGAACTTGCTACTGTATTTTCCATCTTCACCTTATTTTGATGATTACTACTCAATTTTTTCGCTCAAAAACGAATCAAGAGTAATGTGGGACATTTACTAATCAATTTTGATGATACTCAAACCTAATGAAAGAAAAGAAAAAATATATATGAAAAAAATTTAAATATTGAAAAAAAAATAAAAATAAAAAAATCTTATTTTGAAGAGTAGTATTTTGTAAAAAAAAAAAAAAAAAAAAAATTTAATAAGAGTGTTTCGTTTTTTTTGAAAAAAATAAATTTTTAATTTTAAATAAATAATTTTTTTTTTTAATTTTTGGAGCTTAGCTTGTTAAGCTTCCAACTAGTTAATGTAATACTCTTTATCCAATAATAATATTAAAATATAAAATAATTGGTTTTAATACTCATATAACACCACCCTTGGTTGGAAGCCGAGCAACAAGCTGAGCTCCCACCCCTTTTTGAATAAAAACACCTAACCTATGAAAAATAAAGCAACCCAAACCACTACCAGCGTCCTTACTAAACAAACAATTCTTTAGACGCTTGAAAAAAGAAATAAAGTCATCACTAAGCTCTCCTAGAGTGGTAAAGGCTAAGACACTCAAACCGTAGCCACGAGCAAAGACACTCGAGATGAATATTTATTGTGTTTACGCGAGACTCGCTCTCGAAATAGCTTGTCCTGGAATAAAGGCTCGAGCTCCATCACCAGCAAAGGGAGAGACTCCTGTGACATCCATACACACATCTTGCCCATTTTCCCATTTGAGAACAAGGATGTCAGCTGGACGTAGATCCTTGTTATCATCAGTTATAATACCCAGATTCGCTTCCTTGTGTGCGGGGATGCGAGGCTTTGTAAAGGATATCGACGACTAAATCACGAATTATGTCGTGGCGGAACTTAAATTCAACATCCTTAGCACAATGGAGCGCATGATCGCCAAAAATATCCATAGGTTTACATGACAACAAGAGCAAAGCCCGCCTTACGCAAACAAACGGAATACCAAGACGATAATGAACAATGACCCTAAAGCGACGGGGACCAAGGCACGGCCAAGTCCACTAATAGGAACAGCCAAGAGATAGTCTTGAGCATGCTTGATCTCGGTTGCCTTTGCCATAGTGTTGCGTCTCTATCAGAAAGAGTAAACGGGACAGGGATTCGCTTCTTCACCGCACCGAAATAAGCAACTGCCAAGGAATGCATTGGGGGGGGCAGTGTCATCGACACAATATGAAGAGGGCAAATCACATACCTGAATAAATTTCTGAAGAGTTGTTTTGTAAGCAACACCATTGTCTGTTGGGGAATAGATCGCCTAGTATCACCTTCCTCACGGGAGCCGCTCGGCTCGAGAAGCAAGATAACGAATTACGGGTATCCGCCATAGTATAAATCCCAAGGCCGCCATCTTTAATAGGTAAAGTAGCAATTTCTCATTGCAGAGGACCAAAACCAAGCACCATCGCCCGTAATCGAAGCCTCAAATACTTGAGAAGCCGATCATCAAAAAGGTCGGTGGCTTCTTTGTCAGAGCAACGAGGTTGGTGGTGCGCATAGCGAAATATAATCTAGAAACACCAACACAGTTGCGATAAAGAAAGTCTCACTCGAGGGTCCTTAAGCTTCTTGATAGATGACATTAGTTGGATGGTTTTGTTCACCCTACCCAAAACAATATCGCTCATGAAGTCCATATCCAAACTCACAGGACCACCCAAAAGTTTAACCCCTTTGCGTGGCCTCCCAATATCCTTAGGGAAAACACCCTCCTCAAGACAACGAGGATCAGGAGTAGGCCAGAAAACCTCTATTTTCTTGATATTGAGGTGCAAGCCTCTAGCCGGCCCTTCAGACTCTATAACCCGCGACGCCTTAGCAACCTCCATAGTGTCTCCAACAATAGTGCCGTCCTCAAGATACCAAGCATGAAGGTCGAGCTTGCATTGAGAAACAATAGACTTCACCAGAGGGTGAAGAGTCAATGCAAACAGAAGGGGACCGAGGGGATCACCTTGTTGAACCCCTAGAGAGGAAGACAAAATATGCTGATCGTAGAAAAGTTTAGCAGGCCTAGCATAGCAAAATTCAACCCAACGAGAAATACCTGGACAGTGTATCCGTACCTCTTTGATGAGATGAGACCTACAAACCAAATTAAAAGCATTCGAAAAATCAATAAGCAACATTGACTTCGAATCCAAATGTCCTTTCAACTCCAACAACCCATTCACAGCATGAAGAATACCTTCCCCCCCCTACTGGCACACCCACTCCAAACTGATGATCCCCCAAATAAAAAGACATAGCCTTGCCAATCGAAGAAGCGGCTACCTTAGAGACCAAACGTCGCCAAATAGTGCCTACCGCAATTGGCCTTAACCCTCCACCAGGGTTTGAGCGGGCGTGAGAGGTGCACTTGGCGATAAGCTCTCCCAAAACCATGGGACACTTGCCCCAACCAAAGGTTAACCACCCCGTGATCGAAGCCAACAAATCATCCGCCACCGCGCCGCTAGGCCCGCTTAAGGCATCAACCAAATGTTGCGCACGCAACCCATCCCGACCGCACGAAGTCCCTCTAGGGAAACTCTTGATAGCACCACGAACAGCCCGCGAGTCCACCGAGACCGGTTCACCGCATATATCTTCCTCAGGAATGGAGGGAGGTGGAGCAGATGGGGTGTTTCTCTTGTAGTTCCACTAATGTGGTCTCATTGCGAGGAGCAACGCCGGCAGAGGAGAGAACTCGAATGGCGGCTGCATAATGACCAAGCTCCAGCCTTCTCCCGCAAGCACTAAGGTTAGACGCACCCGCCTTCTTCTCAACATCCGCCTTGGAGCTATGGAGAATCTACAGTCAAAGCAACTTGGTGACCAGCTTAAAACAACCCCCGTGTTCCCTCCGGATCAACAAGGCCTTCAATTGCCGCAACTTGCAATCGCTACGATTGCAAGACTTCTCGTTGTTGTAGGGACATAACGTGCCGAGGCGTGCAAAGAGGTAGAAGAATTAGCCGAATCCAGGCAGAGATGTTGGACGGATTGCATAACACACTGTCCAAGCTCGGCTTCAAGGTGTGGGAAAAACTCAACCGGCACTTAAGGGGTATGCTGGCGACTGTGGGGGTAGAGCGTTGAAAGACAAAGCATAACAAATCTGGTGTCAAGGCTACCTCCTCATCCGAAAGAGCCTTAGCAGAAATAGCGTCAACCGAGAGAACCTCGGACTTCGAACAAAGATCCTGGCAGCCGGACGCACACATTGTGGGCAACATTCAGACGTTAGGTCTATCGACACCATGAATCAAAAAAATCCGCCGAATCGCCATTGAAGGGACTGCGACAATGTCACAATGAACACCTTTCCCTATGCATGATGATCTCCAGGTGTGTAAAGCCATACACCAGGGAGCATAACCACATTTGAAGCTGCAACAGCAAATCTTCCCATGCCTTGAAAACCATGGCTTCGTCCGCAATGAGAGCTCTGCAGTGAGCATTATCTCTCGAAAAAGCATGCTTCGTACGTAAATGATGCAAGATGGAACCTCCCGCATACCCTCTACTGTTAACTCCATTGCCGCGTTTATCAATGTTCCTGAACGGACATGTCACGTATCCCTGGGAGCTTGAACTGGCTAAAGGAGAAGACGTCGTAAGAGGTGATGAAGGGGGTTTAAGGGAAGACCGAGTTGCAGCCCTGGAAGTAGCAGCCATGGGCAACAGGCAAAGGCTAAACGGAAAAACCAAAAACCAATAAACCCTACTTAAATGCGAAAGAACAAACCCTATCGTGGAACGAAACACAAATGTTAAAACGAAATCGAAAAACGATGAGGGAAAAGTCGTGGAACAAACCAACCCAAAGAAGAAAACGAACAAGCAAAGCTACTGAAAACGGATGAGACAAATCCGATGGAAAATCATGGTTTTCAGTCGCCATGTCTCGCCGCCGGAGCTCATCGTTTTCTCAAAAGGGTAAATATAATAATTAAAAAAAAATATTTAATCTTTTTTTTTAACTTTTTAAAAATAAATTTTTAATTTTTTAAGAAAATAAATTAATATAAAAGGTAATTTTGATATTAACATAAATATTTGGATAAGGGTGGCCTTGGTTTACTTCTAAATATCTTACTAAAAATAACACCATGGTCCCCCAAAAAAAATCCATGGTCTACAAAAAATGGTTCCAGAAAAAGGATATGGAGTATGTATTGGGCATGGGCCTTGATGTTGTAGGTAGAGGACTAACAACACCAATTCTCTGAATCAAATGAAGCTTGAGGTTAACCTGGTCCGGAGTAGTCCGGTTTTTACCTTATCCACATCCAATCTAATATGATGGATTTTGATATCCACAGTTAGATGCAGATGTACATTGAGTCGAGCTTCGAATTTGACATTGGAAAAATGAAAGAACAATCTAACTAATATTTAACTCGGGCCAAGTCAAATTCAAGCAAATAAGGATCCCATATGCCATTGGAAAAATGAAAGAACAATCTAACTAATATTTAACTCGGGCCAAGTCAAATTCAAGCAAATAAGGGTCCCATATGCCAGTGGTGAAGAAATCAGTAGTTTAACAGTGGGTGTTTCGATGGACAGTTAAACACTATATTAGTCTTTAATTTTTTTGTTGTTTTACGGCTAAGTCTTATCGAAGAGAGAAATCCTCACTTCAACAGTGTCGCCCCGTAAGAGCAATTCCTATGGATGAACAAACTTAGAGTTTGTTCATTTTGCTCCCACTATAGAATGAACAAACTTGAAAAACGGATATTCAAATGAACAAATCTGATGGTTTGAACATCGAGATGGAACAACCAACGCGCGTGCGGTGGTAAGGACGCGCGCTCTTTCCAAAAACGTTGGCGGTTGTGCTTCCAACGCACGTCCATGCCAGTGACGCCCGCGACTTTCTCAGTGACGCCCACAACTTTCCTAATTATTTTACTAATTTTTAATCTTATTTTATCTCACTTCATCCTATTTTATCTCACATACATATTTTATTTTATTTTTCATCTTTATCCTACAAAATATTTTATATTAAAAAGAAATACTAATAGGGCCCTAGAAAACTAAATCTGTTTACCATAACGGAGAAACGAGTTTGTTCATCCATTCGCATAGGAAATGCTCCAAGCTGAAGGATCGCCTAAATGTTAAGATATGGGAAGGAATAACTGGTTACTTTTGAGAAAAAGCGAATTATAAACGAGGTATAACCTTTTGTTCGTGTGACTTATTTGTTTTAAATACAAAGTGGTCCCAATATTAGTTTTATTAAACCATAAAAAATATCTCGCTTTCAAAGCTTTTTGGACTAGAAACTTTTTGAAGCCTATAAAGGGGCTTCACTTTCCAATAAAGGGATTTCACATGGATTCCTATTGATTAAAATATTGAACCATTTTTTGGACCATGATTTTTTTGAGGGGACCATGTTTGATTAGGCCACCTTCCCTATGATTATAAGAGGCGACCTAAAAGGGGAAGATGACTAACTTACCCTTTTATTAATTAAATAAATATATTTAATTAATTAATTTTTAAAAAAAAATCAAAATTTTAAATATTTTTTTTTATGTGGTTCGGTTATGGGGAAAATTATGAATCTAGTCGAGCTTAAAGTTCGGCTAAGAGAAAATATATAAAAGTTTTTTTAGATAAGAGTTTGGTTTAAGTAAAAAATTTCTAAATTTTTGCGAACGAACCGAACTGAAAGATTTTTTTTATATAACCGAACCTTGTTCAGTGTATTTTCAGATAGGAGTTCGGTTAAGTAAAAAATTGCGAACGGACCGAACTCAAAGTTCGGTTAGGTACAAAATTTCTAAAACTTTTGCGAACGCATCGAACTTTCAGTTCGGTTTGCGAAGATTTTTATGAATATAACCGAACCCTGTTGAGTATATTTTCAAATAAGAGTTCGGTTAATTAAAAAATTGCGAACGAACCGAACTTTGGTACAAAATTTCTAAAACTTTTGCGAGGAAATTTTTCGTTATAACCGACGTGTTCTTGGTGTTCCATGTTTCAGGAAGTTCGGTTAGAAAACTAGAGTTTTTTTAAATTACTCCTAACTAGGGGTGCCAACGGGTCCGGGTAGTATACTATCCGGAACCAGACCCTATTATTTTAGCCGGTTCCGAATCCTAACGGTTCCGGGTCCGGTTCCCAATTTTATGTACCCGAAACCGGACCCGATAAAAGCACCAGATAGTTATCGGGTATCATGAACTCTGGTTTTAATTTGTTTCCCGTACGTCTTATGTTGTTTTGTCGTCGCGAACAACAATGATGAGATTAAAAAGAAATATAATCAAGTTCTCATGTTCAATGCATTCTACCACTACATGACAGATCTAGCTAGCCACAATACATAAAAAAATATAGATTCGTCACTTGTTTTCAAAGCCAAATACTTCTGATCCTGCAAAGCTTGAATACATCCTCAAGACAAACTTGAAAACTGTGAGAATGATAAAACTCATATACAAAATTTTATCGTTTTTCATTCACATGAATAAATTAATTAAAGCTTGATTGGTATTTCCTTTTGCTTGCGTGGTTTGAAAAAATCTAACAGAGATCTCAAATTAACTGTTTTGTTGTAGGGCGTGTAGCCCATGGGTGTGCGGCCCAATATAGTGTTTAGGGTTTATTTCCTACAAATATATATAGGACATTGTTTTATGTAACCAACTGATGCTGATGATATAGAAACTCTCTCTTGCCTCTTTGTCTTCCCTATATTTTCCTCAACCACGTTATCAGCTCGAAGCTCAACCATGTGATTTTTTTTTTTTCACCAATCAACGGACGGATAGTGAATACTAACTTGGGAAGATCCATGGCAGCCGGTACTGTTTTTATTCTTTTTTTTACCTCTCTCAAACGTACACAGAAATGGAAAGGTATACCAAAATCCCCTTCAATTTTGTTTTCCTCTTTCTGCTATGTTTTCGTGATATGAGTAATATATATTTGATGTTGTATAAAGCTAATAAAGTTATGAGTGGTTTGGCCTGATATGTGTGATCTCGTGAGTGATTTGTCCTGATACGAGTGATCTATATTATTCTTCTTCTTGTGATTGGTCACCATCTCTTGTTTCCTGTATTTTCTTTTTTTTTTATAAGAAGATTTGTTTGAATTGAATCCTCCTTTTGATTGTGACATATATTTAATCAATAATCAGGGTAACTTTATTTAGCTTTTAAGTTTTCGATGGATGATTGGACTACACCTGTATTGTTTTTTGTGGGAATGTTATTTATGCCCCTACTATCTATGGGTCATGCACAAATACCCTTATGAGTCTTTACAAATACCCCTCATGGCATAATTGAAATTATGAACAAGAAAATAATTCGCGTAATTCCTCTTTTAACCTTGACATCTTATACTCTTCAACTTCTTCTTCATTTTTCGCCCGAAAAAAACCAATTTCACTCTCACCATCTCCATCTCCGTCGTCACCACCATCTCCGTCGCCACCACAACTAACGCCACCATCGTCTTCATCGCCATTATCACCATCTCAAATGGTGATATCACTTATCTCTTTTCTCTTTCTCTCCGGCAGTAACCTCCAACAACAACAACAACAACACCCCCATCGATCCATCTCCAATTCCACCACCACCTCAAAGTCCACCAATTCTATCACCAGATCCATCAATAATTCTCTCTTCTGTCACCTGTTTGTGAATCAAATCCCGGAATCCTAAAAATCATCAGGAGCAGCAGTCTTCTTCTTCGTTGAACATTCAGGTGAGATCCCAAATTTAGGTTTTGATTTCTCAGTAATTGATCTCATTTTTAAACTAAATTTCCGATAATAAATGGTTTCAATATCAGATTTAGAGTGATCTAGATTCTTTTTGGTTTCGTTTAACTTTTGAAATCGAGATTCAAAAGATAAATTTAGAGTCATCTTCGATTTGAACTGATTTCTAAACCAGATTCAGAAGTTTGTTTCTTTCTTTGGGTTTCGATTTCGAGTTGTAGATTCAGATTTCGAGTTGTCGATCCAGATTTGTTCTTTTTTATGTTTTCGATTTCTACTAATTTCTAAACCAGATCGATTTCGAGTTGCGAGATTGATTTGGTGAGATCGATTCAAGACGTATGATGATTTGAGGAATTGAAGATGTTGTTGTTTTGATTGTTGTTGCGTAAGAGTTTGAATTTGTTACTACGAGAAGATGTTGTTGGTGATTCTATAATTGTGTTACTACAAAAGAGTTGATAGTGGATGAAATGGGTGGTGGTAATGAGTGGTGAGGGTTTTAATCGTTACTAGTGATGATTTGAGGTAGTTATGGATTGTATTGGTGTTGTGTAAAAGGGAAGATGCTTGAATTGGTGGTAGCGAGGTAATGTTGGCTAAATAGTGTCGTAATTGCAGTAGCATTTATTGAGGAAGGCTGCAGAAAGTCTTGATGTTCATGGATGTTGTTGGTTGGTCGTGACTCAAGAGGTTGCAGAATGTATGAAGTGATTGAATGCAGTTGGTTGGTGCTGATGTGTTGAGTTGTGGTGTAGATGGTGAGATGATTATGGAGAACAAAACCTAGATGTATGTTAGGTTTTACGGGTTATGCTCAAGGGAATGCATTTGTGTTCAAATGCGGCTTAGTTTGGTGGTCGTCTTGCTTGCAATTGCAATTGCAATTGCAGTCTTTATGTGTTTGTGCGAGAGATGTTGCGGTCAACAAAGAAGGCTGGGACGGTGCGGTGGTAAGGTTCGTAACAAGAAAGGAGGATAATTCGATGTGTTAGAGTTGAGATTCTTGAAGGTGCAGCTATAAATGAGAAGATGGGTTCAGTTTCAGTGGATGGAGAAAGAATAGTTGGTGGATTTGGGAAAGGCAGCTGCGAGAGAATGGTTCTTTATGAGGAGTTTGTATTTTTGTGCTTCAAGTTGTTCTTTCATTTGGGAGTCGAAATGAAATGCAACGACAATGGCTCGAGGCAACCTTGTTGTAGTTTATTCTGATGATGCTTTTAATGGGTGTGCAAGGTTATCTTACAAGACAAATTTCGGAGAATGGAATGTGGACCGAAGTGTTTGTGATGAAAGTGAGTGGTTCTTTCTTGAAATTGATGTTGCGATTGAAGTCGCTTACCGCAACCGAGTTGGCTAAATTTCGAGGTATACTCTCTCTTGATGCCATTATCGATTCGATTAATTTATTTTGCTTGAATAGTGTGATATTGAACTGTAGAAACATCGAAAATAGCTCCATTTTTATGGTGTGATATTCAACTTGACCAAGTTGCTTCTACTATTTGGAGACAACTTGTGCTAGTTGCTTACAACTTTTGCAGACAACTTGACCAAGTTGCTTTCACTTTTGGAGGCAACTTGTGCTAGTTGCTTCCAACTTTGAAGACAACTTGACCAAGTTGCTTTCACTTTGGAGGCAACTTGAGCTAGTTGATTCCAGATTGGAGGCAACTTGAGCTAGTTTATTCCGATTGGGAGGCAACTTGGTTATGTTTTTGAGCTAGTTGACGAATTTGTGGTGCAATGGTAACACAGGGTTGTGTTGATTTGATGATGATGGTTTGTGCTGCTGGTGCTCATGCTTTAAAGTCAAGAGAGTAGATGAATGCTTAGGAAGTTGAGAAGGAACTCAATATGAATCCAGGCATTGAAAGCAGAACAAGAAGTTGTTACTGCTTGTGTGTTACTGATGGTGTTTGAGTAGGGGCATGGAAGTGACTGCACCTATTGGCTCATGTTGCAAGTGTGCATAGACGGTTGTGGTCATGAAGCTTTTGCAGGTTGAGTTGCAGTAGCACAGATGGATGGTGTGTTTATATGGTGGTTGTTTGAATTGTCGGTTGAGCACTGATGGTGTGGCGAACCTGTGGTGCAATGGTAGCACAACTGACTATATGTCAGATGATGTGTGTTCGATTCACACTAGGTTCACTTATTTGTGTATAATTTTTATTTTTTTTGGAGACAACTTGTGCTAGTTGCCTCCATATATGGAGACAACTTAGGCTAGTTGATTTCACTTTTTGAAGACAACTTTGTGCTAGTTGCCTTTACTGTTTGTAGTTGCTAAAAATGTAACAACCACACCCGATAAAACCTAACACCTAAGACAAAGATCTACCAACAAGTGAGAAGCAAAGTGCATCAAAGTAAACATGAACACAAGGGTTTTTTACGTGGTTCGGCCATTAATGAAGCCTACATCCACGGATTTCACTATGATCGGAAGTGTTACATACAAACTCCATTAAAGGGAATAGGGTTGTTCTTAAGTTCTAGGTTGTGGGAAGAAGAGAAAAAAGATCCCTACAAGCATATCTCACTTTCCCTTATAAAGGGTAGGGATGTATATCAAGTTACAATAGTGCCCTTAGGGCTGACTAGTTAGGATAAGATCTAGAAAAGTGGAACTATTTCCTATACAATGTTGTATCTAACCAATGATACTTCTTCTCTAATCTTTGGACACGTGTTCCTTGTATATTTTGCTCCTACATTTATGCCCCTTTTCTTGAGGTTTGATCGAAGAGCAATCCTTAAGAAAATCCTTCTGATCGTGCGTCTCTTATTGTTGTTGGTGTTTTGCACTTGGTACCTTCACTTCGGGTCTTGGTTTGGTGATGATTCTTTGTGCGTTATCCGAACTGGTTGTTACTGGACTATCAACTCGGTCTTTTCGTCGAGTTGTTAGTTGTTGAATATGGGCTTCCGAGTAGCATGCCTCCCTACTAGGCGTTTCACTATATCGTCGTACTTCTCGATTGGTTTGTAGGTTTTAACTATACTCGATGTCGTGTCCTTATTTCCTCTTTACTCGGCTCTGGCTTATCTTGATATTGTAGACGAGTTCAGATTGTGTTGTCAAAGATGATCGGCTCGGAGTCAAGTATCTCTTCTTGTAAGAATTATCCAATTTGGGTTGATTTGACATTCTAGGGTGTACGTCTGCTCGGTTTAAGTCTCGCATCTCGTCTCGTAGCGGTTCTCTTCAGACATTTGCTTTAACACTTGTTCAAGATGGTGTATGGAATGTCTCTACGAGTTGAATTCGGACTGACTCAATACGGAAGGTCCATGATTCGTAAAGGCTATTCAACGTGTCTAATTTTGGTGGTAAGCTCTGTTGGTGCTTTGCGGCTATGGCTTCAATGTTGCGTTCTTGTTGGGAAATTCTGATGTTGGGTCGCTCTTCTCGGTTTTAATTGGCTTCTTTTTACGATACAAATCTGGTGGTGTCCGCCTCCGTTGTGGGTCCTTTGTTTGGGTAAGTTGATAACTTCTACCGAGTGTGCATCGGATGAGCGTTGTGATCGGCTTCACGTCTTTACATTGTTGTGAAGGAACCGAAGCGGAAGAATACAACTGCGTGTAGCAAAGTATGCATACTTGCCCCTATTCTTATGCGAAGTTTCAAAGCAATTCTTGACTCAAGGGTATCCCGATTGTTGTCGTCGCGCCGTGGTATTCCTCGTAACTCTGCTGCCGTATGATCGTGCTCGGCTAGCCTAGCTAACAGATTGTGGACCATGACCTTTGCCCCGAACTATTTATCTCCCTTGGTAATTGTTGGAGCTCGCTTCGAGATGCTTGCTAGTTTCTTTTCTGAAGTATATGAAGCATTACTGAACTGACTAAACCCTTGACAATCTGGTCGTGCGCTCATCATGTTCGGAGTTGTCGCGATCACGCCTCGGTAGTCAATGCTCAATCTTTGCTTATTTTGTCTTGTGAACCGAATTTGCCGATCTTAGTGTCCTCGATTTGCTTCACCTGATAAGGGTTTTCTCGCGCCGCTCCTCCAAAACATTTTTCTTGCTGTGTTGTGACTGTCTGATTGTTGTTGAAGGGACTGCACAAAGGAATACCATCTGCACCTTCCTAGTACGCGTACTTGCCCCTATTCGTTTGCGTAGTCTCAAGACAACAATCGTGTCTCATGTTTGCCCCTGTCCTTAGTTTTTGTGTCTTTCTTCTTACCCAAAGATGTGCGCCCAGATCTGTAGTAAGGGAGACTTAAGCTCTGGCATTGTCAGTGGGCTTGCCATGGTGGTTGTACAAACAATGTTATATTCGCAAAAATAAAAAATATCACAGGCATCTACGGAATGATCTACATATCATTTTGCAAAAACAACTTGCTACGCTTGAGATAAGTGATACTTAGCTCATTTTTCGACAATAAATTTTGGCTTTGCTGCAGACGATGGAGTCCATAAATTCCTTTAGTCGATATTACTTGTTTCGTGACTAGATTGGGTAGTTTATTTGCGACCTTCTTTGCTGCCTGTGATGTCGATACGCACGGTTCGTTGATGAAGCTCTTTGTTTGATTCATAAACTCGGGAGACTCTGTGATGTCGTTGCCTCCTTCATTTGGTTTGTGATCTCGATCCGTAGCTTTCTTTGTAGACAATTCTCGACCGTAATCATAACCAAGATAATTATTCTTTCTCATGTAGCTTCATGTGCCCCCGTAATATAACCTCAAGCGATATTTAGCTGGTTTGTGTTACCCTGCATAGTTTGGATTTCCCTCGGCCGTTCCTATTGGTGCTTCTAATTTTTCAAATAAAAACACATTATCATTTACACACTTTTTTGATTTTCTAACATTAATTGCATCTGTTGTGTTTTCCGATGAGTCTCAATGATAAATACCAATAAAAAATGTCTAAAGTTGAAGATATAAGGGTAAGAAAGCTTCCCTCCCGCAATTTTGTTGTGTTTACCCGCAGCCTCTTTTATTTGATGACTTGCGAACTTCGGTGTATGCACTCCACACAAGTTTCATACGCTGATAACCCGATAGGTTCGTCGTCGCCATTGTGTTGCCCCTGATTCCGACATACATCTCGTGCCTTTGTGGGTGACCTCATTAGTCTTTGTTTCCAAATGAACCATTCAGTACCACCTGCCCTTGACGAGCTAAGTCCACCGCCAAAGTTATGCATGACCGTTCATAGTCTTAGCGTACACGTTTTCTGTAAGACTAATCATTTCAACGTAGGCATTAGTTAATATTCCATATCTGTCGAACACACTCAACGGGGGAGGGTCATCGGGCCCAATGCCATGTCCCGATTGAGGTATCTCATCACCGTCATTTTGATCTAGTGGTAGGGTACTTGGTCATTCCTAGAATTTTATTGGCCCGATACCCCAAGGAGTTATCAATTAACCGCCTTGGGCAAGTGATTTCGGCCACTTGCGATGGGAGCAATGTTGTATGCTCGATTGTCGAGTACTCGTGCCTCGACAATCGGCCACCGGCTTCCAACCACCGGGGCCCTTAGACTACCTCGGCACTTGCACACCGCCATCGCCCGAGTTCGAATAGTCCGTGTTAGTGTAAGTCGCCGCACTTGCACAATGCCATCGCCCGCGTTCGAAACGACCATTAGACGCATAGCTCCTGGCTCCGTCCAGGGCTCTTAGATCACCTCGGATCGTTTCGTTTGACGACCCGAGTACGAAATGACCCGTGTTAATTTACATCACATTAACAACCCAAGGCGTCCCCCAGGTTATTTAGGCATAACATGTTATACGATGAAAAGAATTTGACCTGTGTATGACGACACATCATGCTAAGTTGTGGCGTGTGCAACTCTATAAGGCTAAGCATTCAAAAATACGAATTCGAGACTTGAAAAACCATATTTGCATCATCATTCAAATTAATTCTGACACGCCAGATAAAATTCCTGAGATGAGAAATGCTTAGCTCTTTGTTTGCATGGTAAGAGAATTGATTGCAATGCTCAGAGCTGAAATTCACTATGCTCAAGGTTCCCTGTCGGATCCGCCACGTGGTTTCAACCAGTACCTGGGATGTTCAGCCACAGTTAGAAATTACAAAGAATACTAGACGATAGTCAGGCATCCTGCTTCAATTTTAACAAAGATTGTTATTGTTACGCTGCAGCGGGTGATAACATATTAAAACAAAATGCAACACCGGTATGGCATAGGAAGTCATCTTGTCTAAGTGCCATTATTCTGTCAGACATATTCACGAATGCACAGCGAGACGGAAAAATATATATAAGAATGGCGTCGGGTTCTTAACGATTTTACTAAACATAGCACGCTACTAAATATGTCAGCCCGTAACCATTTAAAGCTCGAGACAGAAGATCGTTTTGTTAATTCATCTAAAGCTCTTGGTAGGCTAAGGAACCTAAGTGTATCGTGGTAAATATGGTTGTAATTGCAAGGACGTAAAAACAACATTATATTTGTACTCATCTGTATTCGTCCCAAACTTTCCCAAGAGTTTGTTACTCAAACTGTCAGTAATTAAAGGTCCGGAGACAAGAGGGAAAGGATTCTCCCCTTTTATGTGTTGCTCGTAAGGTGATGAGCCTTGCTAACCGAAACATGATCAACTCGAGCTGACTGTTAATGAGGAAATGTTCACTACTACGACCCGAAATGGAATGGAGATGTCCCGATGCGATCTGACACGCAGGTACGACTTGGTATATTGCTTTGTCCCGATGCGTGCTGGTCATAGATGTTTCTGGCTGGAATCCGAGAGGATCGTATGTGCCCCGATGTGATCTGGCGCGAGTAGGTGCAGCCTGATAACCTATTTGGACTATTTGCTCCAAGATAGCTTCCTTAGACAAAGTGATGTTCCATGAGCGGACTAGTGTGGTTAACTCCAAGATGGTTGATTCGAAGTGATCGTCCATAAAAAGGTTCTCCCAAAATGATCTCACTTTGAAGGGTCAATACACGATCCATCATCATTTTTCTGCAATATCCAGTTGATTAAGTGAGTACCCGAGGCTCAAGCAAAATTTAAGCCCGATAGCACATTCCAAATCTAATCGACAAAGGTATTACTAACTACGTGATTTATTTTTGCCAAAATTAGGCCAAAAAGTGGGTGCTTTTTGAAGTAATTTTGGGCGCTTTTTTTACAATTATACAAAAATACGATTGGATGACTCACTAGCATTTGAATGATATACGTATCATAATGAATGAATTCGTTATATGCATTGTATTGAATGAATTTAAGAGTTTGAGGAAGGTGACACTTAGCTTTCATTTCACCTGAGAGGCTGGTGCCATGGCCTGTGTTTCGGTAAGTGACAGCTCTTAACGCTATACATCAGCTTCGATCCCCTTTGACCTTGGCAAACAAGTGATTAGTGTTGCAGCAAATCGTGACTATCCCTGAGGTTGACATCCTCCATTGGGTAGTAGTTCCCTTCCAATTACATGATTCTAGCGGAGTTCTAGGTGTTGAGTTGTCATGTCTGGTGTTGACCGGAGATGAAATCTTGAGCCTTCCCGAGAAAATCACATCCGGGATAGTGATTCGTGGTGATCCGAAAAAGCGTGTATGAGTCCAATTTGATCATGTGTGCAGTTCTTCACCCAATATGGGGTAATGACCAGAAGTTGGTGAGACCCGAGCTAAAGGTTATACAAAGGAGTGCATAAGTGATTTTGGTCCGAGACGGGTGATCCAAAGTGGTTATTCATAACAGTATCTTCCCAAGCTGATTTTGCTAGAGGTTCAACTTATAACTAAGGAAATTTCACTTCCTTCATCATTTTCTGCAACAAGAAGTCAGGCGAGTGAGTATCCGAGGTAAACTTAAGCCAAATTACCTATTCAGCATCCAAACTGCAGCTATACCGCGGATGACATGATCGCGTCCTCCGAACCTGTGCAAGAGTTTTATCACTTAATGTTTTTGAAATAACTTTTGGCGGGGGTTTTAACAACCATTAAACAAAATCTGGTTTGGATTATTCACTAGCATTTGAAGGTTTAAACTATCGTGACAAATGAATTCGGATGTTATATGTACTGTAATGAGCTAAGTGTTTAAGAGTGACGGTACTTAGCTTTCATTCCTGATGGTTGAGGATAGGTATCAGCTACACATTACGACATGACCTGCACTTCCAAGGCGGCTTGGTCAGAGATGATTGTTTCGTCTCTATGAGCAAAGCTTCCTACCCTTTGGCATTCTTGCGCTGCCAAAATCGTTTTGCTTCTCAACCGATACTCGGGATTGGATTTATGCGCCTGCGACTTTCAATTCGGACGATGCAAAAACTACATGACCCCTTTTAAATGTCATTATTGTAAATATTATGGTTGAGATATAACTCTAACAACACAACAATATCAAGAACGAGATAAGCATCATGTTCAAGTAAACGGGCATTACACTTAAGAATTGAGCACAGTGGCAATCCAGATGGTTAAGGATACGATCTAAGCAATTAGATTGATGAGCCAGAAGTCAAATGTAATTTCAGGCTCGATTGTGTTGTAACGCGATTACTCAAATGAAAGGCTCAAGTTCATAGTGAATAAACATGGTCAACCGCGGTTGGTCTCTTCCTAAACTATATAACGAGGCATCATTGTCTCCCAAAATATTTCTCATATTTCCCGTTCAATGGTGTCTTACAGTGACTAGGTACCAAGCCGAGCTTGAAAACTTCTAATTCATGGCTACAGGTGGTAAAGGTAATCATATTTGCATGCCAAACGTATCAGACTTGCTTTCTCAAACACTGGAACAAAACTATTCTTGCTTTCTTAGGTGGGCCGCAGTTGACTAGGCCAATCAATCTTTCACCAGGCTACTTGGGGAAGATTTTAGATAACATTCATCAAAATAACTTGCAGAATGAGGATTAAGGAGTTAAGAATGTTCCCTGTTATAGATGAATGTCCCGATGAAGGTGTGCTATTCTGGAACGAACCAACTCAGTTTTTTCGAGATGAATTCTGGAAGCGAGCTAGTTGTAAGCGAGTTGACCTGAAGTGACTGCTCTATCCGATATGGCTCACCTTTCCCGACATACAATGAACTGCCCCGAGATAATGAGCTGACCCGAGATAAGCTTGCATATAAATGGAATTGGCCGATGTAGCTAGGTCTGATCTGTTGCCCGGTATCCGTCCCGATTTGACTTGGCACGAGATGGTTTTGATCCGAGTAGGTTAACTAATTCGCCCCGATATGGGATTTCACGAAGCTGAGTTGCTGCAATTCCCATTGATGCTATGAACAAATTTGGTTGAATTGGTCATTGATTGGAGATGTGCCGATGAACCCAGAAATGGCCAGACCCGAGATTGATGCTATGACTCGACATGGGTAAACAACCAAAGTTTGAGTGAGCTGTAACGTTTGGTCCCGATGATGATCTCTTTTGAAGCTGAATGCTGAGACCCGATTAACTTGAATATGATTCCACAAATTTAAATTACTTAAAAGAGCAAAATTCGATGAAGTCTGGAATTTGACTCTTTAGCCCGAGATGTTTTCTGCTGGAGTAGCCGAACCCGATGCTGATTGCAATGTATGGTCAATTCATCCGAGGTGGAAATTGACGAGATGGTGATGAGCTACGTCCAAAGTTCTTCATTACATGCAAGTCCAAAACTGTTGCTTCGTACTGCTGGAGCTGGCCGGCGAATCTATGGACAGGAAATATTGAAACACTTCAATAAATTGATCAGAGCTCGGTCCCCCTGCGGCAGTTCTGTCCCGAGGCGATATCCTTTGAAATCGAGTTGATGAGACCCGATTAACATGATGGTGGTTTCACAAATTTCATCTTCCTGTAATTCCTGATGGTGGACGTTAGAGATAGAACATTGTTGATACGAAAATTAACTGCGTTAACATACACCATTCCAATTATCCCTGCAACATCAAACCAATTCAGTAAATAATGGAGAAGAGTAGGTATATCATTCAAGACGGATAAATTTCATACGTCATAAAAAAAAATCCCTAAATCAACTACGAGACTTCGTTATTCAAAGTTTTCAAAATCGCTTAATTGGGTTTGTAAAACAAGATCTGTTGCTAACAAATCTCTCATCAAAACAGAAATCGAGTAAAGATTGAGAGAAAATCCAATTTTTGCACAAGAACAAGCCCTAGTTTTTCATAAAACACCTTTTGAAAATTTGTACTAAAAACTTCCAAATCGGAGTGCTAACAAACAAAGTAAGAGATAAATGAGGAGAAGGTTCGTCCTGTTTCGGATTTGTTCCTTGCCGAAGTATCTTTGTTACCAATTTTGTCGAGGTTCTCTTGGTATGTATCTCTAGTTCACCCACACAGAATTTCTGGTGTTTTTCCCCCGGAACCTTTTTGCTTGTTTGATGTCTGAAGATAGCTTTATTTGGACAAAGTTCCATATTTACCCCTCACACCTCAGTCTCTGCAGTTGATAGATCGGTACTCACTTCACTGAAACAACTTCAAAAACAGAAGCTGCAGAAGACTCTCGGTCCCCTTAGTTGGCGCCAAAATGTAGTTGCTAAAAATGTAACAACCACACCCGATAAAACCTAACACCTAAGACAAAGATCTACCAACAAGTGAGAAGCAAAGTGCATCAAAGTAAACATGAACACAAGGGTTTTTTACGTGGTTCGGCCATTAATGAAGCCTACATCCACGGATTTCACTATGATCGGAAGTGTTACATACAAACTCCATTAAAGGGAATAGGGTTGTTCTTAAGTTCTAGGTTGTGGGAAGAAGAGAAAAAAGATCCCTACAAGCATATCTCACTTTCCCTTATAAAGGGTAGGGATGTATATCAAGTTACAATAGTGCCCTTAGGGCTGACTAGTTAGGATAAGATCTAGAAAAGTGGAACTATTTCCTATACAATGTTGTATCTAACCAATGATACTTCTTCTCTAATCTTTGGACACGTGTTCCTTGTATATTTTGCTCCTACACTGTTGAAGACAACTTGAGCTAGTTGCCTCCGATATGGACACAACTTCAGCAAGTTGACTCCACATGGTGGTGGTGGTTGGCGGCGGCGATGGTGGTTGGCGGCGGCGATGGTTGGCGGCGGCGGTGGGTGTCGGTTATTGGCGGCGGCGGTGGTAGTGGACGGTGGTGGTGTTCGTTAGCGGCGGCGGTGGTTTGGTGGTGGTGGTGGACAGTGGTGGCGGTGGTGGTGGTCGGTGGTGGTGGTGGTCGGTGGTGGTGGTCGGTGGTGGTGGTGGTCGGTGGTGGTGGTCGGTGGTGTTGGTCGTCGGTGGTGGTTGTTAGTTGTGGTGGTGGTCGGTGGTGGTGGTTGGTGGTGGTGGTGGTCGTCGGTGGTGGTGGTAGGCGGTGGACAGTGGTGGTGGTTGGCGGTGGACAGTGGTGTGGGCATTAAAAATATTATTATTTATTTTATTTTTTTTTGAATAGTGGTTGTGGTGGTTTTGTATATTCACTATATAAAAGAGGGTATTTTAGTAATGTATTAGGCTTAGGGGTATTTGTAAAGTTGATAAGGGTATATTTCAAGGGGCCTCATAGTAGGGGTATTTAGATAATGTTCCCTTGTTTTTTTTTGAAGCATGAAATTAATAAAAACCAACTATAATGTTATTACACGCGGCAATGTGATTCCCATAGAATCGCTCAAAAGAATGTGATTAAGAAAAGCCGGATACACCTGTATTGTTTTCATCATACGTTTTATTGTTTGATTATTTTATTGCTTATGCGTTATATTTTTTGTTTTGTGCGTCTGTTGGAAATCTCCGAGAACCTGTTCGTCTGTGGAGGAGAAGATGAGAAGGAGGAAAATGGACCCAGCTGTCCGTCTGCCACCCGACCCGCTCCGGGTCAGTCTGCCCTGTTCCGGGTCCGTCTGCAAATCTGATCCAGCTGTCCTGTTCCAACTTAACCCGAGCCGTTCCTGTCCCGTTCTTTTATGTAGATCAACTCGGTCTGATCCAGTCAACTCGGTTTGATCCAGTCTGGGCTATCCGACTCGGTCCTATCCAGACGACCGGTGCAGCTTGTCTTGTCCTATCCTGTTCAGTTTTCCGGTTTTGGGACTGCACGAGTAAGTCTATACTGGTTCTGTCTATGTATGGCGGGCACCAAAGCTTGAGGTATGTAACTAATGGAACATCTATTGGGATTATTTATTTGTTTTTGGAACATTATTTTGTCTTAGATAAGTCCATATTATATAAACAGTCAATTTAAATTATTTTTATTGATCTCAATCATTAAGAATTTTAGTCTTAATGTTATTTGTTCTCTTGAATATGATATTGGATATAGTTGAATGTTGTATTTTGTTTAATTGGTTGTACCAACTCAATTCCAATGTATCCTTTTGGGGCTTAGAAGTACTTGAGCACCATTATTGGATACTTGATATTTTTCCAAAATTTTTGAATGTTCTGTGGAATGTATCCACTTGCTTGATTATTAATTTGTCAATAGTTTCAAAACATACGTTCAAATAAAATCACATGTATTCCAATTTATGTGGAAGAACTCACAAAAGATGATATGAGTCATATAATTTTCATTTCTTTACTTCATCCATAATACTAACGAACCGGTATATGTTGAAATATGACAACAAGAGAATTATCTTTAGTAATATTTTCAACCTAAAGTAAGTGGTGGACATGTGTAGTGAGATTCTCTTAGCCTATTGAGATTAAGAAATTTCTCAAATTAAGCTAAATGTAGCAAAATTGAACATGGAAAGAACCCCAAGGTAATGAGGGTTAGACGTACTGACTCATATAAAGCATGTGAAAATGGGCATATATATCATGAAGAAAAAAAAATATATCATTATTTTTTTCCCAGCAGTAATGACACCAAAGTATAGGTATCAATTGAACATGGGATCAGCTAAAATGTAATTCTAGCTCCCATCATAAGTAAAAAAGTTGGAAATGCACCTTGGTCATAGGTGTTGGTATATACAATATAATGTGTATGTGTATCATAGTAACAACCAATTTTCACATCAACTTTAATGGCAACAAGAACTTTTCCTGGCCAATTGACTATCTTATCGAAGCGCAAAGATTGTTTCATTTTTTTTTCCAAGATAGAACAAAGACGTCGCAAAATCTCTTGATGTACCAATAGATAATCACACCTTGTTAAATTCCCAAGTAACCCGTGCAAATGGATATCATGTGGAACATCAAAATGATAAGAATGTAATTGATTGCATCTTTTATAGTCTCTAATATATTTAGAAGGAAATATATTTTAGAGAAACTAATGAGTCAATCTAGTGCAATGTAATTCACTATAATATTTGGATTATTGAATCATATTGACTCCGACGATGAAATGTTGGAAACTGACTCATACAGGCTTTGGGCATAACCATAAAGAAACTTTGGTTGTGACATGATGTCTGTTTTGAAAGAACTCATACAAATATCACTTTATTTGAGTGAACGAAAATGGGAAAAGATTGACAAAATTCCAAGTGACGACATATCTCTCAATAAGTGTTTTCTAAATTACTAGATGCACAACCCCCCTTCCCATTATGCTTTTAGGTAAGAAAGCATATCACTCATTTTTACAAAGTCTTCAATAAAACAGGATCGAGACCATCCTAAGATGCAAATGGTAAAAATTCCATATTACAAAGAAAACAAGGTGAACTTTAGAAAAATATTCATGCGAAAATGCGAGACCATTAAAGTGACTGATGGATCTGGTGAATGTTTTGACATTTTGGACTAGTTATAGTTCCCAAGAAATTTGCGTTTGAAAACTCCTAGCACATATTACACAATGCAAAGTGCAAAGGCTAACCACCCTTGCTAATGCTAGAGAATTTACATCAAAAGGACTTGATGAATATTGCATGTTTAATAGGATCAATGCAGATCATCTTATACCCAATGGTCTCGCAGAGGCTACCATTAAAGGTTACAGATGGTGCCTAAGGAATAGGTTATGCGTACAAACCTATCTTTTATTGCTTTGGGGATATGCAATATTACACGCATCTTACTTAATTCGTTTTTAGAACCCAATATTAGTCAACCTTTTATGCGTACCAGTTGGTAACTGGATTTAAGCCTGACATTCGTGTTCTTACGTATTTTTGGTTGCACTATATATGTGCAATTACGACTCCACATCGTACTATGATGGGTCTTCAAAACTGTTAAGTAGTAATTTTGGAAATGAGTTCCCAACAATTAGCCGCATTTTAAAACTTTTGGCAGGAAATCTCTTACCGCTAGATTTGTGGGTTATCACTTTAATGGGATAGTCTTCCCGTCGTTAAGGGGAGATAAGAAAAAGTATTTTCTAAAGGAACGACAAGAATTGTCATGGTATGTTCTCACTGTGTCTCATATTGGTTCTTGTACTCCACAAATGTAAATGTGAAGTGATAAAGAATATTCGATTTTCAGAATGTACACTATGTTGCTAAAGTGATGAGATTACACATACCAGCTGCAAACCTACCTGCAAAGTTACAAATCCTCAATTTGGGATATACACCATAGACTAAGGTGTTGCAACTACACTCAGTGGAAGTGTGGTTGAGGCCGTGGCTCCATAAAGGAAGTTGGAGAGACCACTTGGTTCGATCAATCCTCACCTAGAAAGGAAGTAGGTGAGTAAGGCAAAACTTATTTATATCATCAGAAATCATCTCATAAGATTGTCTCTGAATATGTCCATGAATCAAACTGGAGGACGCTCCAAAGTTTTAAATGATTCTAGAGAACAATGAAATCCTGACGGATTATGAGAATGCACATGAGTCAATGGAAGGATCATGCGTGCACATTGATGATATAATCCATAAATAGTTGCTCCAGAAGTAGAGCACAATAAGATCAAACCATGATTTATTTTGATTAATTTTCAAATAAATAGCATATTTGGCCTACACAGTCCAGATAGAACTTAGTTCTTTGGCAAATATACGGGTATTTGGTGCGGTAGTGCTAACCAACCAAGTGTAAAGCCTATTGGACATACATAATTAATTTGTCATAAAGAATAATGAGATGAAAGTAGTCTTAAATTACAAAGACTCGCCTTGTGGCGCGAGGTTTCTCACAAAGCCATGGAATTATTCTCTTGTAATGAACGTTATAGAGTTCCGCTACTAAGTTACCTTGGTAATTTCAAAAGGACTTGAAATGCAGCATATGTATGTGGTTGTTACCCATCTCTGAAAGAATCAAGAGATGGAAGATATTTACAAAAGCACTTGATAGACTTTTGTTGCCCAAATCAAATGACTCTAAACCACAGAGTGCGTTTACAGTTAGATAGAAAGCTAACTTATAGATTCAAGCAATTAGGCGGATGTGGTATACCCGTCTAAGTGGCTATTTGATTTGGAGGGGATAGACAAGTAAGTTATTTTTCCTTGCGTATTCATAAGAAAGTTCCTGATTTGGAATTGTAGTTGTTTATGTTAATGGTACAGACATGATGTGTACTCTTGATGTAATAAGAGACCTTAAAAGCTATTTAAAATGCGAATTTGAGATGAAAAATCTAGGGAAAGCTCGATTGAATATTGAGCTTGTGGTATATTATTCCACCAGTTTGCATATGTCTAAAGTTGTCAGGCAATTTAACAAAGACATGCATCCTGATAGCACTCCCATGATTAGTCGAGGTTCAAATATAAGTAAGTAACCATTTCGTCCAAAGGAATATGATGAAGAAGTGTTGGGAGATGAAATTCCCATATCTAAGTACAATAGACACATTGTTGCACTTAGTATAATAATGTACTCGATTAAATTTTACATCCTCAGGGAACTTGTTAGCTAGATATAGCTCCGCGCCAACGCAACGTCATTGGAATGATATAGTGAATGTAATCATGTACTTCAAGTTAACCATTGACATAAATTTGTTTTATCCCTACAAACACATTAAAAGGAATGCTAATGAAGTGCAATCCAAAAGTTCTTGATTATGAAGGAACAATAATCTCTTCTCCAACGAAAGTAATCAGAGGGAGATATGGTAGATTATTTTCTAAGTCATTACCGATATTCAGTTTCGAAATATATATGACTAAAGGAACTGTCTAGAACAACTCTGAAAGTAATCATGGGGACATGTCGACATCAGGGGGAGGATCCAAGGATATGATGTCAACATAATTTACTTCGAAATTGAAGCTCTATTGTACTCATTTTCCCTTCGATCGAGAATTATTTTTCCCAAAGGGTTTTGTTACTTGACAAGGTTTTTAGCGAGACAACACTAAAAAACATCAAGTATGTTGAACGTTGAAGACATAAAGATCGTGTTGATATTACTGAAGATATCTGAATCAAAGAAATGAAACGCGATAGTCGGTTAAGCAACGTAACTTCCAGAATCAACAACAAGGTCTTATAAACATTCAAGTCAACAAAGTAATGTGTGATGAACTCCTTTTGATTGTGTTAGACTAATGAAAATTGTCCGACATCAGGGGGAGCATCTGATGGTGTGTTGAAATCTTTTCCTTCACCGAGATTACTTTTTCCCACAGGGTTTTGTTACTCGGCAAGGTTTTTAATGAGACAACAACAAACACCGGGAATGTAATTTCCAAACTAAGGCTATTGTCTTTCCCATGAGGATTTTTTGCCTTAGGAGTTGTGAAGCAACTAGTCAACTTCAATGGAGCAAAGTGATTATCTGCAATGGATCACCTTTACTTGCATATGTCACATTGTACTCTTTTCCCTTCGTCAAGTTTTTGTCCCAATGGGTTTTTCCTTGTCAAGGTTTTAATGAGGCAACATATTCGAGTCTAACTATGTTCTACGTTTGCGTAATATTGTACTCTTTTTCTTTAGTTCAGGTTTTGTCCCTCTGGGTTTTTTCTGACGAAGTTTTAACGAGGCAATTAACTTAGACTCGTCGATCTTTGAGGATCGTATTGCATGTTCTGAACTACATGTAAAATACGAGACAACATGTTAAGTATTACATGTGAAGAGTTGTACCAAGGTTTTGTCCCACTGGGTTTTTCCTTGTAAAAGTTTTAATGAGGCAATTGATTTCAACACAAGTAATCAAGGAGAGGACGACATTTGAAGAACTATATTCGAAGCATTACATATGAAGTTCAACTGGACCGCACAAGGGGGAGTGTTGTAGGGCTTGTAGCCTATGGATGTGCAGACCAATATAGTGTCTAGGGTTTACTTCCTACAAGTATATATAGGACATTGTTTTATGTAACCAACTGATGTTGATGAGATATAGAAACTCTCTCTTGCCTCTTTGTCTTCCCTATATTTTCCTCAAACATGTTTTACTTTGTTAGTCTATTATTCTCCACAAGTATACGCACGTGCTTGGTAGCATTAGGTTTTCTACTCACTCATCTCGATCTACTTCTCCTGCTTCAAAAGGAAAAAAAAAAAAAAAAAATCTTCACTTCTCCGTTTACTCACCTTTCTCTCTCAAAACTGCTTCCGCCTCTTCATGGCCACCGCCATGAAATCTCCTCACGATCACCACTAAGAAACAAAAAAAAAACACAAAAGAAAGGTTTTATTACTGTGATTCACTAATTAATTCAATTTTTAATGTGCACCTTTCGGATTTTCTTTGTTATACATTTGATGCTTCCTTTTAGTTCAATCAAGTGATACATACGAGGTTAGGAGTGTGTGAAATATAAAGAGGCAAACAAAAGATAAGAAAAAATATAAATCGTTTTTTTTTTTATTTTTGTTAACAATAAGAAACAGTTGTGTTGGTGGTAGTGATAATCGGGTGATAACCGAGTTTTTTTTTTTTAACATAATTTTTTTTTGTCGACTTATAGATAAACAAATACTCCTATCTTATAGAGTAAGTTTATACATAAGCGATGGATACTCATATATGCTTTGGTCTAGCCTACTACAGAACTATGATTATTATTGATTTTTTTGTTCTGGAGTTAGAATTTTGGATTAGACCGACTTATACTCAAGTAAAAGTTTCAAATGACAAAGCCTATTATATTTTTCGTTTTGATTCACATTCTCTAATATGAAGATGCCTTTAAACCTTGGGTTATGATAAATTAATAACTTAAAATACCATTGCTTGACCAATGACATATACGAAGATTCTAAAAAAGTCTTATTAGTGATTTCCGAAAATGTTAGACCTTTAGACCTCCGGCTATGATTAATTAAGATTTTAAAGTACCATTGCTTGACCAAAGACATAACCGAAGATTCCGAGTAAGTCTTATTAGCGAGTTTGTGAACTCTATATTTAAAATGGCACTCCTCTATTATATTGTCCCATTTGGATATGAAAGAATCCCCTTTGCGGGTGAGGTTGAAATAGTTTTATTTTTTATCTTTTTTCACTCCCATTTTTCACCACTTGCCTTATAGAATTCTCATTTACATAATGCTTGAAAAAATATTTGAATATTGTTTCTTTAATTTTTAGATCATTACATCTCCACTCATACCGATTTTCTTTATTCAGGTAATTTTTGGAAGGTTTTGATGTAACTAATATGAAGATTTTAGCGAATGGCGCACTTAGTGCATCTGTCCATGTACTTTTGTATTGCTAGTGTTCAGATCCCATGAAATCAACTTTTTCAATAGGTACTAACACTATGTGTTTTTTTTTTCTTCTGGATCTGAGTCGTCTGGATCTGACTCAATATATTTGTTTTCTAAGTCAGATCTAAATCATCTGACTCAAAAATATGTGAGCCAGTGGCCTGGTCCCATGAGTCAGGGGGCATTTTCATACCTGAATCAAACAGGTCCGACTCATGGGTCAGATCTGAATCAGAGATCGAGCCAGATCTGACTAAAAATAGAAAACAAACAATCTGACATATAACTCGCAATGAGTCAGGGGTCGACTCAGATCCAGATCGCAAATCAGACGCAAACAAACATGGTATAACTCTCACGTATGCGTTGCTCTTAATATATCGTTTAAACTGATCATAAGGAAATTTATTTAAGATTCACTTATATTTTTAAAAGTTAATTGGTCTGGCGTGGCGATGTTTGTTTATCATAAATTGAGAAATTTGGAAGATAATTTACAATCAACTTTTGTGTTTCATTTTTTTTGTTCTCTTATTTATTTCGTTAAATCTAGCTTATCAGGGTCTGTTCTGATTATCTTGGTAGGAAAGCTTCTACATGTTTGATAAGATTTATATTGGTGGTGATAGATGAGGTGGCCTTTTTGTATGGCAGGTTGACATACCTCTTGAAAAGGAGCCAATAAAAAATGATTTCAGCTTAAAACTGACATTATATTGGTGTCCATCCATTGGCAGTCTATAGAATTGCATACCTTTATTAAGGGAGTGGATCAAGTCCCGAAGGATGGAGATACAACGGTGAGTGGTATCTCCTCAATTGCAATAAAAGCCCGAATTGTGAGTTTACAGATCCGCGATCTACAAAATCTTCTCTTGACTATAGAGGTTGTTGGCATATTTTACGTGTCTTTTCGTCTCAAGTGCAAGTAATTTTGAAAATTGTTCCTTCCATAGTAAGAAGTAAAAAAAAATGCATGAACCATATTGGTACAAGCATCTATAACACCATCTTTTTAGCATACCACTATATTATCCTTGCAATTTATATTATTTATGTTTCTTTTATAATAACCTGAGCAACAAATGTTGAAAATTATCTTCGTACTTCATATTGATATTAGAGATTATATATCAAAATTTTTTGTGGTCTACTATTTATTTTTCGTAGTTCAGTCATTTGTGTTCTGACAGGCGACTCTCTTACTTGCTTGGGAATTGCCACATTTGATGAAACTGGATGGGTTATGCTCCCACAAGGGATAAGACGCCTTATCAATCCTATCGCTACCATTCTTGATCATGAATTTTTGCAATTTTTTTTATAACTTTCTTTAAACCACGGATCTGTGACTCGAAGTCAGAAGGTGACGTTTTCGATTCACATCAGGTAATTGTCGGTATTTTAGCCGGGTTATACAAATACTTGATGGGATAAATTTATTTTTGATGCCTCTTTTCTTACGATATACCTGTGTTTTGAACATGAAATAAGTACGGTCCAAACCAAGGTACGAAGTTGTACATATGCGTTCATGTCTTAAATTCTATCGATATTCATGTCTTAGACGAAGTGTATGATGGAGCATAATTGTAGAAGGATCAATTCAGAATTGTCTATTCCAGCGTTAGATGATCCAAACGGGAGGTGCACCCTTGGTTTATATCTTTTAGCTAGGCTTTTCCAAGTAAAATAAGTTATTCCAACTTAGTTGATAGTAAGGGTCTATGTTGAGTTATTCTTTTATATTTACCTCAAAAAATAAGTTTCGTCTTTGGGGAAGTCATTGGACCATTGGGGTCACGAGGATTTGTTACTATTTGCTTTAGCAGGTGGCCAGGTGAGCAAAACCCAAAATACCAAGTGTGTTGTTTTGTAATAAAATTGATAGGTAAAGTTTTTTGACTGCCTCACTCCATGAATAATGAGCATCTTATTTCACTGTTTTGAATTCTACTTGGGTTTTATACCATGGGTGAGAAACATACGAATTTTTCAAACACCGTTCTTTGACCGCAACCCGGATCACTCATGTAAATAGATGTTTGATGCTACTGGAGGTGAATAGCTTTGTAGCATTTATAAAAAAGTATGTGTTTAACGAAAACGAAGAGGTGTGTTTTAAAGCCTTTGTGAGTATTGTATCTAGAAGAATGAATGATGATTGTATCTAAATAAACGTGTGCAAAAATTAATTAATTACCAGCAATGATTATCAATAGTGATTGGGGAAAAAAACAATTGTATACCGGGTTCAACATGATATTATATATGGATTGCCCGAAATGCACTTCTAGGCTTGAAAAACTTAAGTTAATGGTGTTTCACATGTAATTGCAAATATAGAATACATGTGCCAAGGTAATAGTTTTATTGTGACACTTTATGATTAATTATTTTAAGCTGGTGGATTTAGTTTTGTAGGTACTGTAATACCCCGATACTCGGCGGTGGTTGGTCGAATGGAATATAAGTAATGGTTTGTCCTTTCCAAACACCTAGGCCTTTTCAGCATAATTGACTCCAGAATTGGCAGAAAAATCTTCAGTTAAGCGTGCTCGGGCAGGAGCAATCAAGGGATGGGTGACCTCCTGGGAAGTTTTTGTCGGATTACCACAACGTCTCCCGTTGAAAACCTCACACTGCCGGATAACCGCAGTGGCCAAGTTGGAACAGAATCAATAGAGGTACGGGTCATTACAAATGGTATTAGAGCCGACGACGGTTCACCTTCCGAGGGTGAGAGAGTACGCTGGATGGGATATTCCATGTACTGCTCTCATGAGGGGCAAGGAACGTCGGAGATATGGGCTTGAAAATATATTCCG
Organism: Papaver armeniacum; assembly: GCA_023531295.1. NCBI lineage: Eukaryota > Viridiplantae > Streptophyta > Magnoliopsida > Ranunculales > Papaveraceae > Papaver > Papaver armeniacum. Next base: position 111,063 of record JAJJWW010012316.1, read on the forward strand.
GAGTCAAGGATGACTCCAATTTAAGATGGTGGTATTGTAATATCCCTATATTCGACGGTGGTTGGACGAATGGATTATAATAATGGTTTGTCCTTTTCAAACACCCAGGCCTTTTCAGCACAATTGGCTCCAGAGTTGACAGAAAACTCTGCAGTTAAGCATGCTTGGGCGGGAGAAATCTAGGGATGGGTGACCTCCCGGGAAGTTGCTTCCGGATTACCGCAGCGACTTCCGTTGAAAACCCCACACTGCCGGAGTGGCTAAGTGAGGACAATATTGGTAGAAATCCAAGGATGGGTGACCTCCCGGGAAGTTGCTGCCGGATTACTGCATCGACTCCTGTTGAAAACCCCACACTGCTGGACTGGCTAAGTGGGGAAAATATCGGTAGAGGGACGGGTCATTACATGTACAAAATAGAGTTGAAATTGAATGAATATTCTAGGATAAAAACAACAATTGTTATAAAAGAAATCACACTTGATGATACTGTAAAGGTTTTGGAAAGTATGAGAATTGATATTCTAGCAAATATGTGTCATGAACTAAAAAATTAATTGTAGGATAACCTCGCAAATACTGTACGTCAAATAACTGAATATTATTCGGCTACATAAGTTTCACTTTGCAACATATATATCACCTCGAACATTATCTACAAGTTAAATATACCTTAGACATAGTAGTAAAGGTAAGAAGGTTAAATCGGAGTCAACAATTAATTGAATGATACAATGTCAGGTCATATTATATCATGTTTGTATACTAATAATATTTAATAATTAAGAAATACAACATTATAAGTCGTAAACACCGTTCAAACCCGAGAAGAAGGTTATGTAGTATTATCATGTACCACTAACTCTGTTGAAATTTGTAAACATGATTGTCATAGAGATCAAGTAAGACAAAAAGAAATTATAATTTATAGATAACATATATTATATTGTATTACTCTCTGTGTTTTGGTCCATATTATAATCATATATGTAGAAGATGTATACTTCAATTTAAAATATTTAAAACATTAGTTATACTTTTTGAATATGATTTTTACTATTTGCTTAGGTAAATATCGCGAAACGAAAAATCGCGATCAACGCTAAAAATCACACTTATTCCATACACAATAATGGTACAAAAAGAGCTCATTCAATTATAGAAGCAAGCGAAATAAAATGAGAACTGGGGAAAATCTAGATAAGAACGACTTAGGGTATTTTTAGAAAGAATTATATTGGAACCTACCTTTAAAAGTGTTGAAAAAATATATTTTAGCATGATGTTTCTCACGATCGATATATTGCGTATTTAACTTATGATTCAAATGGTGAAATCTCTGTAAGAAACTTCAATGGAACTGAGTTCAATAACAATGAACGAATAATAAATGAAGGTTATCCAAACAATAGCATAAAACATAAAATTGGAATGTCAGTCATATTACTATTTACATAAAGAAGAAGATTCCCTAAGAATAGGTAATAGCTTTTTAGTGAGAAAGATAAATATATTAAAAAATTGAGACGGAAGTAACCGTGACAAACTTTACGATTTCCACTTCCAATGATGAATGAAGACTTTCTCCAAGAAATATAAGATTGCATTTCAAATATCGTATAATGGAACCATAAAACTGGATCATGATAAGATTCCAAAAGACAAATTCATTTTAAACACGCTACTGTGACCCGACTAACTAGCACACTATAATATGACACGACCAAGTAAATATTGGGACCGTTCTGCTATGACCCTACTAACTAAATATGCTCCCAACTATTATAAACAAGATCAACTAACACACTAATTTTAATGTGGGCACTATATCATCCTTTAAATATTCTCCAGAAGTGTTTTTTATCCTTTCATTTTTTAAAAATTCATCCACGGGGTGGGTATGAACAAAAAATTATTAGTGCATGAAAATTTAGAGAAGTTAAAATGAAAACAAAAACATGCTTCCAAATTCAAACAACGTCTGGAACGGTTGTACAAAACCATCATAGACAATATCTAGACTTGAGAAACAATATAATTATGTAAGAATAATGGAATTTCCAAAGAGAAAATCTTGGAATTCATGGAGGGTGAAGATATATTTATTCCTTCCTTGGAGTATTTTTTAATTGATCTAATTATTTATTTTTTCTTCAATTTATAATATTCTTGGCTAGGTATCCTGTAACATCAGGTTATAAAATTGTTCACATTACCATATGGTTCACCAGGTTTTTGATGTGTCGATTCAAAAGGCATTAAAAACTGCTTCATTAGCTTTTGCATTATTTACCTTACTATTTACTAATTATTATTTTGGCAATTTGAATTCTCTTATTTATGATTTGGACGTATTGCCCAATTCTTAGAGTTTTTTTCTTTAAAATAATTTATTAAAGTAAATGTTGGAATGCAAACCACACTTGAATGTTCTAAATTTCTAATTTGTTAGATAAAACGTCCAACATCATCCACTTAAGTAGGCAATACTTTGACTACCATGCATTAAATTTATGGGTGATGCTCACGTTAAATTACTTTGTGATGACTTAAAGTTTTATAATTTGTGATGACTTTGATGTTATCCTCTGATGACATGCTTGAGTTATCCATACTTCAAGCAAGCGCAATAAACATCTTACTGATATTTTAGCAAAGAAAAAATTGATAAATATTATATTAAATTTTTTAAAGTTATAAAATATAAAGTTTTTCTTATATCAGAACGAGAAATTTAACTAACCCCAACAATAAGGAATGGCAATAATACTATAAACCTAATTTGGTAATCACTCAATAAGATCAATAAAAGTACATTATCAATCTTAAAGTGACAACTCTTATCTTCTCATTCAACATGATCATAATCAATTTATAAGGTAAGATTTTTGTATCCCGTGAGGGTGAGAGCTTCAAGCATTTCGCAAACACAAAACTAATTTTCTTCTCTGATCAATATAAATGTCCCTGATAATCTAACTTATCTGATCTAACACACTTACCAGTTGAAAACTTGAAAGGGTTATAGAAAGGACACAAAGAACATTATACACAATATGGAGCATGCATCACTAACAATCTGATGGATGTAAGGAAATAATTGAGCTCCCACCTGATACATTGTAAAAGCTGTGGAATCATGCTAGCAAATAAGGTATTGATTGGATGGGATCGTTCCCTTAATATTATGTTGCGATTTTTTTAAACAATATATGATGTTTTGATTAGAGAGAATAAGAAATTGGTATAATGTTATTTTGTTGTGAATACGTTAAATTGGGTTGTTGATACTTCTCATCCATAGCCACGCAACTGATCAATATCGAGAAAGGAAAGCTTATTTAAGGAAGAAATTTAGAGGAACCTTAAGAATGTTCAACTGACGTTGATTTTAAATTTTTTGTTGTATGATTCACATATAAGATTTCCATACTAATCCCTAAAATGGTTGACCTAATTTAGGCACTTCTGCTTTGTATCAATCTTTAAGATATTGAAATATGTTACGTATTCATCATTATCATGATTTTGTACTAAACTAAATTAATTTATAGTTGCAACATGGATCCACCAGTTCTTTTGATTTATCTATTTCGGTCTTCAGTAACGATGATTAATTTTAAAACTAATAAATATGAAGTATAATTCTCTAATTAAGTTGTAGTCTTTTGTAATATATGTACACTTATATACTGGAAGGAGAGGTTGAGACGGGGCCGTAAGGCCCTGGTGAAACCTAGTTACATATCTGAAAAATTTCGGCGTGCAGCTTCAAAAATACCATTTAAAAAAACACATGTTTTCGTAAGCCATGCTTTGGGCGGGCTGCTCACTTGTAGAAGAAAAATGGATACAATCGGGTCGGGCCGTCAGGGAAAGTAAAAACTAAATGTGGATATAGATTTAGCTTTAATATTTGTGCCAATATTAGCCAACAGTTCAGCTTTAGCGGATCATTATCAGCTTTGCCCAGCAAATCACAGTGTATGCAAGTAATCCGGGTTCACCGAGGAGAAGCCCTTGGGTAATTTTGGAAAAGAATAAAATTACATTTCCCCTACATTTCATCCTTGCTATATCAGTGAGACAGAAACAAGGAAAGCTTGTCTGTGAAGAAAAGAAGAACAATTCTGAAAAAGGAAATAATCATGGATGCATCCAAGAAATCACACCGCATGCAAGGTAAGGAAAAAAGAGATAGTACACCAAGGCCACCAAGAGAACCAAAACCTAAGACCGAAGGTAAATTCTACTTCTCTCTAAATAATTTGATTTCAAAATCTTGCAAGAATCCACGTATTTGTGAGGATAATTTTACTAAATTCCGTAAATTCATCTTCTCTTGCTTGATTTGATTTAAAATTATTGCAAGAATCTACGTATTCGTGAGGATGATTTCAATAAATTCCGTAAATTCTACTTCTCTCTACTGATTTTTGATTTCCAAAATCTGAATCCAAAGACCCTTTTATGACTCGTGCTCATGTGCTTATTCTTGTCCGGGTAGGAATCAATCAGCTCGGCCTGATCATGCACCTTATCATGCGCCTGATTTTCGATCTTATTCTCATGCTCCAGCTTCTACCCATAAATATGGGTGTACCTTTATTTTGTATGTCTTCATCGTTGTAATACACTGTGTAAGGTCCTTGATTACCGATCTTATTCAGTAGTTAGTACTTATCTCCGTTTCTTTTTTTTTTCTTTTGGTTTTTAACTTATTAAGTAGTGAATTCTTGACATGTGGTGTTATCTTGAGTTTAACAAGTAGGATCACTCAACATCCATTAAGGTGATTGTCTATAAAGTGGTTGTCTCACATTTAGCTTAAGTTTCTAACAATTTATGGAATATGATTGTAGAAGATTTTCATATCTAACATTTTGGGTTGTTATATCAAACAATCAAAAGAAAATGATGGTGATTTTAACTCATATATGAGTCACATATACTAGGTCATTAAAACATAAATATGATGCATCTTTTCTATTTAAATATAAATGTTATATATTATATGTAGTACAAATATGAATAAATTTCTAAAACTGGCCAAAATAATTACATTAGTTAAGAATGAATAGCAAAGGACTAACAATGCAAACATGATCTAATAAATCAAGGTGATAAAAAACTAGCAACATATCAGAACTTTGTCTCATTTGTTAACATTAACATGTGTTTGGAACTTTACGAAACCGTAAAACAGTTGATAGTTAAAACCCGTAACATTTTTTAAAAATGTATGGAAAAACAATACTTCATGCACCCCTAAAACAATTGATATTTTTACTCTCATGCAACACATTATCATATTGGTAATCTCAAATTACTCTTCCTCTTTACAGATCATCATCTCGGTGATCTCAATTTACTCTCTCTATGCATTTGATTTTAAATTACAAAGTTTTTATGTATTGATTTGATTGCACTAAGATTTCAGAATTTTGTAGTAGCAAATGGCTAAGACAAACAAGTCAAGAAAGAACCTCTATGATAGATTTTAAGAAACGGATTCCCAAGACCCATGAAACTTATGGTAAGTCAATCTATCTATGTGTGTAATTTCAATGTTTCAATGAAATGTATGATTTATAAACATCACATCTTTGAAATTTAACAAAAGTAATAATTGTGAATGAGACCTAATTTCCATTAATAGGAAAAAAATCGTAATCACAAAAAGAGTAAGACGTACCAAGACTCGGACTGAGGAATCATTTTATTGTGCATGTGGAGAAGGTTCGGTATCGCCACCCTTCAGTGGGCTCATTAAAATGTTGTTTGATCATCCTTAGAAAAAACAAGAATAATGTAATATCATATCAACAAAAATGATTAATGGGAGTTCCAATGTTAATATTCACATATGGTAAACAATATATTGGATAATATGTTTCACTGAAATTTAAGACAAAGAATGTGAAAAATTTGTTTGCTAACAATTTTCGGGCAGGAGCATCATTTTTGCATTCCATAAAAATCTGAATATGGCAAGGTAATGTTAGTTAGAGAGTTGGAGAGATTATTAATACAAAAAATGAAATTGTATATAAGCATGCTTTCTTGATCAGAATGGTTTAAATACTTTTTATTCACAACTTTTTTAAAATAATGTGATTGTAATCTATATTTGATTCTCAAATATTTTGTGGTTCAGTAGTATTTTGTCGTTTCTTTACGAAACAAAACTTTCTTTAAGTTTCGTTTCAATTTCATGTTTCAACAATTGTAGCGCAATCTCTTTATCATATCGTATCAGTCTCATATGTTCCAACTTAATGCTTTATCAATTTTAGTGCATTCTCTAACTATAGTCGAAATATTTTTGATAGACATACCTGACTAACACAGGTGAAGCTACTTTTAAACCTAAAACCATGTACGCTTGTTAGAGCTAAATATCTAAATATAGCTAGGGCAAAATGTGTCAGTCAATTATTGCATTTATGCATTTATGTGCAATCTATTTCCGAAACTAAAAAAATATAACATATACAGTCATAAGTAGTGCTTACCTTAGCACAAGGGGCCAGAAAAGGAAAATGTTGAAATTTCTAGAGTTGGCACACACAGATTTTTTAGTAGAGAGGATTGTTTTAAATAGTAACATGTTTAAATTTTTAGAGTTGGCACACACCAAGAGGGAGGCCCAGCCATGGATTTGAAACTGTGGAAGTAGTAAATACAATAAGGAAGATGGTCTTACAGCTCACCAGCAGGAAACAGAGCACAAGAACAAATAATAGAGGTACTAGATAAATAATGTCAAGAAGACATCTAAAGACAGTTCTCTGCAATAAGTATACAGGCTATTATCGACTAGTTCCACAAATAGAAATGTTTCGTATTTGGTTTCAATTGTGATTTTGTATTACATTTTTTGTGTGCGTGTGTGATGAATGGAAATTTCATGTACCATGTTTAACAGCTTTCCATGACTAACCTTTAGTTTGAAGATATATCTTCTTTTGGCCTTTGAAACCCGTAAAATGTGCTACCTGACCCTGCTCATACGATGACATAAGCCCAGTAGGGTATCTTTGCATTGCAGGGGAACCACCATCCTGGGACCAGTTTGATGTAACCCAAAAATTAATAGATTAGAATAAGTAACCCGAAAATTACTAACCATGTGCTCAGTACTTTAGAATCACCTCCCGTGTGCTCGGCTGGCCAGAAATTTCTAGATGAGTATCGTACTTCAGTATTGTAATGAGTGTCAATTTTCCATGATGATCATCCTGCTGGATGTACCAACGACAGTTTTGTACTTGTTGGTTCCTGAACTATATTGAGGGTGTCTCATAGGGCCTCCTCTCTATCTCCTAGATTCGCCATTTCCCCATATACTAGTTGAAACATTGTACAATTGGATTTGCACGACATCTTTACTTTGATTCTCTTTTGCATAACATAAATCTTTTCCTTCAAATGTACAGGGCAAGGTTATCAAGTGTGCTGCCTGTCAAAAGAAATTTAGCAGCAATCATCAAGCCTTATTCATCCACCATGGCTAGACAACGAATAATGGTAATAGTGGAGTAGTGAAATTTCAATATGTTCATAATAATTGGAAACAACAGACCAATTTATGTGCCTTACTTCTGTTTTGAGTTGATGTGTTCGTCATATTTTCAGTACATGGACATGATGTTTATTATGATGAATGCATAAAACAATTTCGTCTAACGTTTTTGTATATGTGCAACATGTGTATTTGTTGCCTATGTGTTGTTTATCATATTTTCAGTAATAGATTAATATGTAACGTAAAAATTACTAACCATGTGCTCAATACTTTAGAATCACCTCCTATGTGCTCGGCTGGCCAGAAATTACTAGATGCATTGTGAATATGAAACCCAGTACCAAGTTTGGTATCAGATCATCAGTTGATTTATTTGAGGTAGCGGATAGTTGATTCAGTTCTACTGATTCCTGGTTTAGTTGTCGCTTCCTATGAATGTCTTGCAAATTTTTATACATAATTAGCTGTAGCCATGCCTGCATATCAGTAACTCCCATTTGTAGTCTTGGCCGATGTAGTGGCATCCCTGGTTGTGGGGACATCTTAATCTGCCGTCGACCATTGAGGAAATTCAAATTAATATGAGTTCTGAAGCAGTCCTTAACCAGGAGATCGGATATCTAGCAATCAGTATAGATCTAAAATATAAGAGATCATGTAGAATCAAGCAAGACTTGAACTAAAGGGAAATCAAGAACTTCTGTGATTGAAAGACATGTGAAGAATAGATAAGGTTAGGAAGCAATATTTCCGAACGCAACAAAACAGAGCACTACAAAACTTAACCTGTAGTATGAAGACAACTCTTTCTTTCGGCCTCTGATTGTTAATTAACCACACACTCTGCTTCTCTGTAAGCAAGAGATCCCATAGATTAATAGTAGAGATGTCTAGATCTAATTCTCCAATATTCTGATTGTTAATTATCCATAACTTAAGCAAAAATTGATCCTATGTTTCCTCATGAAACATCTGTGTAATTTCACAAGGTTAAGCATCAAACCTTTAATAGAATTGTATTTGTCCAAACACAATTGAACATCGAAAAACAAAATTGAACATCGAAAAAAAAAAATCAACAAAACAGAGCACCACAAGACTAAGCTTATGTGATAGCTTGTACAAAAGCGATAGCATTTTGCATTTTGTAAATGCTAAATCCAAAATAACATCCCTAGCTCACACAAAGACTGTTGAATGACGTAACTTGCGGTTGATTTATAATACACAAAGTACGTGTAGGAAAAAAAAAAGGGAAAACATGGGCTATTGATAACACTGTGGTCTAGCGATTTTCACTCGGATCTCTCTTTCTTCAGTTCTGAAAATATTTTTGACTGCTTTAACTGCTCTTAATAGTCTTTGTTTTGGACACTAATTTAAGGTTTCTTCTGCACATATTATCCTAATTTGATTTCAACTGGTCTTTTACTTTTTCAACTTTTTGAGCATGTGATGTAAATTTCAACCTTCAAGTCCAACCGAACCGGATCATCAGAGGAGTTCTGGTTGATTTTCATCTGGACTCAAATGTTGCTTGTTGTCCCTACTCCCTTGGTACATGTTGGCTAATTGAAAATGGTAGTTGCCAACTTGGTAAGTGTATCATGTTCGTTATTTACTGGGGAAGCTAAAACAACATGTACTCACATGTATTATTAACTTTGTTTTGGACTGATAGTTTCCTACTCTTTGTTTATGGTCAAGAACACGGTGTGCTCCCTTCAATTATGCAAATGCAAATTGCGCCTTTTACTATTGGTGGAAATTTGACGATTTACCCTTAGGCCTATTCCTATGCACATGCCAAAAAAAACTGGTCTGGCATACCAGCTGGCATGGAAAACCAATTGCATTACTATGGGAAAATCACTGAGCGATAGATTTTCTAGCGAGAGATATTCATTAAAAACACCAGCAATAGTGACTTTATCGCCAGCGGTAATGAAACCTTATCGCCAACTTTATTGACTATAGCGCCAACGGCTAGTTCTTTATCGCGATAAATATGTAACTTTCAAACTCAAAACTTACCCAAAATTTTTTACACAAAAATTTCTATTTTTCTCAATCTATTCTCTATTTCTCAATCTAATTTATTTGTTCTATTTTCTCCAAATGGCACAATTAACCCGACTTGATTCGGCAATACAACATGATTTTTCCGGAGTAGTGCTTGAAGGTGTCGTTAAGAAGATATGTGATAGTTATAAAGAGATAGGTAAAAAGCAAAGAAGTCTTCAAGTTTGGGATATTAACCAAGTCAAAACCGCAATTAAGAAAAGGAAAAGAAAATTTCAAGGCAAGGAAAATCAAGGCAAAACAAATTTGAAGCAAAAGAAGAAGATAAACAAAGGAGACTCCGTTCATGAGCGCATTGATTGGAAGTTTTGTGAAATGAAGAAGATAAACAAGATGAAGAACATTGTCCCAATTTTTTTTTTAATGTCTAGTTATTTTTATTTTTCAAATTATTATTGTCTAGTTTTATGTCTTGTAAAATGACTATTAATTAATGATCAATTTGAAGTTTGAATTCGAAAATACGCATATTGTTGAAAATTAAGCTTAATTATATTCTTAATTCAATATTAAATTTTAATTAGAGATACACATTTAAACTTAGGACTTAGACTAAGTGGACAATTAAGAAATTAAAACATAAATATTGGACAATATTTGGGAAAGTATCTTAAAATCTCGAACAACGTCCAAATTCGAAGTCTTTTTCGTAGATACGACGATATTCCGCACTAACCGTTGTTGAAGTTCCATCATGGTTTCACCACTCTTCATGTTTCAACCTTCTTTCCGAAATACAACAACATACCTAGTAACTTCTTGATTGATTGTAGAGAAGCGCTGACTCAACTCTATAACATCACGATTGTTGAGATTCATTGTTTGTTCTTAAAATTTCCCAAAAATCCTTTGCCAAAATGTTTGGGGATGTAATGCATCTCCGAATAAAGTCTCACTAAAAGAAATATAATTCCTGCAAATACATTCATCTTCCGCAATAGTGAATTTCGGTTTTCGCCTCCTAAACTGCCTTCTCCTAATTTCACTTTGCACATTGGCATGGTTAATAACTTTTTGATTTTCGGAAGCATGTTCGTTTGTTACGAACTCAGCCATGTTCATATTATCAGCCATGCTCTCTGAGGAATTGGAAGGGTGATGAAAAGAGTTGAAGATTGAGAAATTCTAGAGGGATTTAGAAATTCTGGTGTGAGTTGAAATGAGATTGACATTAGGTATTTATAGAGGGGAAAAATGGTATCCGTTGGATGAAGATCTGATAAGCGATGATCAGACCGGCGAGCGACAGCTTAACTAGCGCTGGCGCGTTAATGACCAACGAGCGTGATTATGATCATCAAGCGATGGACACTCTATCGCTCGCTGGAAACTCCATCATGTATGCATAGGCATATGAGTTTGCCACTTTGACATACCCATAGTGGGTGCATATATGCCAAATATATGAATTTGGCATGTGCATAGGAATATGCCTTAGAGGAAGCAACATAATTGAGAAAATAATAACTACATCATCTAAGACTAGACTACAACTAGCTTAGATTATCCAGTGCCAATGCAAACTAATGATCTTAAGCGGAGCTAGGAATCTAATCGCGGGTAGCAAAAGATTTTTCAAAATTTTAGGGTGGACAAACTGTATAAATGGCCTCTTAAGCCCATATAACAAAAGAAAAAATAAAGCTTGGTAATCAGTCATGCAAGGTAGATAACTGCCTATCCTTATCATGAGTCGGCTCTGCCCCTGCTTATTAGTAGAAGCATGTGGCATGAAAATTTTAAGGCTAAACGAGATTGACATGAATGTTTTTTATGTCCAAGTGGATGAAGGTATGAATATTGGATTTTGACACGACCGGTGACTGGTCATTTCAATTAGTATCAGAGTAGGCAAATAAATAATATCTAACAATTTGTGTTAAGTGTAATCCAACCTATAAGACATGAGTCAATGTAAGATTAAGCGGATCCAAAATAAAGACTATCAACATATCACACAAGTTAGAGTCCAGAAGTTGCACATGTTGTTGAATCTTCATCTCATATCTCCCGATAAAAAATGATTGACAACTCATGTCACAAATCTGGTGAATTTGAATCCAAATTTGAAACAAAATCTAAAGTGAAAAGAAAATCTACAGTGATAGTTATATATTTTTGAAAAATTTGTTTCTTTTCATACCTCTGAAAATCAGAGTTTAAAAACAGAAGTAAATAACCTTCGGAATGAGATAAACGTCAAAGACTTGCAGCTTAAACTACTTCAATAAAGTGGAGATTCTCTCAGTAATGCCTCCATATCTACTGCGATAATATGATAGAAACCTTAAAAGAACTATGGAAGAGTTCGTTGAGTGATATTTTAAACCGAATTCATATATGAAGTTTTCATCCGACTCTTATAAGAAAGTGACAACTGAGGACGTAACAGATCACATCTTGGATATTGGTTCTCTTCCTCTTGAAAGTAGAAAGTTAAAAAATGAGAATATAAGCCTTGAGTGTAGACTCGACTGGAGCGAGTCTGACACCAAATATGGACTTCAAAAAGAAGTTGTGTTTCGAGAATCGACCCAAATCTTTTCAGAGGATTTGTGTTCGAAGACTGCCGAATGTGAAAAACTTGTTCAAGATCTCGAAAACTTATGAGAAAAACTTGCTAAAACTGAAATTTGTAATGACTTTCAACGAAGAAGAACCAAATAGAGATTTTTTGTCATACACAAGGTATGGGACATAAAGGAATTTGATGCTCCTAGTTCTAGCAAAGAGGTAAAGTTTGGAACCATACTCTGCAAGGGTGGTCACCAAAAAAAAATAAACGCTTTACTAATATCAATAGAAGAACACCTTCATACATTGATGGGAATGAAAAATCTTAACATGATTTAATGTAAGTGTATTCACAACAAAGTAACATAAAACGCCACTTTCCTTATGTTTCTAAGCATTGTTTTTATTTTGGAAATAAAGGAAATTTGCATAGGGGATGCAGATTTCGTAAGATTTAAGATGTTCTTGATTTTGTCTCAAACAAAGTGGCAAAGATTGCTTTCATTAATAACTCAGGTCGTTATTCTGTGATGTTTAGGAAAAAAATTAATATAATGATAGTTCAAGGTTTGCCTGTCGAAATTCTACAAACTTTTCTCATAATCATCTAAATAATAGAAAAAAAAAGATAACTTTGCAAATGAAAAGACAGTACTGAATGTTCCAAACTGGAGTAAGGTTGACTCCCAAGGTATCCAACAAGGCAGTCGTCCTAACATTTTCTCAACAGATTCTTCAAATAAACTATGAGGAATCGGTAAAAAGAAAAAAGCAAATCATGGAAAACCCATCTATAAATGGGTCTCGAAGTTCTCCATAAAAGCAACCAACGAGAGAACAAAAGTCAGTCACGACCAAATGATAAATGTTGATGATAATGTTTATGAGAGTCTCCTTGAAAGACTAAAACAATATCAAGTTTCGTGAAGTTATTTGTACAAATGCATGTTGTGATCACAAGTCAATGACGACAAATAAGAGTAGGAAAAAGAAAAATCAAACCAAGCAAGAAGTGAAGATTGAAAAGGGGCTACGTCATAGGCACCTGTGAAAAACAAGACAAGGCTCACCTCAATGCAATCTAGTTGTTATAATGTGCATGCTCACCTTTGTGCTTAATATGATGAATGGTAAGGAAGCACATAAAAGAGAGCACATGATCTCTCGATCATTATATGACTATTTGACATCTTTAAAGAGATTTTGTTTTTTCTACCCATGTTTTATCTATCCGGACTAGAGAAATTAACATAAAAGGTAAATGTGAGTTTATGATGTTAATGTATATAGGTCATATATGTGAGTAGCGGTTTTAAACGAGACAAAAATCAATCGGTTCAGACACCGTATGCAAAAATGATACTCAAAACAGTATTTTGTGGGAATCCCAAAAATCACTGAAATGGGATCGGTTCGGTCTTGAAACCGGTCCTAAGTTCGTACAAAGGAGTGTAAAACTATTTCTCATAACTTCTTCGTCTGAACTATTGGAATGACCTGATTGTTTTTGCGTTAGCTTTGTCTTTTCATTGTCTACAAGATTGAGGTGATTTGAATACTTCATTCTCTTATTAGTTATTCTGGCGTACTTTTTTTTGAGTTCATACGATATTCTTTCTGGCTATCATTAAGGTGATTGTCTATAAAATGTCGGTCTCACACTTGGCTTAGCTTTCTTATAATTTATGGAATATGATTGTAGCAGATTTTCATATCTAACTTTATGGGTTGTTATATCAAAAATAATAAGAAAATGATGGTGATTTTAACTCATATATGAGTCACATATACTAGGTCATTAAGACATAAATACATGATGTATCTTTTTTATTTAAATACATTTACTGTATGTAGTACAAATAAGAATTAATTTCTAGAATTGGCCAAAATAGTTATATTAGTTAAGAATGAATAGCAAAGGACTAACAGTGCAAAAAGAGTATAATAAATCAAGGTGATATAAAACTAGCAACATATTAGAACTTTGACTCATTTGTTAACATTAACATGTGGTTGAAACTTTATGAAACCGTCAAAACTCGAAATATTTTTGACAAAATAAGAAAAACAATACTTCATGCACCCCTAAAAAAATTGATATTTTTACTCTCGTGCAACACATCATCATCTCGGTAATCTCAAATTACTCTTCCTCTTTGCAGATCATCATCTCGGTGATCTCAATTTACTATTTCTTTGCATTTGATTTTAAATTTCAAAGTTTTCATATATTGATTTGATTGCAATAATAGTTTAGAATTTTTTAGTAACAATGGCTAACATAAAGAGGTCAAGAAAGAACCTATCGACGAGATATTTTAAGAAACGTATTCCCGAGACCTATGAAACTCATGGTAAATCAATCAATCTATAGAAGTAATTTCAATGATTTAATGAAATGTATGATTTAAAAACATAATATCTTTGAAATTTAATTAAAAGAATAATTCAAAATGAGACCTAATTTCCATTAACATGAAAAAAGCGCAATCACAAAAGGAGTAAGACCAAGACTCGAGTCGAGGAATCATTTTATTGTGCATGTGGAGTAGGTTCAGTAGTGCTGCCCTTTGGTGGGATCATCAAGTATTGTTTGGTCATCCTCAGAAAAGAAACAAGAATAAGGTAATATCATTTTAACAAAAATGATTAATGGGAGTTCCGATGTTAATATTCACATACGGTAAACAATCTATTTGATAATATGTTTCATTTAAATTACATATAGACAATGAATGTGAAAATCTGCTTGATAACAGTTTTCAGGCAGAAGCATCGTTGTTGCATTCCATCAGAATCTGAAAATGACAAGGTAATGGCAGTTAGAGCTAAAAAGCTTTTTATATAAACATTGAAATTATATATATGCATGCTTTCTTGATCGGTTGCATTCCATCGATTGACACTATATAGTGTAATATGTTTTACAAATTCTTAATACTTGGGAAAATTATTGTTACTGGAAAGAGTTAAACCGTTTTATCTCTTGTTAAATTGGAAAAAAATTTTGGTCTTACGATAGTGGTGTTGCGGGATTCTAGGCTCGGTTTTAGTGCAAGAATTTGCAGGGTATCACAATTTTGTAACTGAAATGACGAGGGTACCAAGTACACCACAATCTTATTAATATCAACATATAAGTCTATACCTTGTGTGATTGTCTATGTACAAAGAAGTCGAGACAACACAACGACAAGATAATCACTTGATAATAGTTACGATACAAGACCGATTTAACTATAAGATCAATATCAAGTTCCTGGTTAATGCACAAGTGTAATTTACTTTATTATAACTAAAAAATATTTATAATGCTGAAGTAAAGTAAATGACACAACAAGATTTTGTTAACGAGGTGTAGTTACCTAAAATATGAGAGAGGCCAGAAGTGGGATTCTAGGGTTTCTGAAAGTGAGTTACGAGAGGTTGAGCACGAACAGTCTTCGCACAGTGGCCGTTCAAAGGCTGCTTCAGTCACATGGAATAAGGATTAAGGTTGGTCTTAGGAGAGAAGCAGATTAAGAGAGAGATCAGAGAACAAGTTATTGGTCTGATAGTTTATGAGAAAGATGATCGTAGCTTGGAAAAATAGAGGACCTATTTATACCTGAATTCTCTAATCTCAGGTCGGTGAAGATAAAGATTGCTTTCCATGCCGTGCCTATCATGTGAATCTATCTGAGATTTTGTGGAGAGATTTGAATTTTTCCGAGATTTTGTGAAGAGATTTGAATTTCTCCAAGATTTTTGCAGAGAGATTTGAATCTCTCCGAGATTTTTGCCGAGAGATTTGAATCTCTCCGAGATTTTTGCAGACGGCCCAAAAATCTCTCCGTGATTTTTGCAGAGAGATTTGAATCTCTCCGAGATTTTTGCCGAGAGATTTGAATCTCTTTGAGATTTTGCGGACGGCTCAAAATATCTCCGTGATTTTTGCAGAGAGATTTGAATCTCTCCGAGATTTTTGCGGACGACCCAAAATCTCTCCGTGATTTTTGCAGAGAGGTTTGAATCTCTCCGAGATTTTTGCGGAAAGCCCAAAATCTCTTCGTGATTTTTGCAGAGAGATTTGAATCTCTCCTAGATTTTGAAGATGGATCAAATTCTCTCTGAAGATTTTCTTAACGGATCCGTATCTCTCTGTGGTCAGATGGAACTCGGCCTAGAAAGAGAGAAAAGGCTTTGTACGCACGATTAATATCTCTACGAGATTTTGGCTCACTTGTCTTTGACCAGCGTATCTTGCAGAGATGTGCTAGGAATCAATTGCGTGTCCATATGATGAGCCAACAAGACCAGTGTATCACGAAAGGATATTCTAGGAGTCTGTCGAAAAGGCTCAGAGGTAGAATAACCAGCGTATCTCGCGGGGATGTCCTAAGAGTTATCTGGAAACCTCAGTAAGTTGAGTCAGATCCTAGAGCATACATGACCAGTGTATCTCGCGATGATGTAATAGGAATCAGTCTTTGATCTCAAATAGGGTGAGTCGTGCTTACAGGAGATATGCAAGTCTCCGTTCTGGGTCATAAGTCCGCCGGAGACGTATTTACGCATCTACAGAGCCTACATGACCAACAACATCTCGTTCAGGACGTATACTAGGAATCATGGCATCACAATCAGCTGCGTCTCGAGAAGACATGCTGGAATTGTGGGTGTTCTGGTTCATAAGTCTACCAGAGACCTTTTACGCTCTACAGAACCTACATGACCAGCTGATGTGACTCAATAATGTTGTAGTAAGAAGGGTTGTCGTTCACTCGGACTTGTTGAAATCGATTTTAGGATTTAATAAA
The DNA here is from genome assembly GCA_023531295.1 of Papaver armeniacum. Classification (NCBI taxonomy): domain Eukaryota; kingdom Viridiplantae; phylum Streptophyta; class Magnoliopsida; order Ranunculales; family Papaveraceae; genus Papaver; species Papaver armeniacum. Next base: position 127,986 of record JAJJWW010012316.1, read on the forward strand.
GAAAAATAATAAAAATAGAGAATATATACAATTTATGTCACAGGATGAAGAGAGTTAATGGGACTCGGGATTCCACTAATTCTCACATTCATGCGGTTCATCTATTAATTCCGGACAATTAAAGCTCATAAAATAACAAACATCGACTCTAATTCTTTGCCAAGGTAGATTTTATAAAGAATTATATGTAACTCACAAGCATGGCGCATCTAAAGTACCTAAGACTAAGCATGCGACATCTAACGAATTCACAAATAATCAAGAAAAATCATAAATCAATTATAATAGTGAAAATAGTCATAAAGGAATTAAATAGACTTACCACATGGGTGCAAAACAGCTTCCTCCGTCGTCCCAGTGATGGGTTCTAGCTCATCATGTTGAAAACACGCTCAAAAATTATTTTTATTGCTCAAAGGAGGTGTACAAATGATGAAATGGAGAAAAACTATTAAAACCGGTGTTTGCAACGCTTATAATTGTTGCAAACACATTACGTAGAACGATAAGGAAGAAATGTGGTTGTTGTCAGTATCTATCGCGACCCACAAGTGGCGTCATCATCATTGTTGAAGAACGACGGTCTTTGGCCGTCTGTTCTTCGTGTTCTTGAGGTTCTTCAAACAGAGCAGTAAAACTTCGTCTCGCAACTTGATTTTCTCGCTCTGTAATGCTCTAAAGTATCCCTAAACTCTCAATCCCTCCTTCTCGAGTCTCGAACACTCTTTTTATACCCCCATGCACCAAGAATCTCCTGTAATTAATCCCAAATATCTCTCGAAATCTCTCTCATGCAATCCACGGAGAATAATTTCCCGAATAGACTACTTCACACGTCCGCATGTAATGCACACTCTCAACACCTTGTACACACTCCATAAGAAGTTTAGAACACTTCAAGCTTATGCGAACCTTCCAAAGATGAAATAGATATCTCGGGAATATCTTGAAAACTAAACGTGCCCTGTTTTCTTCACGCGGATATTCCAGCCAAATTGGATCGAAAAGAAGGCCTATACCAGCCCTGTTAGGCCCAAAGGAAGATACCCAATGATTTTCAGCCTTTGAATCTCCTTTAGTGCTCCCAAAATCGCAACTCAGTTCTGCCAGGCGTGAACATATTTTTTTCCCGCCAAATTTCATTTTCAAACGAAGAAGAAGATCACCCCTTATCCAACAGCTGGGGGTGCAAATATCAATTGGGTGCCCCTTAGTAATTGGGTTACCCCTTATCCAAAGTGGGAGTCCGAATATCAAATGTCCTTCGGGGGTGTTCCGAGCAACTTTTCGAGCCGAATTTTCCAACAATCTTTATTTCCAAAAAATACCTACAAACACACAAAACACCATAATAAGGACAAAAACGAATACTAACAATGCGAAACATTGAGAACAAATTAGACACATAAATGCGTCTATCAAATACCCCCAAACTTATTATTTGCTAGTCCTCGAGCAAATTTATTCTAGAAAATAAAAAAATCATTTGAACCCCTAGGTGGCCCTAGTGGTGGAGTGTTGTCTCCGGAGGGTTTACCAGAGGTGTACCCACAAAACCTTTACCTGGACCCTAGCTATCTACACGTAACCTTGGAAGGCACTAAAGAATCTCCTTAGTTGGCATACTTATTGACTACATGAGGAAGTACCCTGATGCGAAATTTCAATTGTTGTACACGAGTTTGCACTCAAGCATACTAAAATTCATATAAAGTGACAGAGCTCTACTCAGATAGTCGCACTATGGACATCAATACCCGGAGTCAAAACTAATCACATGGAGATCAAGAAGATGGATATAGAGAAAAACATAGATGGTTTTGATGTTTACTAAGTGAACGGTGTTTCCCATATCTGTCTGAAGGCCTCCACCAAAATGAACCTATCCTAATGGACTGAGATACTAGTTCGACTAATATCAACACACCGGCATATACAAGGGAACCGGTGGTCGATAATCCTAACTCTAGGTCAACACAATGGCATATACAAGGGTTCCAGGTGGTCGACTTTATTGAATTTATTAGGTTGGTCTCGATGGTCCGGTCTCAATTTTTTTTTTTTTATTTTTTGGGTATCTCAATCACTCTAATTCACCCTAGCATAGGTAACAACTTGATTCGTGGGCCCCACCTAATCACTTAGAGAAACATAGTTTACAAAGAACAAAACAAAATAAAAACAGAAGTGAAAAGGACTCAACGAGATATGGTGAAACTATCATGTTATTTCTAACACCTGAGCTCTGTGCTTTTATGAATAGACTCTTTAGATGTTGCCATCTAATCAGATTGGTTCCTCAACTCCTACAACCAAAATGCTTCCATCCACTTAGATTGGTTAGTGCCAACCTTAATAAACATAAATTTCTAGTCTCTGGAGTTTATTTATTGCAACTAAAAAGTTTCTCCCATACCCCCAAACTTAAATCTAACATTGTCCTCAATGTTCTAAAGATGAAATTAAAAGCATGAACAAGGAGAAACCGTTACCACTTGAAGAAAAGAGATAAGGAAAGATATTACCGTGTCGCAAGAGCATGGGTTACCTCCCAAGAAGTGCTAAGTTTAAAGTCTTCAGCCAGACATTGGAAAGGATTAGTCACCTCGAAGAATCATATAGCAACATGATCGGAATAACTGCGGGTCATCTGGATCAAAAATTGCTAACCACAAGAAGAGGAAACTGCCACAGACCAGGAAAATATCCAACACACCCTTATATATTGTTTTGTTTAAGAGAACTACATCTAGTTGTGGTTCGGGTTCAGGTTCTATAAAAGGGTCTAAATAAAATGTTTTCATGGGCTGGACTTCCTCAAAAGAAGGATTCTTAAGATCAGGTTGTAGAGTCTGGAAATACTCAGTTAAGAACTTAGAAGCACATAACAATAACCTGAATAATTGAGGATCCTCTAAGTCAATCAGTTTTGACTTACACAGCTGACCATAATAAGATTGGTGGTCTTCCTTAAGCAAATGTGTCGACCCTAATATCCTAAAGTAATTAGGTTTAGTCTCAAAACTTAATAATTGACACATCTGAAACTTATACATTCCCACAATTGGAAGGAAGGTTTTTGGTGGGAAAACAAAGTCAATCGTGGTATCATAGCCCGGGTTAACCACATCAACCAGAGGATGGGTTTCTAACAACTGAACTTCTTTATGGACACAACTAGGTTCAGGAAAAAGTGTATGAAGATAATCTTTTAAAATGGTTGAGGCACATATGTCAAGTCCCAAGTTAGGGACCTTTCTAAGAGTTAAGGTACATGGAGAATGATAATCACCCCCAAACTTAGATTTTTCAGTGTCTCTAGAAAGACTAGTCACAACTCCCCTAATTTCAAGGTCATCTGATTCCTGAAAATGGTCAATTGATTCTTCTAAGTCAGGTACATCCTCACTCATCTCTACGAGTTCATTTTCTTTTTCTAAGTCTATTGTTTCTAAATCGCTAGACTCAAAATATACTCGTTCCTCTAAACCATCCTTGGCTTCGTAATCAAAAGGAAATACTACATCGTCTAAAACGGGGGTATCTCTAGTCAAATCCTCATCCTTTTGAATAGGTGAATAATTATTAAAATTATTTGGATTTGAACTAGAAATAATATTATCGTTATAAAGCTCAATTGGGGTAAAAATTTCCTGATCACTATGCCTATTTATTTCAAAATCTTCATCAACACTATCCTCATCATAATCATTATAATAACATGAAAATGGTTGAACCTCATCTAAATTAGTGTCGCCAATTCTAACCTCGTCATCCTGATTATAAAAATTGTCCTCATTTTCACGGGTGATATTGGAAAGAATGTATTGGCAATCAAGAGTAATTCGAGCAATTCCTTCTTCCGTCTCTAACTCTAACCTACGTGTTGTCTCAGCAAAATCACGTGTTGACTCAGTTAACTTACACGTTGACTCAAGTATCCTACGTGCTTCATCTAGAGAAGAGGAATTATAGGAATTTTGCTCGTATGACCGGTATTCATGTGAATAGTAATTGGGCTCACCATGGTATGAGCCATAATCTTCAAAAGGTTGGCGTTCCCAACCACTATTCACACTCGGTCATAAAAAGAGTGATGTCCATATTGTTCAGTTGGATATTCATATTCATTGTGATGGCTATTATAATACCAGTTTGACATCCTAACTGCAAGGGAATTCCACACAAACACAAACAAGGATGACTCGACCACAAAAAACCTACTGATTTCTAGCAAACAAAAAGCATGATGGCTCCACTTAGATTGTTTTCTAGACCAGCTTCTAATCCTTCGAAAGGGAATTCGTTACAATATGAGCAAACCCCTCTGGAATCAATCCGAGTTTAAGTAAGTTGAATAGAGGCGAGGGAAGCTGCGTGGAGCTTTGATACCCAAGGCCTCACCGCATTACAAGGCGGCGTGATCACGCATTCAACTTACGAAACCATCATGAACTTCGAAGTATGCTTAAAGAGTAACCAATATTTTTCGAATGACTTTCCTATTAAGCTCATTACCCTATCGGTCTCGTTCTAGTCAAAATTTTAGGCTTAGGTTCGTGTTTGGTTTCGTTTTCCTAAGGCGGGCAAGAAGAGAACGGTGATGAAATCCGAACTCTTATCTTGTATGGCCAGTCCTTGCCCTTTACTAGGAAATTAAAGCATCCGGATTCAGTTCCTCGACATATATTCACACGAAATCATCCAGTAAACCCGCTGACAGGGGATTCTCGGGTGTTTAGAATTCTTACCTCCCGTTCCAGACGGGGGATGAACCGTTGAAGTCGACTCGGGCCACGACTCCTATGTCGTGTACGAACCCGAGGGGCCGAGGTGATATCGTAATCACCGTCCTTCCCTGTGCATTTTATATTTAAATTACCCTTCCTTAGGGTTTAAAATTAATAATGTCCGATAGTCCAAAAATAAATTCCAAAAATTAAAAAGTCCAAAAATAAAAATTACAAAAATAATTACCTAATTAAAGTTTCTAAAAAAAAAATAAAAATAATAATTACACTATATACAAAATTTTCTTCTTCACTCCGTTCGGATCTCTCTTTTCTTTCCTATTTTGGATTTGCTTTTCTTTTCAACACTTTCTCTTTTTCTTTCGCTCCACTCCAAATCTGAAAGCAAACAGAAATACCAAAACGCGTAACAAAGAACAAAAATAATAAAAAGAAAAATAAAACCTAAAAACAAATCTATACACAAGTCCACGTCGGCGGCGCCAAAAATTTATGTGACTCAATAATGTTGTAGTAAGAAGGGTTGTCGTTCACTCGGACTTGTTGAAATCGATTTTAGGATTTAATAAAGAAAAATAATAAAAATAGAGAATATATACAATTTATGTCACAGGATGAAGAGAGTTACTGGGACTCGGGATTCCACTAATTCTCACATTCATGCGGTTCATCTATTAATTACGGACAATTAAAGCTCATAAAATAACAAACATCGACTCTAATTCTTTGCCAAGGTAGATTTTATAAAGAATTATATGTAACTCACAAGCATGGCGCATCTAAAGTACCTAAGACTAAGCATGCGACATCTAACGAATTCACAGATAATCAAGAAAAATCATAAATCAATTATAATAGTGCAAATAGTCATAAAGGAATTAAATAGACTTACCACATGGGTGCAAAACAACTTCCTCCGTTGTCCCAGTGATGGGTTCTAGCTCATCATGTTGAAAACACGCTCAAAAATTATTTTTATTGCTCAAAGGAGGTGTACAAATGATGAAATGGAGAAAAACTATTAAAACCGGGTGTTTGCAACGCTTATAATTGTTGCAAACACTGTTACAGAGAACGATAAGGAAGAAATGTGGTTGTTGCTGTATCTCTGCGACCCACAAGTGGCAGTCGCTGTCACTGTTGAAGAACGACGGTCTTTGGCCGTCTGTTCTTCGTGTTCTTGAGGTTCTTCAGCAGGAGCAGAAAACTCGTCTCTGCAACTTGATTTTCTCGCTCTGTAATGCTCTAAAGTATCCCCAAACTCTCCATCCCTCCTCTCTGAGTCTCGAACACTCTTTTTATACCCCCATGCACCAAGAATCTCCGGTAATTAATCCCAAATATCTCTGAAATATCTCTCATGCAGTCACGGAGAATAATTTCCCGAATAGACTACTTCACACGTGTGCATGTAATCTGCACACTCTCAACAGCCTTGTACACACTCCATAAGAAGTTTAGAACACTTCAAGCTTATGCGAACCTTCCAAAGATGAAATAGATATCTCGGGAATATCTTGAAAACTAAACGTGCCCTGTTTTCTTCACGCGGATATTCCAGCCAAACTGGATCGAAAAGAAGGCCTATACCAGCCCTGTTAGGCCCAAAGGAAGATACCCAATGATTTTCAACCTTTGAATCTCCTTCTAGTGCTCCCAAAATCGCAACTCAGTTCTGCCAGGCGTGAACATATTTTTTTCCCGCCAAATTTCATTTTCAAACGAAGAAGAAGGTCACCCCTTATCCAACAGCTGGGGGTGCAAATATCAATTGGTTGCCCCTTAGTAATTGGGTTACCCCTTATACAAAGTGGGAGTCCGAATATCAAACGTCCTCCGGGGGTGTTCCGAGCAACTTTTCGAGCCGAATTTTCCAACAATCTTTATTTCCAAAAAATACCTACAAACACACAAAACACCATAATAAGGACAAAAACGAATACTAACAATGCGAAACATTGAGAACAAATTAGACACATAAATGCGTCTATCACCAGCATTATCTCATTGAGGATGTGCATTAGGAGTCATGACATCACGATCAGCAGTGTCTCACGGGGACATATACTAGAAAAGTGGCTAAGAATGCCTTGAGGGCCAAGGGATTAATCTCCCTCGTGAGAGTTGAATTTTGTCTACGGTCTTGAGATGATGCTTTTGCCCTTTATCCAAATTTCACCATCTACATTAAGTCCCCTACTCATAGTAGAACCTTGATTTTTCTATGATGAGTATATAGATGGTTGCGTATCGTTCAGGCACGAATTTACAACTTTTTTACGGAGTCCACGATGCTTAGTCCTTTCTTGCTCCGATTATGAACTTCGAATTTCTCTGGACTTGGGAGCTTTCTGGAATTTTATATTATGAGACATTACTATTGCAACACTTGAGCCTTGATGCAGTAAAATTTTCGTTTTTGAGAGACTAGACTTGCGAATTAGGGTTTCTTCGACCAAATCCTAATTTCTTCCTTCTGTACCACTCTGAGCTTGGAATTGTCCATGTACTTGGAATACTTTAAGGGGCAGTCATTCCGTTAAGGGGTTGCCACTTTCAAAGGAGCTGCTAAAGGCAGTTAGGCCATTTACTAGGGGGAAGCTAGAAATCAAATAGTTCTAACGGTACTTGTCATTTTACTAGGGGCACCTTTGTCTTCTTCCCTAATTTAACAATACTCGACGGAGGTTTGGTTTGCGTGAACGCTGGCGATAATGGCTAGACGGAGGCGAAGGCTGTGGTGATTCTCGTTATTGATGGAGCTACACCGCAGAATGGTAATGGGGTTCGAAGTCAGTGAGACTCAAGTAACTGGTGACGATGCTGTTTCGTTGGTTGGGTGTTTGAACTGGAATTCAGATGGAGTCTTGGTTGCTGCCATTTATGGCTGTATGACGAGTTAAGATGAAAGACGTCCTTGCTGTGATTGATGGTCTGTTGATTTGCAGTTGGTCGGAGATAGTTGAGTTCGGTTGGGAACAAGGTGGTAACGATAGTGATGATCGGCTTTGATTGCGCTTTCCACGTTCGATTGCTTTGATTGGCCTAATTTCATAGAACTTAATGCATCTAGGGAATTAAACTTGATTAGTGCTTTTACACGTTAGGTTGTTCCTTTAGGTAGAATTCATATTCGCATATTTTAATGTGTTTGTTGATGACAAGAGGAGATTAGCGGGATATTCTTGCGATCAAGGTATTCTAGGGTCTTTGATAAAAGTTGAGATTAAAATATCAATTCTAGTTATTGTGTTGAAAACATGTTTGTGATTGAAAACGAAATCCATGACCAATACTTTCTTATCCTTGATTTGATTTGTTTGCTTATTTCTTTATTTGCTTTTATTTAGTTTAATATAATCACAAAACCACGGTGTTATTTATAGGGAACCGAAACAATTTGACAACCTAGACCTCTCTGTGGGATCGATCCTTTCTTGCCCTTGCTATATTTATATTTTGAGTAGTAAGAAAGTGTAATTATATTTGTGTCGGCTGACAACCGGTCAATACTGTTAGACCTTTTGCATTGGAAAACGTCATGGAAATAGAGTCTTGCAGAGGAAACTTCCATCTTGGTTGAATGGGATTTGCAAATTAGGGTTTACTTGGACAAAACCCTAATTTTCTCTTTGTGCGTCATTGAGCTTTTGAGTTTGTGCAAGTGAGTATTTGGGGAAGACAATAGATTTGAGCGGCTTCCTGGCTGTCCGTGAAATTTGGAAAAATCTTATGATAATAAATTGGCACTTACTTTTGCAGTTACAGAGTTCCCATCCCATACAAATTCTGAATTCAGGCTTGTACTGCACCTAAACCCTAATTTCCCTCTTGTTCGCGTCTGACTCCTTCAGACGTTCTAGATAGGCTTGACGAGGCTTGGAAGGTGTGAATTTATCTTGTGGTGTTAGCGCCTTGTATGAAGAGAACTTTTTCAATCCCTTATACAAATCAGACACTCCTTTTCGAGAGAAAATACCTATCTTTGAAACCCAAGGGTATTTTCGTCAAAAGCTAATATGAGCATGATTTTTCTGACATGAAAAACTACGCGAGACTCTTTAGGCATGGTCACGACTTGAGATAGGGAGAGAGGCGCATGTCCGGTCTTGGTTTTGAAAATTGTGAACTCCAACTTCCCTGTTTTAGCTAAACTCCCTTTATTTTCTCTGACATTCTGCTTTTCTGGATTCCGTTTCAATCGTGTTATTCTTCGAATATTTAGAGAACTCAATATTCATGTGTATGATTCTTTTTAAATGAGTATATGAGAGCTTGGTTGGTCTTCGGCTATATTAAGGCTTTCATCTTTAAAAATACTCAAAATTGCAGTATAAGGATATTTTGGTCATAATCCCTTATGAGCTCGTTTTTGTTGATGATTAATGAGATAAAAGGGATTGAGAGAGGCTTAGAGAACCTTCCAAGATAATGGGAGAGGCTCGGTCCCTTCTCTTTTAGAATAAACCCTTTTTTTCACCAAATTAGGGTTATTTTTGTCAAACAATAATTCTCTTCGACTTTGATCCCTCTGAAAAAATTCTGAGAGAATAAATCACGTCCCACTGGTCTAGAAGAACATACTCATGCATGAAAATGTCTTGTCCATGGTTTGGAGGAATATTTAGAAGAAAGAAACCCCTCAATTTCCTTATTTGATTCAAATTCCTCTAATTTCCTCTTTTAGCTCCAACTCCTTTTTCCTTTTTATTGATGGCTTCCCTTTTGAGCTAGTCTTGAAAATAAAAATATTTTCCATATCTTTTGTGCATGACCGGAGGTGGTTCTTCCCTTCTTCTACTCGTTCTGTTTGTATCAAGACTCTTCGTTTGGGTGTTCGTCAGAAAACTTCAGTTTTAAGAGACTTGCGTAGAATGACTGTAAAATCTTAATACCATGTCGGATTTGAGCTACAAACCCCAATTTGAAAATATAAAATAATTATCTATTCAACACAAAAAGAACGACTCAATTTCGAGTTGTTTAGGTCAGTCAACCAGTCACGTACTTTTGTCATCAGGAATCCCGTATAGAGTTTCAGAAGCGTTTCAGGTTGTGCTTATTTCGATGTTGGGACCACATCTCCTAGATCGCTTGTCTGTTGGAGGATACCTTTGTATATGTTGTAGCATAAATATAGATACACTTATTTGATCGAGACAGTACCCCAAAATTCCTTACGAATTTTTGTCAGTTAGCGCGTTTTCTCATGGAAGTGTACAAAAATGCTAATTGTAAGAGGATTCCCATATTCCTTGATCCTTTGCATGTTGTGACGCCTTGAGTATGCCTCCTGGGGTATTATCACTTTACTAGCTTCCTTATATTAGCATAAGACGTGGCCTTTGTCTCCATGAACTCTAATCCCACCTATGAAGCAAATTTAGTCGCCAAACCTAAATTTCCTTTTTATTTCCATATCTCAATATACCTTGTTTGATGCCATCTTATTTTGTACACTCATGACGTGGGAATGACTCAATATGTACTTACTGGAAATACAACAGAAATATACTCTCTTGACAATGCTTCAGCTACCCATCAGTCCCCAGATTCTGGTGATTCTCGTGTCGAAGAAACCTGAAGAGATGAAGCACAGTCATCGAATATCGTTGAATATCCTACTGCAGGTCTTGATTTCGATGTCCCTAGTGCAACCCTGGGCTCAAATGAAATACTCGTAGGGGGATTCAGTGTTTCTACCAAATATGCCAAACTATACCGGTCGATTTGGCCACATTGCTACAATGGGGATAATAACTTATGTTGTTCACCCTATGATCAAAATAGTTAAAGACTTGATGGAGACCCTCGATGCCATATGGGACTTGACTCTGAACAACATTCCTTCTAGTTACTTCATAGATCTTAGAAAGCTCGTGACCACTTGTGAAAATCTTCGCTTTAATGTGAGATGGCTCTGAGAATGGCTCAACAATATACAAGCCGAATTTGAAAAGTGGTTGCACTCTGGCCCTCGCTTTTCAAGAGATGCTCTTCATGGTGCGAATGAGTTTTCCCTTGGTAGTATGGAGATGAGGCGAGCTTCGACAATTTTAGAGGACTTTCAGAAAGAGATTCGGAGTGCATAGAAAACTTACCGGCATGAGGATGATTTCCCGGGATCCATATCTTGACTTCAGATAAGACACTTGCCAACGGGTTTAATATAATATCATGAGAATGATAACTATGAACGGTATTGCTTCTGATAATATTGTAAACTCTTTGGAGGGGCGCATGGTAGTCGAAGAGCTGGAACATGATAAGAAGGAAGATCCATATGCAGAGGCCAAAGTGAAACAGCTTACATGAAACAAGAGATTTTATTTAAGGACCTTCATTCTTCAAGGTTGATGTTTTCCCTCTCTGGAACTTTTTTGTACGCATCTCATAAAGAAATGGGACCCTCAAGAGTTCTTAACTTGTGAAAACCCTAGTTGGCTATGTTGCGTATGCGAGTAGATGAAAACCCCGATTGAAATTCATATTAGAAAGTCCTTCCTTGCACAATCTTTACTCTGGAGGCTCTAGAAGCTTCGTTTGACATCTGATTTTAGTGGTTGACCCCAGGTTTCGAACAGAGAGGACACACCATTCATTTATTAGACAAAATTAGGATCTAAAGATCATTTTTTCGGTGATAAGTCCATGTGAAGTTGAACTAAAAAACATAGGGTTTCCAGTATTTTGATCATATCTCTTGGATTGCATTTAGGAACGTCGGGCCCATTTAACATGCGCTAGAAGGGACATAGGCATACATTTATCTTTGGGTGAACCATCAAATTCTCTACCATTTGTCCCAGTTTGTTTAGCTAGATGAAATATGAGGCAGTTTTAGTATAGGAGATACTGCAGGCTCGTTTTCACCCATCACAAACCCTAGCTTATCTTGTGCGTGAATCTTGATCAGAGAAACGATTCTAACGCGTTGGGGTAATCTCACTACATGCTTTCTCTCTGAAATCCTTATACAGGGTTTTTATAGAACCTATCTTGCTTGATCGTGATGGAATCCCTATATAGGTGAGTCCTTCTCTGATGCGATTTTGACTCGTAGAAGTATTTCGGCATCTTTGTCATAGGATTGAGTTCATTCCAATGGGATAACATCTCGCAATTCTTTGTTTGATATCAAGGGATGAATCGCTTGTGCACGAGGGTCGGCCATGGGAGCTGAGGCTCGGACAGGATATTTGATTCTCTTTCGTACACCTCTAGTGATAAGTCTCTAACTTGAAGCGTTCTAAATTCTACCAATTTGTCTTGCACCTGTAAGAGTCTTTCATCTAAGAGTAGGATGTTTGAGTCGCCTCATGTTAGTCACAAAGATGCATGGTGCACGGTTCTTCGTCAGTTTCTAGTTTATTGCATGAATATGGAATCTCATTTACTTGAGATGTTTAATCGCCTGGAAAGACCTCTGTGTTGCTCGAGATTGAGTCTTCAGGGATGAGACAAATTCGTTGTTTAGTGTCTGTTAGATTTCTTGATAGGGACTCATGCAAATATCCATTGCAAATTTTCTGCTGAGATCTATTCTCATATGAGATGGTCATCCGGACTTAAGAGTAGTAGACACCTTCTGGGATTGAGGAGATGTATCTTTTCCTTTACTAGGAAATTAAAGCATCCGGATTCAGTTCCTCGACATATATTCACACGAAATCATCCAGTAAACCCACTGACAGGGGATTCGCGGGTGTTTAGAATTCTTACCTCCCGTTCCAGACGGGGGATGAACCGTTGAAGTCGACTCGGGCCACGACTCCTATGTCGTGTACGAACCCGAGGGGCCGAGGTGAGATCGTAATCACCGTCCTTCCCTGTGCAGTTTATATTTAAATTACCCTTCCTTAGGGTTTAAAACTAATAATGTCCGATAGTCCAAAAATAAATTCCAAAAATTAAAAAGTCCAAAAATAAAAATTACAAAAATAATTACCTAATTACAGTTTCTAAAAAAAATAAAAATAATAATTACACTATATACAAAATTTTCTTCTTCACTCCGTTCGGATCTCTCTTTTCTTTCCTATTTTGGATTTGCTTTTCTTTTCAAAGACTTTCTCTTTTTCTTTCGCTCCACTCCAAATCGAAAGCAAACGAAATACCAAAACGCGTAAAAAAGAACAAAAATAATAAAAAGAAAAATAAAACCTAAAAACAAATCTATACACAAGTCCGCGTCGGCGGCGCCAAAAATTTATGTGACTCAATAATGTTGTAGTAAGAAGGGTTGTCGTTCACTCGGACTTGTTGAAATCGATTTTAGGATTTAATAAAGAAAAATAATAAAAATAGAGAATATATAAAATTTATGTCACAGGATGAAGAGAGTTACTGGGACTCGGGATTCCACTAATTCTCACATTCATGCGGTTCATCTATTAATTACGGACAATTAAAGCTCATAAAATAACAAACATCGACTCTAATTATTTGCCAAGGTAGATTTTATAAAGAATTATATGTAACTCACAAGCATGGCGCATTTAAAGTACCTAAGACTAAGCATGCGACATCTAACGAATTCACAGATAATCAAGAAAAATCATAAATCAATTATAATAGTGCAAATAGTCATAAAGGAATTAAATAGACTTACCACATGGGTGCAAAACAGCTTCCTCCGTTGTCCCAGTGATGGGTTCTAGCTCATCATGTTGAAAACACGCTCAAAAATTATTTTTATTGCTCGAAGGAGGTGTACAAATGATGAAATGGAGAAAAACTATTAAAACCGAGTGTTTGCAACGCTTATAATTGTTGCAAACACATTACGAAAGAACGATAAGGAAGAAATGTGGTTGTTCTTGTATCTCTGCGACCCACAAGTGGCGATCGCATCACTGTTGAAGAACGACGGTCTTTGGCCGTCTGTTCTTCGTGTTCTTGAGGTTCTTCAGCAGGAGCAGAAAACTCGTCTCTGCAACTTGATTTTCTCGCTCTGTAATGCTCTAAAGTATCCCCAAACTCTCCATCCCTCCTCTCTGAGTCTCGAACACTCTTTTTATACCCCCATGCACCAAGAATCTCCGGTAATTAATCCCAAATATCTCTGAAATATCTCTCATGCAGTCACGGAGAATAATTTCCCGAATAGACTACTTCACACGTCTGCATGTAATCTGCACACTCTCAACAGCCTTGTACACACTCCATAAGAAGTTTAGAACACTTCAAGCTTATGCGAACCTTCCAAAGATGAAATAGATATCTCGGGAATATCTTGAAAACAAAACGTTCCCTGTTTTCTTCACGCGGATATTCCAGCCAAACTGGATCAAAAAGAAGGCCTATACCAGCCCTGTTAGGCCCAAAGGAAGATACCCAATGATTTTCAACCTTTGAATCTCCTTCTAGTGCTCCCAAAATCGCAACTCAGTTCTGCCAGGCGTGAACATATTTTTTTCCCGCCAAATTTCATTTTCAAACGAAGAAGAAGGTCACCCCTTATCCAACAGCTGGGGGTGCAAATATCAATTGGGTGCCCCTTAGTAATTGGGTTACCCCTTATACAAATTGGGAGTCGAATATCAAATGTCTTAGGGGTGTTCGAGCAACTTTTCGAGCCGAATTTTCCAACAATCTTTATTTCCAAAAATACCTACAAACACACAAAACACCATAATAAGGACAAAAACGAATACTAACAATGCGAAACATTGAGAACAAATTAGACACATAAATGCGTCTATCACGGAAGATATCTCATTGAGGATGTGCATTAGGAGTCATGACATGACGATCAGTGAGTGTCTCACGGGGACATATACTAGAAAAGTGGCTAAGAATGCCTTGAGGGCCATGGGATTAATCTCCCTCGTGAGAGTTGAATTTTGTCTACGGTCTTGAGATGATGCTTTTGCCCTTTATCCAAATTTCACCATCTACATTAAGTCCCCTACTCATAGTAGAACCTTGATTTTTCTATGATGAGTATATAGATGGTTGCGTATCGTTCAGGCACGAATTTACAACTTTTTTACGGAGTCCACGATGCTTAGTCCTTTCTTGCTCCGATTATAAACTTGAATTTTCTGGACTTGGGAGCTTTCTGGAATTTTATATTATGAGACATTACTATTGCAACACTTGAGCCTTGATGCAGTAAAATTTTCGTTTTTGAGAGACTACACTTGAGAATTAGGGTTTCTTCGACCAAATCCTAATTTCTTCCTTCTGTACCACTCTGAGCTTGGAATTGTCCATGTACTTGGAATACTGTTAGACCTTTTGCATTGGAAAACGTCATGGAAATAGAGTCTTGCAGAGGGAACTTCCATCTTGGTTGAATGGGATTTGCAAATTAGGGTTTACTTGGACAAAACCCTAATTTTCTCTTTGTGCGTCATTGGGCCTTTGAGTTTGTGCAAGTGAGTATTTGGGGAAGACAATAGATTTGAGCGGCTTCTGGATGTCCGTGAAATTGGGAAAAATCTTATGATAATAAATTGGCACTTACTTTTGCGATTCTGAGTTCCCATCCCATACAAATTCGAATTCAGGCTTGTACTGCACCTAAACCCTAATTTCCCTCTTGTTCGCGTCTGACTCCTTCAGACGTTCTAGATAGGCTTGACGAGGCTTGGAAGGTGTGAATTTATCTTGTGGGGTTAGCGCCTTGTATGAAGAGAACTTTTTCAATCCCTTATACAAATCAGACACTCCTTTTCGAGAGAAAATACCTATCTTTGAAACCCAAGGGTATTTTCGTCAAAAGCTAATATGAGCATGATTTTCTGACATGAAAACTTCGCGAGACTCTTTAGGCATGTTCACGGCTTGAGATAGGGAGAGAGGCGCATGTCCGGTCTTGGTTTTGAAAATTGTGAACTCCAACTTCCCTGTTTTAGCTAAACTCCCTTTATTTTCTCTGACATTCTGCTTTTCTGGATTCCGTTTCAATCGTGTTATTCTTCGAATATTTAGAGAACTCAATATTCACGTGTATGATTCTTTTTAAATGAGTATATGAGAGCTTGGTTGGTCTTCGGCTATATTAAGGCTTTCATCTTTAAAAATAAAAATACTCAAAATTAAGTATAAGGATATTTTGGTCATAATCCCTTATGAGCTCGTTTTTGTCGATGAGTAATGAGATAAAAGGGATTGAGAGAGGCTTAGAGAACCTTACAAGATAATGGGAGAGGCTCGGTCCCTTCTCTTTTAGAATAAACCCTTTTTTTCACTAAATTAGGGTTATTTTTGTCAAACAATAATTCTCTTCGACTTTGATCCCTCTGAAAAAATTCTGAGAGAATAAATCACATCCCACTGGTCTAGAAGAACATACTCATGCATGAAAATGGCTTGTCCATGGTTTGGAGGAATATTTAGAAGAAAGAAACCCCTCAGTTTCCTTATTTGATTCAAATTCCTCTAATTTCCTCTTTTAGCTCCAACTCCTTTTTCCTTTTTATTGATGGCTTCCCTTTTGAGCTAGTCTTGAAAATAAAAATATTTTCCATATCTTTTGTGCATGATCGGAGGTGGTTCTTCCCTTCTTCTACTCGTTCTGTTTGTATCAAGACTCTTCGTTTGGGTGTTCGTAAGAAAACTTCAGTTTTAAGAGACTTGCGTAGAATGACTGTAAAATCTTAATACTATGTCGGATTTGAGCTACCAACCCCAATTTCAAAATATAAAATAATTATCTATTCAACACAAAAAGAACGACCCAATTTCGAGTTGTTTAGGTCAGTCAACCAGTCACGTACTTTTGTCATCAGGAATCCCGTATAGAGTTTCAGAAGCGTTTCAGGTTGTGCTTATTTCGATGTTGGGACCACATCTCCTAGATCGCTTGTCTGTTTGAGGATACCTTTGTATATGTTGTAGCATAAATATAGATACACTTATTTGATCGAGACAGTACCCCAAAAATCCTTACAAATTTTTGTCAGTTAGCGCGTTTTCTCATGGAAGTGTACAAAAATGCTAATTGTAAGAGGATTCCCATATTCCTTGATCCTTTGCATGTTGTGACGCCTTGAGTATTCCTCCTGGGGCATTATCACTTTACTAGCTTCCTTATATTAGCATAAGACGTGGCCTTTGTCTCCATGAACTCTAATCCCACCTATGAAGCAAATTTAGTCGCCAAACCTAAATTTCCTTTTTATTTCCATATCTCAATATACCTTGTTTGATGCCATCTTATTTTGTACACTCATGACGTGGGAATGACTCAATATGTACTTACTAGAAATACAACAGAAATATACTCTCTTGACAATGCTTCAGCTACCCATCAGTCCCCAGATTCTGGTGATTCTCGTGTCGAAGAAACCCGAAGAGATGAAGCACAGTCATCGAATATCGTTGAATATCCTACTGCAGGTCTTGATTTCGATGTCCCTAGTGCAACCCTGGGCTCAAATGAAATACGTAGGGGGATTCAGTGTTTCTACCAAATATGCCAAACTATACCGGTCGATTTTGCCACATTGCTACAATGGGGATAATAACTTATGTTGTTCACCCTATGATCAAAATAGTTAAAGACTTGATGGAGACCCTCGATGCCATATGGGACTTGACTCTGAACAACATTCCTTATAGTTACTTCATAGATCTTGGAAAGCTCGTGACCACTTGTGAAAATCTTCGCTTTAATGTGAGATGGCTCTGAGAATGGCTCAACAATATCCAAGCCGAATTTGAAAAGTGGTTGCACTCTGGCCCTCGCTTTTCAAGAGATGCTCTTCATGGTGCGAATGAGTTCTCCCTTGGTAGTATGGAGATGAGGCGAGCTTCGACAATTTTAGAGGACTTTCAGAAAGAGATTCAGAGTGCATAGAAAACTTAGGCATGAGGATGATTTCCCGGGATCCATATCTTGACTTCAGATAAGACACTTGCCAACGGGTTTAATATAATATCATGAGAATGATAACTATGAACGGTATTGCTTCTGATAATATTGTAAACTCTTTGGAGGGGCGCATGGTAGTCGAAGAGCTGGAACATGATAAGAAGGAAGATCCATATGCAGAGGCCAAAGTGAAACAGCTTACATGAAACAAGAGATTTTATTTAAGGATCTCAATTCTTCAAGGTTGATGTTTTCCCTCTCTGGAACTTTTTTGTACGCATCTCATAAAGAAAAGGGACCCTCAAGAGTTCTTAACTTGTGAAAACCCTAGTTGGCTATGTTGCGTATGCGAGTAGATGAAAACCCCGATTGAAATTCATATTAGAAAGTCCTTCCTTGCACAATCTTTACTCTGGAGGCTCTAGAAGCTTCGTTTGACATCTGATTTTAGTGGTTGACCCCAGGTTTCGAACAGAGAGGACACACCTTTCATTTATTAGACAAAATTAGGATCTAAAGATCATTTTTTCGGTGATAAGTCCATGTGAAGTTGAACTAAAAAACATAGGGTTTCCAGTATTTTGATCATATCTCTTGAATTGCATTTCGGAACGTCGGGCCCGTTTAACATGCGCTAGAAGGGACATAGGCATACATTTATCTTTGGGTGCACCATCAAATTCTCTACCATTTGTCCCAGTTTGTTTAGCTAGATGAAATATGAGGCGGTTTTAGTATAGAGAACTGCAGGCTCGTTTTCACCCATCACAAACCCTAGCTTATCTTGTGCGTGAATCTTGATCAGAGAAACGATTCTAACGCGTTGGGGTAATCTCACTACATGCTTTCTCTCTGAAATACTTATACAGGGTTTTTATATAACCTATCTTGCTTGATCGTGATGGAATCCCTACATAGGTGAGTCCTTCTCTGATGCGATTTTGACTCGTAGAAGTATTTCGGCATCTTTGTCATAGGATTGAGTTCATTCCAATGGGATAACATATGGCAATTCTTTGTTTGATATAAAGGGATGAATCGCTTGTGCACGAGGGTCGGCCATGGGAGCTGAGGCTCGGACATGATATTTGATTCTCTTTCGTACACCTCTAGTGATAAGTCTCTAACTTGAAGCGTTCTAAATTCTACCAATTTGTTTTGCACCTGTAAGAGTCTTTCATCTAAGAGTAGGATGTTTGAGTCGCCTCATGTTAGTCACAAAATGCATGGTGCACGGTTCTTCGTCAGTTTCCAGTTTCTTGCATGAATATGGATTCTCATTTACTTGAGATGTTTAATCGTCTGGCAAGACCTCTGTGTTGCTCGAGATTGAGTCTTCAGGGATGAGACAAATTCGTTGTTTAGTGTCTGTTAGATTTCTTGATAGGGACTCATGCAAATATCCATTGCAAATTTTCTGCTGAGATCTATTCTCATATGAGATGGTCATCCGGACTTAAGAGTAGTAGACACCTTCTGGGACTGAGGAGATGTATCTTTTCCTTCAATCATCACGTCCATCATGACTTTGTTGAGATAGTTTTTCAATTGAAGAGGATTTGACTGTGGGGACCGCTAGTATTTGTTTGGATGAGTAATGCCTGGCCTGGAGCAACGGTCTCGGATCCTTTCCTTGTTTGGTTCAGTGACAATAGGTGGTTGTAGATGTATGTCGAGTAACGGAGTTTTATCTGAATTGTTGGCCTCATTTCAGATTTCTTTTCCCTTGATAGGTTCGGGTGGGTGCGAAGATATTCTCCTTCACCGTTTTGGGTGAACTGACATCCCATCGTAAGATAAAGTTGGATGTTCGTTGGTGCACTTGAGATAGAGGCTCGCTGAAACTGGTTGTAATTGCTGGGGCTAGTTCCTTCTATTTCTGACGGAACGTACGGATGTGGAGATAGCATATCAACCCGCAGTTTTGAACCTTCGGATAAGTATGAGCTTTGGCCGAGCGTCATCTTGGAAAATAGTCTTGTCTGATAGTTTGTTGCTTTCTGGTCATGATCCTCTAAAGCAGGAAGAACGACAAGTTGTATCTTGGCCGGATATGGTAGTCCATGAAAGTAGGCGGCTCTACAACATTTTGATTAGGTCACGAATTTTATGGAGCCTTTCCAAGTTTTAATTAAGTTTATCATGTAGAACTAGGTCAATCAGATACAAAATGAAAGAATTATAAGTAAAATAGTAAAGTGAAGTAAACTTTCCGAGTCCTCTGTGATCAGGTTGAGGGCCCTTGAACTAAACGAATTTTGGAGCAAATATTTGTCAAAATCTCCAAGTTTAGAGCGTCATATGGTCCTTGAGGTCCTTGAGAGTGATAAGGTCGGCTGGATGGTTGCTCCTTTGCTCTGTCGCATTCGTAATGAGCTGTATCTTGTCCAGTGAGGTCGATTGCAGGAAAGATCCCGTAAGTGCTATTCTCAGCAGTTTTAGTACACCTTCTTTAGGAAACGTGTACTCGATCTAGATTTGTTGGATCTATACCTATTGGTAACTCTAAAGGTGTTTTCAGATAAGTCTGGATGTCGATCTGAGATTTTGCAAGATTCTGTTGAGTCCCCGGGAGCTCGCCTTGGTGCTTACCCAACGTTTTTAAGGATTAACAGTAGATTTTCATGAAGAAAAGCAACTGGGGCGTTTTTTTATGCATGGAGAGATCCATGTGATCCGGGATGCACTAAACTATTCACTAAGGTCAAACTAAAAAGAGAGAGAAAGTGCTGGTAGGGATAAATCTCTCAGCTAAGTCCATAATGGATTTACAAAGACTGAATCAATGGAACGTTTTTGTGTTTGGATTGTTAGAATCGTCTTCCTTCCTAAGAGACCTTGATTGATATCTGTAACTGAGGGAACAACCTCCCACTGTGGTCGCCAAAATGTAGTTACCTAAAATCTGAGGTCAAAAGTGGGATTCTAGGGTTTCTGAAAGTAAGTTACGGGAGGTTGAGCACGAATAATCTTCGCCTAAACCACGCACATTGGTCATTCAAAGGCTGCTTCGGTCACATGGAAGAAGGATTAGGGCTTGTCTTAGGGAGGTAAGCAGATGAAGAGAGAGATCAAATAACAAGTTATTGCTCTGAGAGGTTATGAGAAAGATGATCGTAGCTTGGAAAAATAGAGGACCTATTTATAGCTAAATTATCTAATCTTAGGTCGGTGAAGATAATGATTGCTTTCCATGCCGTGCGGAAAAATTCTCCCGTCTCTTCAGGAATAAGGATAAACTAGGTTGAGTTTATCTCATTATTTCACCGCCTTTACTCTCTTTTGTGGTGAGAATAAGCCGGGTATTTCTCACACGTGTCGTAGACCGTCATACCAAAACCATAATTGATATCCCCCCATTTGTGTGAAGCTAATTCATCCTTTGTGATGATGTGTTGATAGAGAAATATTTTTTTTAGCCGAGTTGGCCAACATAGAGAGATATTCTCTGATTTGTGAGAATGACTAGGATGAGTCACGTGAAAAGGCATGGAATTCCTTAGGAATTGTGTGCAGAATGTGATAGGAGCTGAGGCTGATATCCTTCTCTCCATGGCTTCACATATGTCATGTGAAGACCGTATTATTTTTTGTGGGTCCCTTTGTTGAGCATGCGGAGCTCAAGAGAACTTATCCACGTTTTTGGATAACCACTTATAGTTCAGGCTCAATTTATTAGCCATGAGTGTATTTGAGGCTGAGAAATAGGATTGAGCCCTAGGAAAGGCGTGTGCCTATCATGTGAATCTATCTGAGATTTATAGGTGAGATTTGAATTTTTCTGAGATTTTCTGAAGCAATTTGAATTTCTCCAAGATTTTTGTTGAGAGATTTAAATCTCTCCGATATTTTGCGGACTGCTCAAAATCTCTCGGTGATTTTTGCAGAGAGATTTGAATCGCTCCGAGATTTTTGCACAGAGATTTGAATCTCTCTGAGATTTTGCGGATGGCTCAAAATCTCTCCATAATTTTTGCATAGAGATTTGAATCCCTCCGAGATTTTTGCGGATGGCCCAAAAATCTCTCCATGATTTTTTCGGACGACCCAAAAATCTCTCCGTGACTTTTGTAGAGAGATTTGAATCTCTCCGAGATTTTTGCGGATGACCCAAAATCTCTTCGTGATTTTTGCATAGAGATTTGAATCTCTCCAAGATTTTTCAGACGGATCAAATCTCTCTGAAGATTTTCTTAACGGATCCGTATCTATCTGTGGTCAGTTGGAACTCAGCCTGGAGAGAGAGAGAAAAGGATTTGTACACCCGATTAATGTCTCTGCGAGACTTTGGCTCACTTGTCTTGACCAACATATTTTGCAGAGATATGCTAGGAATCAATTGCGTGTCCATATGATGAGCCAACAAGACCAGTATATCTCTAAAGGATGTTATAGGAGTCTGTCGAAAAGGCTCAGAGGTAGAATAACCAACGTATCTCACGGAGATGTCCTAGAAGTTATCCGGAAACCTCAGTGAGTTGAGTCAGAGCCTAGAGCAGACATGACCAGTGTATCTCGCGATGATGTACTAGGAATCAGTCTTTGATCTCAAATAGGGTGAGTCGTTCTTACATGAGATATGCAAATCTCCGCTCTGGGTCATAAGTTCTTCGCGGACGTATTTACACATCTACAGAGCCTACATGACCATCAGTATCTCGTTGAGGACGTATACTAGGAATCATGGAATCACAATCAGCTGCATCTCGTGAAGACATCTTTGGAATTGTGGATGTTCAGTTCATAAGTCTGCGAGGGGACGTTTTACGCTCTACAGAACCTACGTGACTAGCAATATCTCGTTGAGGATGTGCGCTAGGAGTCACGACATCACGACCAAAAATGTCTCGCGGGGACGTATACTAGAAATCGTGGCTAAGAATGCCTTTAGGGCCAAGGGCTTAATCTCTCTCGTGAGAGTTGAATTTTGTCTACGGTTTTGAGATGACGCTTTTGCCCCTTATCCAAATTTCACCATCTACACGAGGAAACCGAAAAAGCAGAGAACCTAGGAACCTAGTCCAGTTTTGAATACTCTCATAATTAAGCCACTATACAAAGATATTACCAACTTCGTATATTTGATACCAACTGCGCCTATCACCAATCTAGCCAACGCACGTATATCCTAAGATAGAGTTCACTATCTTAATTTGCTTCAGTCTCTCTGAAGACTTTAAGAACTCAACCGTTTCGGTCATCTTCCAAGCATTAAATGACTAATCTGTTTGGTAACCACTCTCATATCTCAGCAAATCAACCAGAGATATGTTTGTGGAGTGTGATAAAAGGCTTTTATGTTTAAAATGAATTAAACTCCTTTGCCGGGTTTCGATCTTCCAAGATCTGGATTAAAGAAGTTAACCAGATCGAGTCAAACAGAATTACCAGATTTGAATACTGAAGAGTACAACCAAACGATAGCTTGTCGATCTAAGTATGACTAGTCAATAATAAGTCTATAAAAATATAAACTAGATTTAGTCGGATCCGAGCCGATCAACTTTTTGCACGAACCAAATCACGAAGATACAAAAATCTTCTTGTCTTCAATCTTCAATAGTCTTACACCCCTTTTGCGATAACAAACTTGATTCATGACTTATGATTAATCACGCATAGAACGGATTCTGTTAACAATGGATGACCACAAGTCAATGTTAATTTCTTGAACTAGTTTGAGCGACCTTATGTCAGAAAACAAGGCTCTCAAGAATAATCAAACTAAGTGCAATCAAGAGTATCAAATCAATAATCGAAAACTAAAATAACAATGAAACTCTAGTTTTCCACCAATGGGACTAGTAGATGCTTCTTGATCCCAAGAAAGTCTTTAATTAAACTAGCGGACGTAAGAGATTTAGCCTAATTAGGTTACTTTCCTCTCTAAGATAGTATTACGAGAATACTTATTATTCAGCTACACCAGAAACAACAAAGATGAAGTTTGCCTGGCTCAGGATAAGTGTGTAAGTAGAACAAACTTCACTATATATAGACCAAGTTAGTTGGACACCAATCAATTTCCATAATTTAATATATTCTTATAATATGCGATAAAACACCTAAATTCGGTTTTATAAATTCCAACCAATATCCAACTCTTTAAACAAAATCTTCATGGGCAACTCAATTTTAGCTAGCACTTAACTAATATATCTTTCCAGTGATATGTTTTGATTGCTGGTAAAACAGAACATATTAGTTTCGAAAATATCAAAAAGATTCTCCAATATTTTGGTTTGGGATCTCACCTTGAATATCACGGAACATCTTTGAACAATTAATTAAAAAGATTTTCTTTCGACTACGAAACAAGTTCGTACGTCAACTTCCTTAAACTCATGTAACCAAACATAGTTTTGTAGGTATGAAATCAAATTTGTGTTCACTACACAATCTAGTAACAAGTTACAAATATTATGTCGATGTCGCAAATACGAAGTTCAAAAGATAAACATTTACTTCGTAATTCAATATACCAATATAAAACACTTATCACTATTGATATATTGTCCCTTGACACTTCGATCACAACATTTACTTGTATGTCTCAACATTTTTAGACTTCCTAGTCTAACCTAACAAAGTTGACTCTAGTAATCTAATAAAGCGAATTATGATTTTTGATACTAACATATGACAACGAACATGGATCTATCAAGTCTTGGTGGGTTTAATCGAGCAATGCTCTAAGAATATCCTTTATTTAATAGACCATGTTTGAATTGTTACTCATTTACTATTCACTCTTAGCTTATGTAATTATTATGGTCAAGTCCAAAAATTCAATCAGATTTGTAATACATATATAAACCATTTATTCAAAAAAAAAAAAAAAAAAATTCATCATTTTTCTATTTCAATGACATTTTTTAGTAATATGTATTTATCGTTAAAGGGACAATTTTATAATTTTTCTAGAATAAATTTTAAATTTTAAGAAAATTAGGATTTAAGATAAATAATCAAGAAATATGAAATTGTTGTAGGTATCGAAACCCAACTATGGTCTTTCGTGTCGCTTTAATGTAGCGAGATCCCTTAGCTACAATTTAAAGTTGCTCAAATCAGATGCTGGTTGTAGCTAAGCAAAACAACTCGGAAACTCAGTTTCTTGAAAAACTATTTTATGGAAACTCAATTTCCGTGAGATTTTTAACGGATACTTAGTTTCCATTTCCGAGTTTTCAATTTTTCTCATATTTTTCACTTTCAACTCTTTTATTTTACTAAAACTCATTTTTTTCCTACTATATCTCAATATTCTTTCTCTTAAACATTTTTTTACCCATAAATAACATTTATCTAAATCGGTGGAAATAAAATTTGCAAACTGAGTTTCAGTTTGGTACTATTTACCCGGAGACTCAGTTTCCTGTGATTAAGCTAAGAGATGCCCATCATCAATAGTTAGGTGCAGCTCCTACGCATTTCGCCTAGCTTCAAATAAATTATAGATAAGAAAAATGCGTTTCCATTGTGGTTGGCTTTGATATAAAGAACCAGCCTGGAATAAGCTATAGTTAAGGGAAATGCGTTGCCATTGCCTGGAATACCAGCCTCCGCAAACCCAAGAAATGGAGAACAAACGTCTACAATCTTCATAAAATGGATAAAACCTAATACATATTGGGTCAAGATCAACACGGACGGAGCAGCGCGAGGACACCCCGGAATAGCTAGAGTAGGGTTCGTCTGCAGGGTTTCTTATGACAACACTCTGGTAGCCGTAGCACAACCACTAGGAATTACCACCGCCCTCACAGCTGAATCATGGTCAATGCTCATGGAAACCAGGACGGCAAAAGAACAAAGCTGGCTAAAGGTTCAATTTGAAACCGATTCGGAAAACCTTCTTCGATTCCTTACCTCAGACGCCGATCCGGCTTGGTACATCTTAGGAAAGATAACTGAAACCAAACAAATCATGGTTCAGATCCCTCACTGCACTGTCAACTACAACTACATGGAAGGAAATCAAGCAGCGGACGGACTGGCTAATCCGGCATCAGACAACACATCCTTACAACTTTATTTTGGGGCCATACAATCCCACCATGCATCAATCAAATTGTAACGAAAGACTCATTGAATATTACTTACCTCGTGTAATTGCATTTAATTTTAATAATATCTTCATGCTTCCAAAAAAAAAAAAAAAAAAGAAAAAAAAAAAAAAAATTCACTTTTCCTATGGTTCGGGAGGGCCGGGAGGCGTACTCACGACTGACATCAAACGAATTTATAAACGATTTTGTACTGCACCTATTTCTCAGATGACATGCAAGAATACGTAAAAGCGACAAATCAAGCCTCCTCATTTAACTAATAACATTCCAAAATGGTAAACAATTAAACACGGGTGAAGTCGTGAAATAAAATGTAGTGTCTTTCAGATATGCAACCAATCAGCACTGGCACTTCATTTTCCCGATGTTCATTTGAGCGATGCCCCTTCCACTCGGAATCGGATCACTAAGACCAGCGCACTTTTTTCTCCGAATCTTATAGGTGGGATCAACATTTTTTTTTTTCTTTTTCCTCCACAAAGAGAGTAGTGCCTATGCAACGAGCCCACAGGTAGGATCAAAAAGGTAGGATCAAAGGCCGAGAGAGGTTTGGAACACAAAATATTCGAGGGAGTTGAAGTTTCATCGAATTGTCTGATAAATGGATACATTTGGGGGAAAATATCGTTTGGTACTTTTTTAGGTGGGCCCATATCTGTTTGGTCCTTTGGTCAAACGTCTTTACTGTTTGGTCCATAATTATTTAAAAATATTAAAACTGACAAAAGTATCCTTCCGTGTTAATAGTTAGTTATTTTCTTGTAGCACTTCATTCGAAATGAAGTCCATATAAAAACACTAAAAAAGCAGACCGTTAAAGGAAATGAAGTCCATATAAAAACCTAAAAAAAACAGACTTCATTCCAGAAATGAAGTCCATATAAAAACCTAAAAAAACAGAATTCATTCCATAAATGAAGTCCATATAAAAACCCTAAAAAAAATATCTAAATCGATCAACACCATCGTCAACAGCAGCAACAACAACATATCTTCATCATCTTCATCATCTTCATCGTCAACAGCAGCAGAAAAAAGAAAAAAAAAACCCTTAAAAACATATCCAACATTATCAACATCATCGTATTCATCGTCTACAACTACCGATCTAAATATCTAATCGATTTCACCTTCATCGCCATCGTTTACAGCAGCAGGAAGAAAATAAAAATAAAAATGGAGACACCATTAACAGGAGGAAAAAGAAGAACACGAAATTGGGGGATATAAAAAGGAATTGGGGGATATTGATTACTTCTCCCAACCCATGGTGTCTGCTAAGGGGTGACTTTTGGATATGAAAATACTAAAATACCCTTCCCTCAAAATAAAAATTAAAAAACTTAAAAAACTTAAAATCAAAAAACAAAATCATATCCCCCATTTCAATCTCCACTTCTTATTAATCACTTTCAGGGTTAGAACTTTGAAACCCAAATATTCCCCATTCCCTTTCAAATTCTAAACTCTCCCCAGTCTCTTTCAAATTCTCTTCTCCTTCTCTGCCGGCTCCTCACTTTGGAAACGATTTTTTTTTTTTTTTTTAATTCGGAAGTGATGAAGATCATGCTGCAAGTGATGAAGACCATGCCGGAAACTGGTGCCGGCATGGTAGGTAACTAACATTCAATGCCGTAACTAAGTACCGGCATGCTCAATAGAAATCTATCAATGTCGGTAGTCAAGTGGAAAAAAAAATTGAAGTTTCTGGATACTTTTCATCATGTAGGCATAGAAATTTAAGCAACATACTATCGGGAAACCAGGTGCCGGCATGCTCGAGAATTAACTACTTGTCCGGAAGTGGCTCCGATTAAAACGAGAAAAAAATTCAAAACGGAATATTTTTTTACATCATAGGAAGTGATGAAGACCATGCCGGAATTGGTGAAGAATCACTAGGAAAATGGTGTGGCATGCTCGATAGAAATCTATCAATCTTAGGTAGTCAAGTGAAAAAAATTGAAGTTTCCTGGATACTTTTCATCATGTTCCGGCATAGAAATTTAAGCAAAACAATGCCGGAAGTAGTTTCGGCATGCTCGAAAATCAGATAACTGTGCCGGAAGTAGACTGATTAAAACCAGAAAAAATAGGTTTTGAAGATCAAAACCAGAAAATTTCCGGCATGCTTCGCTTTGAACCCCCAGGATAGTGGCAAATAATTTATGAAAATTTCCAACAAATGTCGGCATGGTTTTTGGTTGAATACCATGCCCGGCACCAAGCTTTTCCATTTGCAACAATGGTGGATTCAAAGAAAAAAAATCAAATTTTCAACCTCTTGCAATTCTCTCTTCACAATCATCCTCCACTTTCACCAAAAAAGTTCCCTCTCAATTTTTTTCCATCTTTCTACTCTCATCTCATTCACCCAAATACAAATACACACTAATCATTTAACAAATACTTAAGATTTTTACTAATTATTATTAACCACTAAACATGATTAGTGAGGGGTAGATTAGGATTTAAAAAAATACTTAGATAAGGGGTGACCCCGAATTGATATATGGATCCAGTTTTTTGTCCTTTTCTTATATCCCCAATTCCTTTTTATATCCCCCAATTTCGCGTTCAAAAAGAAGAAGAAAGAAAAATAAGAGATAAATTTTAGATCTAAAAATATAAGAGAGAGAAAGTAAATCTGAGAATGATTTATTCTCTCTTACTTTTTGACTATATATATGGTCCTTATCCAAAAGGGTATTTACTTTTCAAGGTGACATTTACATCATCCATGACATCACCTAAGACCAAATAATAATTTTAGGACCAAACTATAATTTATATTACCAAATAAGACCAAACAGACGTTTGACTGGGTCAAATGGACTAGACTCTCTCTAATATATTATTCTTAAGACCTAATGGTATTTCCTACATACATTTGTGCTTGTAATTACACCAAAGTAGCACGGCTCCATAATTTATTAACAAACTAATATAAGCTCCGACCATTTGGAAAAGCCGCCGGTTAGCACGTAGTAATGCAGCATGAAAGGAAAGATCCGTGCAATGGCAAAACTTTCTTTTCGGCCAAAGTTTGATCAGGGTTGTTTCTTCTACTCATGCAAATTGTGGATTCCAGAAGATTTTTCTTCTTCTTTTCTTGGCATTTGTAAGTTTCGCACAAAAATATACCTTTACCTAAAAATACTAATTACCTCCCTTTGTGAACAAATTATTCTTTTATATTTTTTATGCTTTAGCCTGTAAACATGTTTTATTCAGTTAACCAGTGAATCAGTGATCATACAATGTCGAGTAACCTCTATGGTTACTAAACCTGAAGTTTGCCCTGAATAGAGACTTGAAAGTTGGAGGGAGAACTTCAAATTTGAAATTTAGTCAGATAAAAATTTCCCTTTACCCGCTGCTGCCAACTCGCTCAAAAGCACAAGCAGAGTTACAAATTTCGAAAGATCAACATACTCTCCTGTGACGGGATTGTATATGTAGGTGGGATCAATACATTGGTGGTGGTATCTACCAAGACAAACCAACCCATTGCATGAACCAACCATATATTCTTGCGGCAAATCAAAGTGCATTGGAGGGTGTCTGACCTTTTTAAGTTTGAACTTGTACGTGTCATCAGTGTTAATCTTCTCATTATAAGATCCTCCATAAAAAGGTAATCCATGCCCACTCATACCTGTTGTACAACCAAATAGGAAACCCACGTCCAGCTTGTCGATCATCATCACCTTGAGCAGCACCACGGCCGTAAAGATGGTTAAGCTGGCGGCTAACATGCATATGTGTGAATAAACTTCTTCTAGCATGGAGGAACTGTAGCCATTCTTTGCATACTAATTTGCACTCCATGACTGACTCAACCGGTAATCGGGAAACAATATCTAACAAGATATCTAACGGAAACATTATATATTAATAGGCTCCTCTTTATCTTTTGCTATTGAGCTGTTGCTTATCTTTATCTTTTAATCAAGGCTCGTGTAGAGAAAAGAGAAGCAATATATATATAAATAAGAAAGAACAAACATGTAAGAAGCTCTGTTAAACTTGTTGAGGCTCTGTAAGTACTTCTGATTTTGTATGTGAGATTGTTATAATGGTATGAATGTGTACACGTATAAAGCACCAAGAGAACCAAAAATTCGAGATTCAGAAACCGGATTGTAGTTTTAATTAGGCAATGTTATCGCGACATCAAAACTTACATATTCCAGGGCAACGAGAAACTGCAATATCCCTTATGAACTTTCACCTCATAAATATCCCTAGTATGCTTTAAACTTCAAGCCAAACTCACTACATCGGACCAATCATCTTATTTTTGCTACTTCTCTTGTTCAACTTTCCACCCAATTCTTTCAACGAAACAAATGTGTTTACATGAGAAATTACCGTGATACTCTCAATATAAAAACCAGGATCTTCAGCCACCATCTCTTTCCAAGTTGTGATTTCAGGATCATAACACTCAATCGTCTCACAATTCTTCGTAAATATGATTTTGTTGTTTTTCGTAATTATTATCGGCCAGAAATGATCAACTTTGTGTTTTTCTTTCTTCTCGTATACTATACTGAAGTCTTTGCACCAGCTCTCGTTCATATCTGTCTTCTTTAAAGACCATATTTCCATATGTGGTGCCTTCAACGTTTGATGAAAAAAACACAAATTCCTTCTCAACACCACAAGTCCAAAATTATCATCTCCACAATACCCTAGGTTAAGAGTGTGTAAAGGAGGAGATGGTACCATTCGCAACTCTTCATTAGCTAAATCGAATGCACAAATTTTTAACTTGTCGGACCAATAAAGAGATCCGTCTACAAAAGAAGCAGGTTCTATGGCACCTATCCACGGGAATCGTATACATTTAGTTCTCCACCCACAACCACTACCGAGTGTGTATACCTGGAGTTCTCCGACAGTGTCACGGCTAGGGTAAAATATCCTAACAACCTTGTACTCATCGATAGAAGGAACGTATCCAAACCCTCGTCCAATTCGAGGTAAACGACTTCCTCTAGGTATGATAAATTTTGGAAGATTAACATACTCCCCTGAGACAGGATTGTATATGTAGGTGGGATCAATACATTTGTGGTGGTGTCTACCAAGACAAACCAACCCATTGCATGAACCAACCATATATTGTTGCGGCAATTTATAGTTCATTGGAGGATGTCTTACCTTTTTAAGTGTCTTCTTGTACTCATACATATCATCGGTGTTAATCGTATCATTATATAATGCTCCATAGAAAAGCATCATTTCCCAGCTCAACCCTGGTGTACAACCGAAGAGGATACCCATGTCCAACTCATCATCACCATGCGCAGCACCTCCGCCATAAATCTGGTTAAGCTGACGGCTAACATGCATATTTTTGAACAAACTTCTTCTAGCATGGAGGAGCTTTAGCCATTTTTTGCAGACTAATTTGCACTCCAAGACAGACTCAACTGGTAATCGCGAAATAATATCTAATAAGATATCTAACGGAAGCAGTATATTAATAAGCTCCTTTTTATCTTTTTCCGTTAAACTGTTGAAGCTCATCTTTATGCTTTGGTTAAAGTCTCGTGTAGAGAAAAGGCAAAGAATATATAAATAACAAGGAAATTAAAGGAATCGAGATGCAAACATGTAAAAAGCTTAGCTAAACTTGTTGAAGCTCTGCAAGAACTTCTGATATTGTATGTGATGTGAGATTATTATAAAGGTTTGGAAAAAATGCGAGTTCAAAAACGAATTCGCAGCATCACAGCCATTGGATGTTGTAGATATGACATCATGACTTAACCACAGTTATGAACTTATGTTATATCTCGCAAACATCCAACGACTGTGATGTCATATCCGCAACATCTAACGACTGTGACCGCTTTTTGATTCTAGCAAATTTTTTTCCGTTTCAATGTGTACATATTGAACTAGAGAACCAAAATCCGAGATTCAGAAACCGGATTCTAGTTTCGATTAGGAAACATTAAATTATTGATATTTTAGAGTTTTGGTGTAATTAGGAAAGTTTAGAAGGTTAGATAGTCTAGTGGGCTGAATTCAAGCCCACTTGTTTGGCTGTTGCCCAGAAAGATATATACGCAAGGAATTAGGTTGCAACAAAAGACTGCAGTGCAGGAATTAGGTACACATTTTGTCACACAGAGATTTGTGTATTTCAACCAACGGTCATAGGTGGCATGGCTCTTCTTAGGTCACTAAAACAAAGGTATCATCGCATCACATCATAGCAGCAATTTTCCATCTTATTCAGATACTTAAAGGACTAATCAATGTATGTTATTTTCTGTTCAATTAGTTTAGGCTTAATGTAAGAGAAGGATCGAAAATTGAAAATTTCATTTATGTTCTGTTTAGACCCTCCACTTTAAGCCTTATAAGGTACCATTATCTATCAATGAACACTTCTTTTGAAAATACACAAAATTAGTGAAAAAGACCAAAATCAACAAATTTTGGGTGAAAATGATATCTAGATTTTGATAATGTTTAAATGGACAAAAATACAAAAATAGCCAGGATGTAAACAGTTCCATCCTACCCATTTTCAAATACTTTTTATTTATTTTTAATTTACATCAGGATGCATCTAGTTTCATCCTTGTTATTTTTTTAAATTAAGTCAGGATGAATCCAGTTTCATCCTTGCTATTTTTTTTTTGTCCAAGTTTTAAAAATATTTGAACAAATGACCCATTTTCCGTTGAAAATATTCCTTCCTTGTTAAGCCCAAAAACACGTGCCTATCAATTCTATCAGTTTTCCAAGTATTTTTTTTTTTTTGATCGGTAAAGAAAATTTTATTGATCAAAAAGGAGAGGGTACAAAAAGGCTTCTACCACCCTCAAAGTACAAAGAAAAGAGCAGTAAAAATACAAGGAAGTTACCGACAACTTCTTAAATTACAAAGAATCAAAGTAAATTTTCGGCCAGCTAGAGATAACATCCTGGAAAGAAAGTGATTGAAAGTCTTGAAAGACTAAACACCAATTGAAGAGTTGATATTTTATCTTCTGTTGAACAGCTATAGCAGAGATAGCTTTGTCTTGAAACACCCTTTCATTTCTGGCAAGCCAAATACTCCAAAGAATACACATTGAAATCATGGACCAAATCTGATATTCTTGTTTAGACTTAAAGCAGGCATTCCAGGAAAACAACATAGTAAATATGTCATCAGGCATAGTGAATGGCCAGTTTAGTTTCTGTTTGAAGTGAGCCCCAATTTTTACTGCAAAATCACAATGGAGAAAGAGATGATTAGCTGTTTCATTACCAGAACAAAACACGCAACTCTGAGAAACATCAATGCCTCTTCTTGTAAGCATGTCTCTAGTAGGGAGACTGTTGTGTGCCAGAGACCATAAGAAGAAGCAAATCTTGGGAGGACATTTGAGATTCCATATGTACTTGAAATGTGAGAATTTTCATTGTCTGTAGGAGTTTTCCAAGTATTCATGAAGAAAATATGTATACAAGTTTACAAAGAAAAAGAGAGTTGATAGTGAGTGCCCCCACCATGACCGTATTTTACATTGAAAATACTAGCTTTTACCAGAATATGGTTGAAGCCGGCCGGAACCATGCGTGCAGGAGGTAGTAGTCCATGCAAGAAGAAAAGAACAATATGCTGAAAATTATTTGCACGTAACTCTAAAGTCGCAAACCCAAATGAATGAATGAAAAACTAAACAAAAGGTGATTGTTTATGCAAGGGTTTACTCCATGAAAATGAATGTAAATACCAACCTTGTTTTTCAAGTAAGATATGACCACTCGAAGTTGTAGAAAAGGAGGAGTAAATTACTATGAAATGGACCTAACACCCACTTTGACCCTGCAGCTCAGTATACTGTATGTTATGTATCAATTCCTCGACAGTCATTGTATGTATATGTGTACATGTTTACACTTGAGACTAGTCATCAGTTGACATATTGTTTAATTTGGAACTTGAAACGCATAATGCTGGTACAGTTCTGTAATTTGTATCAATTACATATTGAATAGTTTGCTGTATTCTTATCTGTAATTCGTTTGATTTTTTCACAATTTTTTTTCTTCGAATTTTGGCATTTGCATTATATCGTCGTATAACCAGCTAACTTGATTTGGCAGTACGTCCATTTTTCACATGGTAAGACTCTGTCTACTCGGGAAAATTAAACACCTTTTCCAATCTCTTAAAAATGTCATAAGTACGCTTGGCCATTGTATTGCTACATATTTAGATTTTCGCAAATAAGCCAAAGACCAGTAAATGTGATAAGAGATCCAAATATTATCAACCACTCTAAAATTCATCAAAATTTCTATTCAGGTTATCATTAGTTATCAATGTGATAAGGGGAGCCTTTCTTTTCCTTCCCTGGAACTGTTTCCATGGAATTGTTTAGTAAATAAAAATTTCATTGTTAATAAAAAAACGCAATAATATTATTTGCTTTGATATATAAAAACATCACAAAATTCTAACTAAATGTAATAATAGTAGTTAACTCTTAGATTCACCAATATGTGCAAAGACTGGTAAATGACACAAAGATCTGAAGTAGATAACTTTTCACGACTAACAACTATCATTTCCTGTTGATGCACTACAAATAATAACAGATTCTATCTGTCGAACAAAATAAGAACAATATTACTGGAATAATTTTGGTTGGGAAATTAATATTCCAACTTTGTTCTTTTTACAAGATAAAAGCAAGTAGATTTGTGCTACTTAACCAAATTTGTAAGGATCCCAATGATTTAGCATCTCAACCATTTTAGAGGCTATTTTTATGCAGCTTGCATACAAGGATTTCCACTACCATGGATTTTTTTGTAACTTAATATGTGCTGATATTTAGTATGCTCCAATATCTCAAATTTCATCGTTCGTCCAGCTTCTGTCAGTGTCGGTTGTTATTGGTAAGTAAATAAATTTAAATGTATCTAGAACAAGTGAGCATCAAGAAAGTATACATCAGATTCAAGTGGCGTTATATACTGATTAATAACAAGTTAACAATTGTTACACTCGGTTCAATTCCGAAAGATAGAATTGTATGACAATCAACACAGATAGCATGAATTTTTTTCTTAAGCAATTAAGTATGTATCCAATTTCAAATGTCATATGTTGTCAACTCTCTTCGAAATTTTGTTATATCCAACCTAAAATCTAAAACTTGTTACCTTGCATCCCCATCGGCAACACAATTCAGTCTTGATTAGTTTCTCCAGAAAGTATATTGCGCTGTCGAAGCGAATTTAGCTTTTCTAAACACCTCAACCTCTAAATTTAAAAGTTCATCACGCAATTATTGTTGAACAATGCCTAGATCAGTCAAAGTCTGATCAACAGTACAGATGTATCAGTGATTGAAAAAGGATCTCCGACAGTTTACACTGACAAATTTCCTGATTTGGTGTAGTGGAAAGGATTACGATCATTCAACAAAATATTTCCCAACAATTCGTAATTAATTAATGAGTGTGTGGGATCGACCGACCATGGTGGCAAAGGGACCGGATCGGAACGGCCATGGTGGTGCGCGTGCCACCATATTGATGGTTCTCCATTCTTAAAATTTTGATAATTTTTTGGTGGTCATTCGAGCATTATTGTGTATCTTAAGAAAAGTCTGAATTATTACCAACTAAATAAACATGAGCTTTAAAATCCTTGCCCCTACGAAGCATGATGCAGAATGAACCCATGCAACACGACCCAGAAATCATCATAAGCACATGGGAATCGATTCCCAGGTGACCGCAGATAATTCACCTAAAGAGAAGAGAATCATTTGTGGATGGAACCAGGAATTCATGTCAGGTGGGCTAAATTTTTTTTGAATTCATGTCGGTTACAAGAAAAAGGTCGTAGTTATCAATTTAAGAAGAAGAAGAGAACCAACTACGTCAGGTTAACATGAGACACTTACATGTGCATTATGTCTCCCAGTTATTCCAAATAAGGCTGGAATCCACAAAACTGAAAGCAGATTAATCACAACACCATACCGCTATAGTTTGCTTGATTGAAATCTATAATTTCTTAGAGCATATCCTATGGGTAGTCTCCAAATGGAGACTAACTCGATCAAATGAACGACCACTCGATCAAACGAACGAGAGAACCCACTATGAGAAAATACAAAAAAAGACACTACACGGAGGCAGGTCTCGGTGCGTAAAAAAAATTGGGATTTTCATCAGCCGGGGGACTGTCCCCCGTCCAAAAGAAAAAAAAAAACATCCAAACGGGAGACTATCTCCCGTCCAAAAAGAAAAAAAATTAAAAAAAAAAAACCAAACGGGGACTTTCTCCCGTTTGGAACTAAAAACTTCTAAACGGGGATTGTCCCCCCGTTTGGTGCAAATTTTTTGCTACACGGAGACAGGTCCCAGTGTAGCCCTATTTTTGACGGGAACTGTCCCCGTCTAGTGTGACACTCCCGACCACTCACTCGATCGAGCGAGTGCATGGTAGTCTTTGGCTGAAAAGGGACCAAAAGACTACCCATAAAAGACTCTATTTTGCTCTAATTGGTAGTGCACTCCTTCAAATGAAAGAGTGACACTACCCATAGGATTTGCTCTTAGAAAACTGATCTCCTGAACTTTCCTAATTAAAACTGGATTCTGTATATCATTTTTTTATTATTATTATTTATTTTTTCGGAAAGCATTTCTATATATCAATAACATCTATATTTAACGTTTCCCAATTAAAACAAGAATTCGGTTTCTGAGTCTCGGATTTTTTGGTTCTCTCAGTGCAATAACAAGTTTAACAAAGCCATTTATATATTGGTTCTCTTTTCTCTATACGAGCCTTAGTTAAAAGATCAAGATGACCTTCGACAGCTTAACGGCAAAAGATAAAGAGGAGCTTATTAATATATCGCTTCCATTAGATATCTTGTTAGATATTATTTCTCGGTTACCGGTTGAGTCTGTCTTGGAGTGCAAATTAGTATGCAAAAAATGGCTAAAGCTGCTCCGTGCTAGAAGAAGTTTATTCACAAATATGCATATTAACCGCCAGCTCAACCAGATTTACGGTGGTGGTGCTGCTCATTCTGATGAGAAGTTGGACATGGGTTCCCTCTTCGGTTGTAGAAAAAGTTTGAGTCGGGATGTGTTGCTTTTCTATGGAGGATCTTATAATGATAAGATGAACACTGATGATACGTATGAGTACAAGAAGACACTTAAAAAGGTAAGAAATCCTCCAATGAACTTTAGATTACCGCTACATCGTCTGGTTGGTTCATGCAATGGCTTGGTTTGTCTTGGTAGAAACCACCACCAATGTATTGACCCCACCTACATATACAATCCTGTCACAGGAGAGCATGTTGATCTTCCAAAATTTGTCATACCTAGAGGAAGTGATTTGCCTCATATCGCACGAGGGTTTGGGTACGTTCCTTCTACTAACGAGTACAAGGTTGTTAGGATATTTTACCCTAGCCTTGAAACAACCGGACAAGTCCAGGTATATACGCTTGGTGGTGGTTGTGGGTGGAGAACTAAATGTTCTCAATTCCCGTGGATGGATACTGACACACCGGCTTCGTTTATAGACGGATCACTTTATTGGTCCCAAAAATTAAAAATTTGTGAGTTTAATTTAGCAAATGAAGAGCTGCGGATTGTCCCAGCTCCTCCTCTTCACACCCTTAACCTAGGGTATTCGGCAGATGATACTTTTGGACTTGTGGTGTTGAGACGGAATTTGTGTTTTTTTCATCAAACTTTGAAGGCACCGCATATGGAAATATGGTCTCTGAAGAAGACGGATATGGACGAGAGCTGGTGCAAAGACTTCAGCATAGTATACGAGAAGAAAAAAAAATACAATGTTGATTATTTTTGGCCCATAATAATTACGAGAAACAATAAAATCATATTTACGAAGAATCGTGAAACTATCGAGTTTTATGATCCTGAAACCACAATTTGGAAAGAGATGGTCCTTGAAGATCCAGATTTTTCTATTGAGGGTATCACGGTAATTTCCCATGTGAACACATTTGTTTCGTTGAAAACACTGGGGTGCAAACCAAACAAAAGAAATAGCAGGAAGAAGACGATTGGCCAACTCAACTCAATGGAGTGAGTTTGGCTTGACCTATATTTATGAGGTGAAATTGTTTGCCTACGGGTCCAATGATTTGGCACCCCGCCCGAGGTTAAAGTTTTACTCCTCCGTCCCTATTATTTGGTTTTCATAAATTGTTTGGTTTTATTTATGAGTGAAATCTCTTTATTTAAGAAATTGTTTGGTTTTCATAAATTTTTATGTTTTTTCCTGTTTTTACCCTTTGTCTTATTCTCACTACAATTTCCCATACAACATAAATAAGGGTATATATATCAAAAGTCTTCTTGAAATTAGAATTCCGCCTATTTAGTGGACTAGAAAAATCCAATATTCCGCCTATATAATAGGGACGGAGGGAGTATAATTTAGCAGAAAGTCCGGACAGATTATGATTTCAGACTCCCTAAAAAGTAAAAACTGCATAGATTCGGCCAAGTTTTACAGCGGAACCCTCTGTTTTTTCTAGAAGGGCGTTTGTGAGTTGTTTTTTATCTTGGAAATGTACAATTGCATTATCGTTTGCTTAATTGGTTTTATTTTTTTAAAGCAATGTGTTTAATTGATGCCTTGATGAGACAATTTTTCCACTTTTTTTTTTTATAATATAACTATTTTTGAGAAGAGAAGAAAGATCGCTAAAGAAGGCTGAAATATTTCCATTTTCAAATTTCTTCACTCCTTTAACATATTTTTTTTTTATCGGTTGATACAACACTTCACTTGAAGACGTGGAATCTATCTAATTCAGTTTTTTTCATTAGGATTGGAAATTATAGCTAAGATTTGAAGATTCCATTCACCATTCATATCAATCAACTGATTCACTGTGGAAGATTTGAACAAGAAGACTTTTGCTCTCTCTCTAGTTTAGGACTCGACCCCTTTCTTCTCTGTTCACCCAAGCCTCGGAAACCACCCTCAGGCTGGTTTCTTTCAAGGTTTGAAAAACGGGTCACGGATCAGGTCACGGGTAATAGGCGTGGCTGTTATAACGCGTTTTGACAGGTGTGAGCACGTTTTGGGCAAAAAACGCGTTATTTAGAGAAAAAATGCGTTTTTTGTACGTTTTTTCATAAAAACAGAAGTTATAACGTGCGTGAAAACGTTAAAACAGAAGTTATAACGGTTAAATAGAAAATTAAAAAAAATTATGATCCGAAATTCCTATGTAACGGTTATAACGTGCGTGAAAACGTTAAAACGTGTCTAAAAAACGTTGTGACTAAAATTTTTTTCCTTTTTAATACTCCCTCCGTCCCTAAATAGATAACCAATTCGTTTCTAAATTTTGTCTCACTAATAGATGACTTATATATCATTAAAAAATGGGATATTTCTAAAACTACCATATTAATTGATTATTGTTAGTATAAGAAATATGTATAATTCGATAGTCATATTTATATTCCTTACGTAGGTGTTTTAAAAGGCTTTTCACTATACAAATTATGAAAGTTTGATAAAATTCGTGACGGTCAATTATAGCCACTAAAATTTTGTCGGTACAAAATTACTAATACTAGAGGTACAAAATTACTAATACTATCTCCAAATATGTTTAATTAAGTAATTTGAATTTCTAGTAAAAATTGTACTTTTCTTTGTAGGCGGAAGCATGCGAATGATGCAAGGTTAATTTGCATCACCATCAACACGTATTGCGACTCAACATGGTGATCCTGTAAGAGTGGTGGTTATCTTATGGTGTTGAGTATCCATCCTTTAGAAGATTGCAGTAAAGATATTAAGTCAAACAAATACATCATCTGGATCAAAGAGGACTTGGAGTGTGTTTGAAAGAATCCACACCAAACTACGCAATCGGTTACTTTCATCGAGAATAAATGATCCGGTGTATGTCCACCACAATTTGAAGTTGGAGCAACAAATAATTAAAGGTAAAGCAAGGCAACATAATATTGATGTTCACGACGTTGATCTGCGAGGATGACAATATGCTTGACTGGATAGCGGGGGAAGACAAAACACCGGTTTTACCTCAAGAAAAATAATGGTTAAATATGCTTGAAGAGGAAGCCGTTGATAATCCAGAGCACGTACCTCTACCATATAACTGGCATGATCGCGAAGTTCAAATCCCATACGAAAGGTTATCGGTGAGTGACTTTGTTTATGACTTTGGTAATCTTTCATTTGGAGACAATACACAACGTTATGAGAATGTGAATCCGATATAATTCTAATACGCAAAAAGTTGTCGTTACACTTCCGGTCGCTCTGACCATGGTGTTCAACATATGAACGAAGGATATAATTCTAATATTGATAACAATAATGAAGTAGGTAACAATGATGATGAAATGAGGGAGGTTATGATGACGATAATAAAGGCTATTATGATGATGATACTTATGCGAACGAAGATAGCCGATACCCACAATGACGATGACTATGATGAGGAAAGGAACCGCCGAGAAAATGAAAAATACATGAATAAATCAAAAAACGGTGGTGGTCCTAGTTGGTTCGCGTAGCTTTTTAAATGATGAACACTAGTTTAACAATCTTATGTTTTT
Organism: Papaver armeniacum; assembly: GCA_023531295.1. Classification (NCBI taxonomy): domain Eukaryota; kingdom Viridiplantae; phylum Streptophyta; class Magnoliopsida; order Ranunculales; family Papaveraceae; genus Papaver; species Papaver armeniacum. Next base: position 168,272 of record JAJJWW010012316.1, read on the forward strand.
TAAATTTGAAAATTTTAAATCATGTAGTTTACTTTCCCTGTATTATTTAAAAAAAATTAGTTCGAAGTTTTAAGCTTTCAATCTGGAGAAAGAAAAAATAACTCAAAAAATGGTAAGAAAGTTATTTACACGATTATAACGTGCGTGATAACGGGAAAACAATTCTAAAAAACGCAAGTTAAAATGATATTTAGAAGAAAAAAACATTCAAACTAATTTTAGAAAAACGGCTATAACGTGTGTGAAAACTGAAAAACGGTCCTAAAAAACTGCCGTTATTTCCTATTTATCGGCATTATAAAGGCACGGGGTTCAGGGACCCTCACGGCCACGGTATATGGGTGTGACCGTTTTAACGGCCGTTTTTTCAGTAAAAACGGGTGTTTTTCAAACCTTGGTTTCTTTACCTCTCTCTCCCGTAAAACCTGCAAAGGAGCCGTTATTCAACCGTTGCCACCGGAATTCCGGATAAAAGCGCCTGAATCTGATCGGATTTTTTTGTCTAATACGAATCTTCTCTATTTAGCTATTCTCTGTGAACCCAATGATTTAATTTTAATCGCATCTCTTATATTTATGTTATAATTTTGTTCTGCAAGTGATTATTTCTGTCCTATGCTAAAGATTTAGTTTCGGTCATTGCTTTTTAGACTAGAAGACCTCAAGTGTTGCTAACACATTTGACACCGAGATACAGTTACGGTGGTGATTTCAAGTTACTAAGACTCTAGAGCCTACAATTCAGACTCACTTTGTTGACGTCTAAGACACCTTGTTTGAACTAAGACACCAGATAGCCTCCGTTAACGATCCTAAGACTTCTCTATTACGAAGATCTCAACCAATTCCAGGTTGTCTCCATGTTAATTCCGGCGACTCCCGTCTAGTGTTTGCCTTCTTAAGTTGTCTATAGGATTTTTAATTAAACATGGGTTTTCTGGAATCCAATTTGAATTAGACTTAATTGATTCAATTACCAATTTGTTTGCTGTTAATTGTGCAGTTACTTGCAGTGTGATTCCTTCTGCCATCTTTTCAGGACTTCCAACTGGAACAACTGGAAAAAAGGGGTGTCTTGTGGGTTGTTTGCTGCTTTCAACGCTCTGAGAATCTCTATAACTCCAGTGCCATTTCTAGTTTGAAAATTCCTGCTTCTGCAAATTTTATTGGTTTTGCTTTATGTGTGTTGTAGCTTGGAACTGTCAAGAGATTCATAATCCTTTGACAGTTCGACGTTTGCGAGCTCACACACAAACACAAACCTGCTATCCTATTTTATCTGAAACTATTGCTTCTTCAGCTTTTATGCTAGACCTAGCATCCACACTGCAGTTCAGGCATTGTTTTTCTCTACCACCTGTTGGGCACAGAGGTGGCCTTGCCCTTTTTTGGACCAACCAAGTTGACATACAAATTATTTTTGCCAACCAATCAATTATACACGCAACTGTGACATCGGCAGCGATTCCGCCTTGGTTTCTTTCTGCAATTTATGGACCTCCACATCCAGTTGCAAGAACAGATCTATGGGAATCTTTGCCGGCAGTTCTGAACTTAGATGATGATGCTCCTCATCTCATGGTGGGGGACTTCAATGACATTCTTTCGCAGGCTGAAAAACAAGGAGGCAAACCTGTCTCACATAATCAAATAATGAAATTTCAAAGTTTTTTGGATGTTTGTACTTTGTTGGATCTTGGGTTGTAGGTACTCCATTCACTTGGTCAAACAGACAACAGGGGAATAACCTAATCCATGAGAGACTCGATCGATCTTGCGCAACACCATCGTGGAGAATATGTTTTCCTCATGCTGCTATCTTTAACCAGACGCGATTCGCTTCAGATCATGGGCCAATTGTTTTACAACTCCGGGCGTCTTGCTACACACCTCACAAGCCTTATCGGTTTGAGCACATGTGGCTGTTACACCCAGGTTGCATACCAACTATCAAAGATGCATGGGACAAACCAACGAGTGGCTCCACAACATTCATTTTGCAACAGAAACTCATTACAGCAAAGAAAGCTCTTTGCAGATGGAGTAAATAAATTTTTGGGAAACTTGAAGAACAAATTAAACTGTCGGAGATAAGTTTGGAACATGCTCAAGCAAGATGTGCTAATACTCTCTTGCTCAACAATTGTCACAGGCTACCCAAGTGGCTGAAACGGCTCTGCAAAATCACATTTTTCTGCTCAACTGCAAAAATGAATACTGGAAATCAAGATCTAGAGTTCAATGGCTCATAGATGGAGACCGCAACACAGGGTTCTTCCACACAACTGCCACAATTCATCGAAGCCATAATCTGATACATCAAATAAAAAACAATCATAATTTATGGATAGACGATAAAGCTTCAATAATCAATACTTTTGTCTCCTATTTTGATGTGCTATACTCTCAACCTCCTACTACCATTGATGATGATTTTTTTTATAATGCGGTCTACTTTGTCCTTGGATCGTGAAGCACCTAGAGAACAGGGTGTCTCAAGAGGAGATAAAGTGGCACTATTCTCTATCAACAAAGAGGGTGCCTCTGGACCGGACGGCTATTCGAGCAAGTTCTACATGGAAGCCTGGGATATTGTTGGTCCAACGATCACCAACTTAGTTACTGACTTCTTTGAGATGGGTCATTCTCTTCTCAAATTAACCATACCCATCTCACCTTAATTCCAAAAATCGACAACCCTGAAAATCCTGCTCAGTACCGTCCGATTGCTCTTTGCAATGTTAGCTACAAAGTAATTTCAAAAATCTTAGTGGCTAGGCTTCGTACGTATCTCCCCCTTCTCATAAACTCTCACCAAAGTGATTTCATCCCTAAAAGATCCATTCATTACAATATTGCCATAGCTATGGAAGTATTCCACACAATCATAACGTCTCCGCCAGGTCAACAACCCAAATTTGCGCTCAAGCTTGACATTCACAAAGCTTATGATAAACTTGATTGGCAGTTCATAGAGAAAGCTATGACAACTTTGGGTTTACCAAATTGGTTGATAATTAGAATTATGTTCTGCATCAAAAGTGTTACATTATCTGTCAAGATTAATGGTGCTCCTCATGGTTTCATACAACCTTCGTGTGGCATTCGTCAAGGAGACCCTTTATCTCCTTACATATTCATCATGTGCGCAGAAATTCTCTCTACAAATTTGATTCATATGGAACATCAAGGACAGATAAAGGGTATCAAAATCTCACAAAATTCAACACCCATTACGCATCTCATGTATGCGGATGATTTGCTACTTACTTTCCATGCCAATCCCACACACTGCTACAATCTCATACATACCCTAAACAGATACAACACCTCGGCAGGCCAGCAAATAAGTGCTTCAAAGTCTTGTATCATCCACCACCCACACCTTACTTCACATCAGATTAACACATTGAAATCAATTTTCCATTTTACCACTACTTCGATACCACCTACCTATCTTGGTGCTCCTATCTCCCATGGAAGAAGCTCTAGAGACAGATATAACCCGTTATTGCAGAGACTTATCAGTAAACTTCAAGGATGGAAAACCAAAATGATGAACCAAGCAGGGCGTTTGCTACTAATAAATACTTCGCTCACGCCAACCACAAACCATGTAATGCAAACGCCCTCCTTCCTCAGCACATTCACCACAAAATTGATCAACTGAAGAGGAATTTCTTTTGGGGTCACTTGGGTAACACAAGGAAACTACATACTATCAACGGGAAAATTCTTAGTAAGAATAAATCTTCAGGAGGGTTAGGTATTAGAACAATTGAAACTATGAACAAGGCTTTACTCCTCAAACGGCTATGGGTCATAAAGGAGCAACCAGATTCTTTATTCTCATCCACTTCCAAAAGAAAGTACCTCTCTGATTCGTCGCTGCTTCATCCGGTGACCATCACTAACTCAAACCCTAGCCCCCTGTGGAGAGACATCAATAAGCTCCTACCTTTATTTAATTTGGGTTTGTTTCATCAGGTAAATTATGGAGTTAAAACTTCAATATGGTCCCAACAATGGATACCAGGTCTGAAATCAATACCCAATATCACATCTTCACCACTTCACACTGTTTCACAACTTATCAACCCTATAACAAATACCGGGAATACCCACCTTATACAAACGATTACTGACCCAGTTACCACTTTAAAAATCATCGCCATCCCTCTACCAGCCAACCCTTCCATTGACAATCTTATTTGGTACCCAACAAAAACTGGATCTTACTCTGTAAAATCTGCTTACAAAATTTTCCACCAGTACGCCAACCCAAACATAACCACATCCCTTAAACACTTTATTTGGTCTCTCCCCTTAGTGGCTAGGCTTCGTACGTATCTCCCCCTTCTCATAAACTCTCACCAAAGTGCTTTCATCCCTAAAAGATCCATTCATGACAATATTGCCATAGCTATGGAAGTATTCCACACGATCAGAACGTCTCCGCCAGGTCAACATCCCCTAAACACTTTATTTGGTCCCCCCCCCCCCCAAAATACACATTTTCATATGGAAAACTCTAAACAATGGCCTTCCGACTAAAGAGCTTCTTCACCATCGGCAAATCATCAACACCCCCTTGTGCCCTTTGTGCAATGAATCCCCTGAAACAATATGCCACATGTTATTCGTATGCCCTCAAGCTCAGATGATCTGGAACCAAGTTAAGTCTTTTTTACAAATTCAATACCCCTCCATGCCTCTTGTTATCTCTCATCTAACTAGTGTTGAGAATTTGCTCCACCTTTTGCCTCCTCGCTCCAAACCACCTGTTGATTACACAACACACATCTGTTACACTTTGTGGCACATTTGGGTTCACAGAAACAAAACTTTTTTTCAATCGAACAATGAGACACCAACTACTACCAGGATACTTATCATTAATGATACAACCGAGTACCGGTGGACAAAACTATATCAACCACCCTTAGCTCCAGGCCTTTCCCCAACAAGGCGCAACAATTACCATCAAAATTTTCGTTATATTGCTTCTGTAGGATGGACTCCACCGCCAACTGGGATACCTAAACTCAACTGTGATGGGGCGTCAAGAAACAACCCGGGCATAGCAGGAGCTGGAGCAATTTTGCGTAATGAAGATGGAAAGGTTTTATTTGCCATAGCAGAACCGTTAGGTTTTACGTCTGCAATCATGGCAGAGACGAGAGGAATGTTAACTGGTCTTCATCAGACATGCCTAATGAACATCCCCAAGCTCATCATCGAAACTGACTCTCTTTCGCTGGTATACTACCTCACTACCAAAACTACACCACCATGGCACATTCAACCTCTTATTCACAAATCAAAGAGCTACTAGGACAAATACTACACACGGAGATATTCCATGTCTACAGAGAAGCAAATCAGCTTGCTGATGCGTTAGCAAACTTTGCAGCTGACAAGACTCAGGCTTTGGGACATACAACAACGAAAAACATTTGGCTAGATTTACACCCACAATTCCTTAATAGCCTTGTAATCCAGGACCAACTTGGATTGACATTTCAACGTGTACTTACTCTTTAATCTTGAATAAATTTAGTTTGGTTTCAAAAAAAAAAAAACTGATTCACTGTTGTGGGAGTGCCTTCATCAATTACAAGTGTGCTTCAAAAAAAAAAAAAAAAAACAATTACAAGTGGAAAGATGCTTAATTGATTTAAGCGCCAACTATCAATACTTTTACATCATTCACTTGCCATCTATTTTTATTGTTTACGTTACTTAGACCTTTTATTATCCTGTCTAAATTGGGCTTATGCCACTTAATTGGGGCCTATAGCTACATGACAAAATAGGGTCATCAAGAAGTAATAATTCATGGAAACCCCTTATGCACTATTTTTGTTAATGCCTCATATGCCCTTGTTCAATTAGTGATTCGAAAAATTAAAAAGTTTTTAATCAAGTTAATTCTTGGATTAACTATGACTCACCACTTGTAAAAATTTTAATTTTAATTTTTTCAAAAGACTCGATTCAGAATCGGTTTATGTTAGTGCATTTATAAACCGATTCTAGGTTGGGTTTTCTGTAAGTTACGATGTAAACCCAGAATTGGAGTTTGATCAATACCCACATAAACCGATTCCTAAAATCGAGCTTTTGTAATGCACATGTAAACCGATTCTTAAAGTTACAGAATTTTTTTTCATAACAATCGGATTACATATATATACATGTAATCCGATTCTTAAAGTTACAGAACTTTTCTTCTTAGGAATCGGTTTTTATATATGTATCGTGTAAACCGATTCTAAAAAAAAAAAAAAAAAAAAAAAAAAAACAGTAAAACAATTATCTCTTCCATACCAAAATCGGGCTATGTGGGAATTAACGTAGACCGATTCTGGTTCAATTTCCTCCGACCAGAATGCCATCCAGGACAATCGGTATTTGTGGGCATAAATAACAACCGTTTCTAAATGAAATCGGTTTACAAATGCATTGACGTAGACCGATTGTTATAAACCCAAAAAACTTTGATTTAAAAAAATTGGATTGTTTGAGTGATTACATGTTATTGAAACATACTCTAGGGGATTGGGTTAATAGAAAAGTACTTGATTCGAGCTAAAATGAAAAATTACCTATTTTAGTGAATTTGGTGATTATCAACAATGTTTTTGATTTTAATTTTCTAAATTTTGATGGAAATGGGAATGGAAGTGATTTTGATTTGATTTAGTTTTTTTTTCTTTTCTTCTTTTGTTATTAGGATTAAATGAGGATAATTTGGTAGTATTAAAATTTCATAGAGGGAAAATGGTAGTTTCATCGAACTTAAACACCCTTATCATTATCTATGGGGTGGATGAAAAAATCCATAGGCCCCGATTAAGTGGCATAGGCCCCAATTTAGCCAGGTTTTATTATACTTCATCAAATCCAATGGATGCTACATTTTTTAATTTTTTCTACGGGGATTAGAGTTTCTCAAGTATATCAGCCCATAATTGGTTCTTACTCTGAATAAGACGCCAAGCAAGCTTGGTTAGCATACGCGAAATTGGGGATAAAAAAGGAATTGGGGGATATAGGAAAAGGACAAAAACCGGATCCAAATATAAAATCAAGGTCACCCCTTATCTCAGTATTTTAATAATGCCTAATTTACCCCTTACTAATCAGGATTAGTGATTAATAATCATTAGTAAAATCATAAGATTTTTGATAAATGATCAGTGTGTGTTTTTATTTGATTTTGGGTGAGTGAGGCGAGAGCAGAAGGAGAGAAAAAAATATTTGAGAGGAACTTTTTTTAGGGGAAAATGGAGGATGATTGTGAAGAGAGAATTGCTGCTGAGATGTTTAAAATTTGATTTTTTTCTTTGAATCCACCATTTTTGTAGCTGAAAAATCCAGGTACCGGCATGGACGTGGTATGAATACAATGCTTAGGAACCATTAAATACTAGGCATGGTATTCATACCATGTACCACGCCGCAAGACGAGCTTATCCCCCATTTTGATTCAAGCCGGCATAGTATTCAACCCAAAAACTATGCCGGTACGGAAGTTATTTTTTTCAGAACGCTATGCAGGGGGTCTGGGGGGGTCCGGGGGGCGTAGCCTATTCCGTTTTGATTTTTTTCTGGTTTTCAGTCCACTACCGGCACAGATAGTTAATTCTCGAGCATGCCGGTACTGCTACTGGCATGGTATGTTGCTTGAATTTCTTTGCCGGCACATGATGTAAAGTATCCAAAAACTTAAATATTTTTTTCCACTTGACTATCGGCATTTATAGATTTCTATCGAGCATGCCGGTATTTAGTTACGACATTGAATGTTAGTTACCTAGCATGCCGGCACCAATTTCCGGCATGGTCTTCATCACTTCTGGCGATGTAAAAAAATATTCTGTTTTGAATTTTTTCTGGTTTTAATCAGTCCACTTCCGGCACAATTAGTTAATTCTCGAGCATGCCGGCACCGGTTTCCGGCATAGTATGTTGCTTGAATTTTTATGCCGGTACATGATGTAAAGTATCCTGAAAGTTGATTTTTTTTTTTCAATTGACTACCGGCATTGATAGATTTCTATTGAGAATGCCAGTACTTAGCTATGACATTGAATGTTAGTTACCAAGCATGCGGGCACCAGTTTCCGACATGGTCTTCATCAATTCCGGCATGGTCTTCATCACTTGCAGCATGATCTTCATCAATTCTGAATAAAAAAAATATTAATTCTTTTCCAAAGTGAGGAGCCGACAGAGAAGGAGAAGAGAATTTGAAAGAGAGTGGGGAGAGTTTAGAATTTGAAAGGGAATGGGGAATATTTGGGTTTCAAAGCTCTAACCCTGAATGAGATTAATAAGAAGTGGAGATGGAAATGGGGATATGATTTTGTTTTTTGTTTTTTGATTTTAAGTTTTTTGATTTTTATTTTGAAGGGAGGATATTTTAGTTTTTTTGCACCCCAAAACCACCCCTTAGCAGACACTATTGGTTGGGGGAAGTAATTCATATCCCCAATTTCGTGTTCTTTTTAATCCCCAAGCCACCTTGTTCCCTTTTCTTTACAAACGTTTATTCAAGCGATAGTGTATATTCCATTTTCAAAGGAGTTTTTATTTTTATTTTATTTTTATTTTTTTTGATGCAAAAGAAATTCATTAAAGGATAATATTACATAACTTCTTGCTAACCTTCCTTTTACCCCTAACAAGATTTTCAAAGTTTTTAGGGATGTTACAGCCAAAATCAAAGGAAGTTTTCTTCGCTCTAGATTCTTTAGCTATTTCATGAGCTATATTGTTAGCTAACCGTTTAACATGACTAACTTCAGAGTACATAAAGTTCTTAAGTAGTTGCCTTATTTCATCTACATGGCCTTGGTTCATCCAGTGAACTGTCGGCTTGGCACCATAGATAGACATAATTACATTTTTACAATCAGATTCAAAGATAACATTGCAGAGATTGGGTTCGTTGGCCCAAAGAATTGCCTGTTTCATTGCCCAACATTCTGCCTTCTCTGGATCTAATCTTCCATCGAAGTATCTGCCCCTGATGGCTCTTGCTTTTCCTGCATGATCTCTAAGAATTAGACCAATTCCAATATCTTGAGTGTCATAATCAAATGAAGCATCCATATTTATTTTCAAATTGTTAACATCTGGCGGACACCATTCAGGTAGAGAAACTTCAGACTGCAAGTTACCCTGATTTGATATCTCTAGCATGCATTGGTTTACCATTTGGGTGATGTGGAAACATACAAATCGACAGTTCATGACCTTAGTATGGAAAACCTTAGCACATCTGTTTTTCCAGATATGCCATGCTGTGCACATTAAGGTTGAAATCCATAAATGGTTATCTTTTGAAGTTGTCTGAGACGTGGTAAACCAGCCCGATATCCAAGATATCACATCCGTGTGTTGTAACTGAACCCCTGACATATTAATATTCATTGCCAACCAAATTCTTTTAGCATGATCACAATCAACCAGTAAGTGTTGCAAAGATTCCTCATGTGAACTACAGAAAGGGCAGCTAGTTTCTATATCCGATTTGTAGTAACTGATTTTCAATCTAGTATGAACTATATTTTTTAAACATTTCCATATGAAAAGTTTTATTTTGTGCGGAACTTTTGTTTTCCATAGCTTTTTCCAGACTGCTTGTGGCACCTGATGGTTTCTATTGTGGGTTGTATGAGTTAAAAATTTATAAGCTGATTTTACAGTGAACTCTCCAGTTCTATTTGGGGTCCATATCATTTTATCTTCACCATGTTGGGGTATATGCATCTTGATAACTAATTCAACAACGTTATGCGGGAAAAGGTTTTTTATTAGTTGTATGTTCCACCTCCTAGGATTTACGTGCATAAGATCAGAGATATGAACGATTCTCGCTGGTTCTATGTATTCTTCTTTTGGAGTTGGAGTATAGTACAAACCTGTAATCCACTTTCATACCATACTAAAGCTCTTGTTTCGCATCTTATATCCCATTGATAGAATCTTCTCACTATTTCTAGACTCTTTTCTATTCCCTTCCAAACCCAAGAAGAGTTGTAATGTGGTTGCCGCAGATATAGGAAATTACAGTGCAAAGCATATTTGTTCTTCATGTTTATAACCCACTGTTTATCAGACTCGGTACAAAGACGCCAAGCAAGCTTTGTAACCAGGGCTAAATTATATTTCTCAAGATTACGGAAAGCTAAACCTCCATCTTCTTTAGCCACACATAATCCCAAGAAATAAAATTTATTCCTTTATTTGCTTTATGGCCCCACCAGAAGTTCCATTGTAGAGAGTCTAACTGCCGCAGAGCATTTTTCGGAATTTTGAAGTTGCTCATGTAGTGTACAGGAATAGAGTTCAAAACTGTTTTAACCAGGGTAGTTCTAGATGCCTGATTAAGAGTTTTGGAGTTCCATCCTTGAAAGCGATTTTCATAAGAATCTTTAATGGAGTTGAAAGAATCAGATTTTGATTTACCCAGAAGTATAGGGAGACCCAAATACTTATATGAGGAACACAACTTTTTAACTCCTAATTTATGAACAATTCTAACTTATCTTCTTCAGAAACTTCACCGCAGATGAAAGCTGAGGAATTTGAATAATTAATCATCTGATCAGAAATACTCCCAAAATGTTCTAAAATTTTAGTAATGTTTTGAAGACCAATATCTGAGGCTTGAAAGAACAGTAACAGCGAATAAAAGATGGTTTATTGGTGCTGAGCTTTGAGATGTTTTAATACCTTGAACTTTGTTTTCACTCTGAGCTGACTCCAAAGACTTTGAGAGATATTCCATGGAGAGAATGAAGAGATAGGGAGACAACGGGTCTCCCTGTCTTAACCCTTTAGTTGGGTTGTAAGGTTTACATGGACTACCATTCAGGCGAATGGAAATCGAAGTAGTCGAGATACATTGCTGAATAATTTTTCTCCATTCCTCACAGAAACCCAAATAAAGAAGCATATTATCTATAAAAGTCCATTCCAACCTGCCGAAGGCTTTCGACATATCTAGCTTGAGAGCCACTAAGGGAGACTTCTTTTTCGATATCTTCATTGAGTGAATTAATTCATGTGCCAAGATAATGTTGTCATTGATTAGTCTTTTAGGCACATAAGCCACCTGAGCTGGAAAAATAGTCTTGTCCATCAGTGATTTCATTCTCATGACAATCAACTTGGAAGTTATCTTATAAGAGCAGTTACATAGACCAATTGGTCTATAATCGGAAGGGGTAGCAGGGTGTTGAGTTTTAGGGATCAAACAGATGATTGTTTGATTAATGGAATCCGACAATTTTTTTTTGTGGCGAAGAAATGTTGAACCATATGAGTAATATCATCTCCTACCAAGTCCCATTGGGATTGATAAAACCCTGCAGAAAAACTGTCCGGTCTAGGTGCCGTCCAACTAGACATACTCATAGGGGTATTGTAGACTTCTTCTTCCATTATCAAAGGAGTTTGAATGTATCTATTGGTGTGGTGATGGTAGTAGTGTAGTGTGTCCAGGGGCATTAGTCAACCTTGGCTCTAGCCCCTCGAAGATCACCAAAATCATAAAAAGATCCCTTATTTTTGTCATAGATTTTACATTTAGCCCACCTAATTTTACATTAATTTTAAAATGTAATTTTTTTTAGTCCCCCTGATTTTTTAATGTCCGGGCTCTGCCACTGAGTGTGGCCTTTTGTACAGATACTTGGATCGGCTCTCGGTCGCTTGGATCAGTTTTTCTTGGTTTTTCCTTCTCTCGACTAATAAATTCTGTAGAAAGTCACATCACGTTAGGTTCATCTTGGGGTTGAAATCTCAATCTTAGGGGTGGACTTAGCATGGAAGAAACTGACGATGTATGTCAACTTTTCTCCATCATTGGCAAGGATCCTTACCATCTTCTTTCTCCGTCGGCTGAAGAAACTGAAAATCTACTGTCTTAGAGGAATGTTAGGTTAAGTATCGCTATATTTTGTTATTTCAAGAGCATTTGTTGTAAGAATCTCAACCTTTTTTTTCCGTCTAAAGTGATTTGGTACCCAAAATTACTACCCAAGTTTCCTCCTTTGCATGGCAGTCGGTTTTAAATAAGAATGGGACTCTTGAGAAGGAAAGAAGAGGAATGACATGAATTAAAGTGGAAATCTACTGTCTCAGTGGAATATTAAGTTAAGTGTTGCTATGTTTGGTTATTGCAAGAGCATTTGTTATTAGAATCTTCTTTTTCATCTAAAGTGATTTGGTACCCAAAAATTTCCTACTCGAGTTTCTTTCTTTGCATGGCAGTTGGTTTTAAATAAGATTGGGACTCTTGATAAGAAAAGAAGAGGAATGGCTAATAATGGACACCTAAGGTAATCTTCTTAACAACGGAGAAATGTTTTTTCTGGTGAGAGTTAGTAACTTTGATTAGAGTTTTCCTATAATGATTGCACTGCTGATACAAGAGTATAAATTTAGAGGTATTGGACACTATGTTGTAAAAGGCGCTAGGCAAGGCGAGGCGCCAAGCCCAGCGCCTAGCGCCTTTGGCGCCTAAGGAGCCCCAGGCGAGGGCCTTTTTTTTTTAGAGAAAAAACAGAATTAGGGATAATTTGGCGCTTGGGTGCTCGCCTTTTACAACATAGATTGGACATCATATTTGGAAATGCTTGATTAATGTTACCTTGTGGCTAATTTGGAAGGAGAGGAATATCAAAGCTCTAATCTTTTATTGGATGAAGGTTTACGGTCCGAATATGGTGTTTAATTTCCAGTTTTCAAAACAAAGATATCCGTTTTCAAGAAAAAATTATTCCCATATAACCTGAAATTTATTATAAAGAGATCCAAATTTCCATAAGGCCCTTCCTATGCACATGGGAAACCATGCCAGGTGGCATGCCAAACCATTTCGAATCCCTAGCGAGCGATAAAGACTTTATCGCTGACGATATTGTCAATACCGCTGGCGATATTCACTCTAGCGGTAACGGCTATTTCTTCATCGCTATAAATAGGTAACTTTCAAAATCAACACTTACCTCAAATTTTTTACACAAAAAATTTCTTCTTCTCAATCTATTATTCTCTTTTCTCAATCTAATTTATTTCTTCTATTTGATCCAAATGGCACAATTAACCCAACTTGATTCGGCAACACAACTTGATTTTTCTGGAGTAGTACTTGAAGGTGCCGTTGAGAAGATATGTGATAGATTCAAAGAAATAAGTAAGAAGCAAAGAAGTCTCCAAGTTTTGGATATCAACCAAGTCAAAACCGCAACCAAGAGAAGGCCAAGAAAGGTTAAAGGCAAGGAAAATCAAGGCAAAACAAATTTGAAGCCAAAGAAGAAGATAAACAAAGGAGACTCCGTTCATGAGCGCATTGATTGGAAGTTTAGTGAAATGAAGAAGATGAACAAGATGAAGAACATTGTTCCAATTTTATTTTTTTTAGAGTCTTTCCAATTATTGTCTAGTTTTATGTCTTGTAAAATGACTATTTTAATTATATTGAAGTTTTTAATTTTGTGAAGTTTAATGAATTTGAAAATTTGACGAATATTGTTGAAAATTAATATTAATTATATTCTTAAGCATTAAAAGTATTACAAATATTTAAACTTAAAACACAAAATTAATATTAATTACAAATATTGAAATTACAACACAAATGTTGGACAATATTGGGGCAAATATCTTAAAACCTCGAAACAACTTTCAAAATGGAATTTTTGCCCGTAGATGCGCGATATTCCACACGACACCTTTCTGAAATTCCACCGTGGTTTCACCACTTCTCAAGGTTGGACCTTCTCATTGAAGTAAAGCAACATACCTAGTAACTTCACGCTTAATTATACAAAGCGTCGAACCAAATCGAAACACTACGACCGCGTAGGTTCATTATTTGTTCTTGAAATTTAAAAAAAATCATTTCCCACAGTAGTTGGTGATCAAATACTGGCTCCATTGTCAAATCAATATAATTCCTGCAAATACATTCATCTTCTGCAGTTTTGAATTTTAGGTTTCTCCTCACTTGACATCTCCTAATTTGACTTCTCCTAGTTTCACTTGTCTACATTGCACGACAAGCGGCTCTTCGATTTTGGATAATACAGTGGTTTGCCATGCACTCAGCCGGATTCATATTATCAGCCATGCTCTCTAAGGAACTAGAAGAGTGATGAAAAGAATTGGAGATTAAGAAATATAGAGAGATTGAGAAATTCTTAAGAGATTAAGAAATTCTGGTATGAGTTGAAATGAGATTAAAATTAGGTATTTATAGAGGGGGGAAATATTAGCCGTTGGATGGAGATCTGATGAGCGATTATCAAAGTACCGAGCGACAGCTTGACTGTCGTTGTCGATTGAATGACCATCGAACGACAGTTTGACCATCGAGCGATGAAGACTCTATCGCTCATTTGGAAACTCTGTCGTGTATGCCTATATGCCGAGAAATAACATATTGGCATATGAGTTTGGCAGTTTGGCATACCCATAGTGGGTGCATATATGCCAAATACCATGTTTTGGCATGTGCATAGGAAGAGGCCTAAACCATGACTTACAAGGGGATCCCAATATTAGCGCGAGTGATACCAATAAAGCTATCCGACTGTCAAGTCTGTTAACAATTATTTACCATATGTAAAATGGTATCACTCGGCGTAATATTTTGTCCTATATATATTAAAAATACTTTTTCCCCTTTCTTGCCGTACTAGGTCATTGTCCTATATATATGTAAAAATATCTCCTAAATTTTTTATGGGACATGACCGGCGATGATTGTGGTTCAGTGAATCAACTTCACCCAAAATCATTCAGCCTTGCATACTTGCATCAAAGTACGCATCTTCCTTCACTCATAAGGCATTGGACAACGAAAGTCTTTTCTTTTTTCTCTCTAACTCTTCATGCCCCCATAAGCATAAAAGGTTCTACCATGCATCAAACCAATTGACAACTTCACAAGATCAACAACATAATGAACACAAAGAACTAACACAATAAACCCATTTTATTGCATTAAGGAAGATTATACAAAACAGTCCATCACATGGACCAAACAGGCCATTCACCCTCTTGGTGAATGACTAAAACACTCTCTACATTAGTGGTTCTTCTCTCCATTGAATAACACCAACATTATTGATTACTTAGCTATTTATACATGCTATTATCAGGCCAAAACTTTTGTGCAACCGCTTGCACATCCTACAGACAGCTACATGTCTACAGGTAATTTTCCTAACCGGCAATATGCTTTTCAACTGCCACCTTTTGTGTTGTCATGCAGATTGAAGCCACACTTGTCTTGAACGGTTAGGGACACTCTAATAAGGTTATGAACTCATTTCATAACCCTTCTAACTTGTATCGCACCTTTGGCACGCTTGTGAAGCCAATACCCGACTTGTAACCACCACGTGATTCGTATTGCACAACTGTTGTGCTTTACTGAATTATGCCTCGCTCCAACACCCAGCCACCTTGGCCCAGCATGCTTATCACTATAAGATAATGCACGGACAATCCTTGTGCTTCAAACATCGAGGCCGAATCCTTAAGCTCACTCTAGTTACTGATGCGTTATATATTCTTCACTTCGCCAATTAGCTTGACAATAGCAATGCCACTCTTGCACTGCTAACTTGTTTGCATTGTTCAAGCTTTGTCCAGCCTTGAACTAATGCCATAAACCAACTCCTGGCATATTCTTCACTCTTGCATCATCCTTGAGTTTGGGCCAACTCAATTCCACGGATATGCATCAATGCCAACATCGCATGTTGCATCTGTCAACTTTGGCCTCGTCTTGCCTTTCCCTCAATGAAGCCTTATTGTGTCGGCCAATAAGCTTCATTACTTAGCCAACTGTCTTTACACTGTAGTGCCACCTTTGCGCTTCACTGGACCTGCAGGGTTCCACTATCTTAGTGCTTGACGGTCTATACAACATACCGTTATTATGGCTGAGCGTTGCGTTATTATGGCTTCGCATTGTGCCATTACGGCGGAACTCTGACTTGGCCTGCAACTCTGTAACGCGCAATCATTATGCGTCACTTGATGTGATTTTGAAGTTGTTTGTAAAGTGGTAAGAAAGATGTCGTGAAGGATTTTTTTAGACTTAAATTCAAAAAAAAAATAGAAAACTCACTAAAAATTATAGCGAACTCAGACAAAGCTGATATCAATATTAAAAGAATACTGAGGCTAAGATTCCACTATTTTTCCAAGTTCAAAGCGATTTAACCCAATATTTGTATTCATGCAATTTTCTCGTTCAATTTGATTCTAAACTATTGCAACAAGTAGATTCTCAAAATAACAAGTGTAAATCCAAAGCATAGAACATCAAAAACCTAGGTCCAAGTATGCTTTATCAAAAGAAATCACAATTGTTTAACAAAAATCATTCAAACAATTATCGATCAATGCAAAATAATCATAAAAATATTGCAATAAATAAATAAATAAATAAGAATATACCACTTCTTGTTGGAAAAATAGCTTCCTCTATCGCCTCAGCAATGGGGTTTAGCTCCTCATATTAACCACTTGATCAAAATACATGTTTGTTGCTCCAAAGTTGATTAAAAAGAAGAGAAGGTATAAAACAGCGTGTTTCTAACAGTTATAATTGTTACAAAACCACTGTTACAAAGAACCCTAACACAGAACTGTTGCGAACTCGATTAATTGTTGGAAAAATTGTTACAGAACTGTTACAAACGTATTAAATTTGAAAGAAATGGCCACGAGTTCTGCGACTTTCCATAAGCGTTGTTCTCTGTTCTTCTTCCTCCTCTCGCCTGTAGAACTCTGCAATTCGATTGTTTATGCTCTGTAGCGTTCTAAAACTTCCCCAAAGTGTACTTCTCACATCTATGACCTATCTCCACTCCTTTTATAGCCCAAAGGTCGATGAAATCTCCGGCTATTTTTTTTTCTTCCATCTTAAGTCTCTGGATTTATTTCCCTGCAAAGCTTCTCGACGCATCTAATTGAGTTGCCAGCACTCCAAATATAGGAAGCAAACATCCCGGATATAGATAAACTCTCCAGAATCACGCAAATTCTATCTATAGAATCAACAGAATCCGATAATATTGCTCCTCCTCTGTTACGCTCAAACACGATCATGCAGCCCAAGTTGATCGATCCAAACACCCATACGAGACTTATGATACTCTAACAGGTCCAGCCCAACAAAAATAAGCCATTGAATCTCCATAAAAATCGCTCAAAACTCGAACTACAAATCTGCTTCGCCGCTGCCATGTTTCCTGCCAAAATCTCCATTTGAATCGTGAAGAAGAAGAGGTCACCCCCTATCCAGAGTAGGGGTGGTAATAGCAGCTGCCTTGGGAGTATCATGAGGGTGCCCCTTAGTAATTTGGGTACCCCTTATCTATAGCGAGAGTCCGAATAGTAGGTGTCCTCTGGGTGCAACTTTTCGAGCCGATTTTTTCAAAAATGTTTATTGGCCAAAAATACCTACACACACATAAAACACCAAAATAAGTACAAAAATGAGCACTATCAATATAAAGAATCGAGACAAATTAGACCCCCAATTTGCTAGTCCTCGAGCAAAAATAAAATAAAATCCTAATTCACTATCATGAGCATCGTCGATTGCATTTAGCGTATGCAATAAGCCTTTAAACCCCTAGGTGGCCCTAGTGGCCGAGTTATAGTCTCGGGAGGGTTTACCAGAGGTGTACCCACAAAACCTTTTCTCAGGACCCTAGCTATCTACGCGAGAACCTTGGAAGGCACTAAAGAATCTCCTTGGTTGGCATACTTATTGATTACGGGAGGAAGTACCACGATGCGAAATTCCAATTCTTTGTACACGAGTTTGCACTCAAGCATACTAAAATTCATATATAAGTGACAGAGCTCTACTCGGATAGTTTACGGACATCATAACCTGAGTCAACCAATCACATGGATAGATTAAGAGATGGATATAGAAAAACATAGATGGTTTTGATGTTGACTAAGGTGAACAATGTTTCTCATATACGTAGAAGGCCATCGCCAAAACGAACCTATCCTAATGGTGAGATACTAGTCTGACTAATATCAACACACTGGCATATACAAGGGAACCAGTTGTCGATAATCCTAACTCTAGGTCAACACAACTGGCATATACAAGGGTTCCAGTGGTCGATAATCCTAACTCTAGGTCAACACAACTGGCATATACAAGGGTTCTAGTGGTCGACTTTATTGAATTTATTCCGGTTGGTCTGATGGTCTGGTCTCAATTTTTTTTTTCTCGGTATCTCAATCACTCTATTTCACCCCAACAGTGGTAACAACTTGAATCGTGAGCCCCACCTAATCACTTAGACAAACATATTTTAAATAAAAATAGAAGTGAAAAGGATTCAACGAGATATGGCGAAACTACCATGTTTTTTCTTTAATTCTAACACCTGAGCTCTTTGCTTTTATGAATAGACTCTTTAGATGTTTTCCATCTAATCAGATTGGTTCCTCAACTCCTACAACAAAAATGCTTCCATCCACTTAGATTGGTTAGTGCCCTCCTTAATAAGCATAAATTTCTAGGCTCTGGAGTTTATTTATTATAACAAAAAGGTAACAAAAGTTTCTACCCCACCCCCAAACTTAAATCTAACATTGTTCTCGATGTTTCTAATTAAAGAACAGTACCAAAAATATAAGTAACATGAGGAAAGTAAAGAGAGAAGTCGGAAAGAAAGTACCTGGGTGAAGTGTAACCAAAAACCTACAAAAATAATATACAACATACAATCCGCCTCGATGGTCAATCAAGGTAAACAGGGTCCTCCAGAGGGACCTCCTCAACAACACCTGTAGGAAAAGGCTCTAAAAAGGGCTTCAATCGCTGACCGTTAACCTTTGAAGAACTACTACCATCTGGTGTCTCAATCTCAATAGCGCCATGAGGAAAAAAAGACGGACCATAACAGGACCGGTCCACCGAGAGCGCAACTTCCCGGGGAAAAGATGCAAACGAGTGTCATACAGAAGAACTTTTTGACCTGGAGAAAATAACTTTCCTAGAATATTCTTATCATGCACAAGTTTCATTTTGTTCTTATACTCCTTAGCACTATCGTATGCATCTCTACGAATCTCATCCAACTCATTGAGTGGAGCTTTCTGTGCGCTCTGCCTTGTCAAGTGAAAAGTTTAAGTTCTTAATAGCCCAATAGGCTCTATGCTCTAACTCGACGGGGAAGGTGACATGCCTTGCCAAACACTAAACGATAAGGTGACATTCCAATGGGTGTCTTAAACGCAGTACGGTAAGCCCATAAGGCATCAGTAAGCCTCGATGACCAGTCTTTCCTATTGGGATTAACTGTTTTCTCTAAAATATGCTTAATTTCTCTATTGGAGACCTCTACCTGACCACTAGTCTGTGGGTGATATGGGGTAGCTACTTTATGGGTAATACCATATTGTTTCATTAAAAGTGCAAACGGTCTATTAAAAAAGTGTGAACCTCCATCACTAATTATAGCTCGCGGTGTACCAAAACGTGTAAGTATGTTCTCTTTCAAAAACTGGACTACGACCCTTTGGTCATTTGTTTTACACGGAACCGCCTCAACCCACTTAGACACATAGTCTACAGCGACAAGTATGTAAAGATAACCAAAAGAATTAGGAAATGGACCCATAAAATCAATGCCCCACACATCAAAGACCCCAATCACTAAAATAGGATTCAAAGGCATCATATTTCTACGGGAAATGGTTGCTAACCTATGGCAACGCTCAAAAGAAACACAATGACTATGGGAGTCTTTAAACAATGAAGGCCAGTAAAAACCACACCGCAATATCTTAGCAGCAGTCTTCTTAGCACTAAAATGACCCCCACATGCATGTTCATGACAAAGGAGATAATACTGGGTGGTCACTCTCGGGTATACATCTCCTAATAACTGGTCTTGACAATACTTAAACAGATAAGGATCGTCCCAAAAGAAATGCTTAACCTTGGCTAAAAACCTAGAACGATCTTGCTTACCCCAATGTTGAGGCATTCGACCAGTAACAATATAATTCACTATATTCGCATACCAAGGTGATTGGGAAACAGAGAACAATTATTCATCAAGAAAGATATCCCTTATAGGAAGGGAATCATTAGGGGAACAAACAACTAGCCTAGACAAGTGGTCCGCTACTTATATTTTCGGCACCCTTTTTGTCTCTAATATCTGGACAGAATTCTTGTAACAAAAGGATCCACCTAATCAATCTAGGTTTGGTATCCTTCTTAGACAGAAGGTATTTCAAAGCAGCATGATCAGTATAGATTACGATCTTAGAACCTAATAAGTAGGATATAAACTTATCCAAGGCAAACATGATGGCTAACAGTTCCTTCTCGGTAGTCGTATAGTTCATTTGGGCATCATTCAGAGTTTTGCTAGCATAGTAAATCACATGAAGTAATTTGTTTTCTCGCTGACCTAGCACAAAACCTATGGCATAATCTGAAGCATCACACATAATTTCAAAGGGTAGGTTCCAGTTAGGTGCCTGGACTATCGGGGAAGTAGTGAGTAAATTATTAAGCTTCTCAAAAGCCTCTAAACAAGCATCATCAAAGACAAACTTAACATCTTTTGCAAGCAAATTGCAAAGAGATCTAGAAATCAAGCTAAAATCCTTAATGAATCGACGGTAAAAACCTGCATGCCCTAGGAATGACCTAATATCTTTTACGGTTTTTGGGATTTGTAAAGTCTTAATAAGGTCAACTTTGGCTTTATCTACCTCTATACCCTTTGAAGAAACAATGTGCCCTAACACAATTCCTAATTTAACCATAAAATAACATTTTTCCCAATTAAGCACTAAATTCTTTTCCTTACACCTAGTCAACACTAATGTCAAATGATGCAAGCACTCATCAAAAGATGAAACAAACACTGAAAAATCATCCATAAAGACCTCTAGAAACTGTTCTACCATATCGGAAAATATGCTCATCATACAACACTGAAAAGTCGCAGGGGCATTACATAGCCCGAAGGGCATGCGTCTATACGCAAAGGTACCAAAGGGACAGGTAAAAGTGGTTTTCTCTTGGTCCTCTGGGGCAATAACGATCTGATTATACCCGGAGTAGCCATCTAAGAAGCAATAATGACTATGTCCAGCTAATCTCTCTAGCATTTAGTCGATAAAAGGAAGGGGAAAGTGATCCTTCCTTGTGACCTTGTTCAATTTCCTATAGTCGATACTGAGACACGCCATCCCGTGGTCACTCGGGTTGGGATTAACTCATTATTATCATTCGGACTACAAGTGATACGATTTCTTGGGGACAACCCGAACAGGGGCTGACCCACTTACTGTCTGAAATTGGGTAGATAATACCCGCATCTAACAGATTAAGCACCACTTTTCGAACTACCTCTTTCATGTTAGGGTTCAGTCGACGTTGCATCTCCCTAGAAGGTTTGGAGTCTTCTTATAAATGAATCTGATGCATACACACAGTAGGACTTATACTCTTAATGTCTGCTATAGTCCACCCTAAAGCTTCCTTATTGTCTTGAAGTACTTTTACTAGCCTGCTTTCCTGATTACTATCCAAATCGGAAGCTACAATCACAGGTAAAGTCTCAGATGGGCCTAAAAACACATACTTTAGAGTGTCGGGTAGTGGTTTTAGGTCCAACTTAGGAGGCTCTTCTAAAGAAGGAATTAAGGTATTCTCAGAAACTGGTAATGGTTCGAACCTAGCTTTCCATCTATCAGTGTCTAATACAGGGGTAGAATCTAATAGAGCATTCACTTGTGCAATCGTGCTATCGTCATCAAAATCTAAACCAAAATGGGATATACAACTTTCTAATGGGTCTTCAGACAAAATGTTTGGTAACGACTCCTGAACTAAGGCTTCTATCATGTTCACCTCTTCAACACATGTGTCATCTAGATCATAAGGTAGCTTACTGACATTAAAAATGTTCATCTCCATAGTCATATTACCAAAAGATAAATTCATCACACCATTTCGACAGTTAATGATCGCATTAGACGTAGCTAAAAATGGGCGACCTAATATCACAGGTATCTGGTTCTCTGGGTCGGGGACATGTTGGGTATCTAGCACAACAAAATCAACAGGATAAATAAACTTGTCGACCTCAATGAGAACATCCTCGATAACACCTCGAGGAATTTTAACAGGCCTATCAGCTAACTGCAATGTTATCTGAGTAGGTTTCATTTCACCAAGTCCTAACTGTAAGTACACATGGTACGGCAGTAAGTTCACACTGGCTCCTAAGTCAAGTAAAGCTTTTTCTACCCGGTGTTTACCTATTGTACAAGTAATGGTAAGGGAACCTGGGTCTTTGTACTTTGGAGTTGTGGTGTTCTGAATGATTGAACTTACGTGACTAGCTAAAAAGGCTTTCTTATGGACGCTAAGTTTTCGCTTTCGCGTACACATATCCTTAAGGAACTTGGCATAAGCAGGAATTTGCCTAATTGCATCTAATAAAGGAAGGTTTATGGTGTCTTGCTTAAAAACCTCCAATATGTCATTAAAGTTCGATTCCTTCTGTGTTGGTACTAATAGTTGGGGAAATAGGGCTCTAGGCACATAATTAGACCTCTCAGGAACCGAATTGGCATCATCAAAAATTTTATCAGTCTCCTCAGCTAGTGGTGGTCCTGAGGGGTGAGATCCTGAGGGGTGAACTACAGTATGTTCACTATCGGGCATGGTTACCTGATTGTCTACTACTCTACCACTCCTAAGGGTTCTAATAGCATTCAACTAATTCGATGTTTTTGCACCTACTTCTTGAACTCCTCTAGGATTGGGATTAGTATGACTAGGGAACCTTCCGTTATCTCTTTCACTTAAGGTCTTAGCTATTTGGCCCACTTGAAGTTCTAACTTAGCAATGCTCTGAGCACTAGTTTGAAAGTTCTGCTTGGTTTCCTGTTGAAAACTAACATGGCTCTTTGCTAACGTTTCCTGAGTTTTTGCTAACATCTTAATAGATTCCTCTAAGCTAGTCGTTTTATTTTTTGGGCCTGAAGAATTCTTAGTGTAACCAAAACCTGGGGAAGCATTAGAATTACTAAACTGACCTTGACTTTGGCCCTTAGACCACGAAAAGTTCGGATGGTTTCTCCAACCTCGGATTATAGGTTTTATGAATATGGGTCAAACTTTTGACGGTTATCAAATCTAGTGTTATTATAGAGAGCATTGGCTTGCTCTTCATTATTCTGGCCTTCCCAAAAAGGCTCCAATCTACCACTAGTGTGACCCACTTCTAAAGCTTCTAACCTTTTCGCTATTGCAGCAATTTTGGTATCTGATTCAAAGCCTCCTTCTACCCTATTAACGTTTCCTCTTCCTAGAAGAATTTTTTTCTGGGGTTCCCTATTACTTTCCCATTGTTGGGTCTTTTCGGCGATTTCATGCAAATATGTCATCGCCTCATCAACTGTTTGGTTTTCAAACTCACCTGTACACATAGATTCTACTGTGGTTGTAATGGAATAATCTAAACCCTCATAAAGGATCTGAACTAACCTCACCTTTTCGAGACCATGATGAGGACATTGGTCTAATAGATCATTGAACCTTTCCGAATACCTATACAAGTATTCTCCCTCCTGTAGAGAAAACGTGCAGATTTGCGTCCTAATAGACGATGTTTTGTGCCTAGGGAAAAACTTGTTCAAAAAGGCAGATGTAATTTGTTCATATGTTTCAATTGAACTAGAAGCCAAACTATATAGCCACGATTTGGCTTTATCTTTTAAGGAAAAAGGGAATAACCTGAGTTTCAAAGCATCATCATCAAGGTTTCTAATATTTAGGGTACTACAAATTTCCTCAAAGTCCCTAACATGAAAATAGGGGTTTTCATTTTCTTTCCCTAAGAAGATTGGGAGCAGCTGTAAGGTCCCGTGTTTAAGTTCATAATTTTCTTGTTTAGCTAACCTGATACACGAGGGACGAGTAGTCCTAGTCGGGTTCAACAAAGCTTTTAAAGTTGCCATTTCTGGCACTATCGGAATATTAGGGATTGTCTCCCCAAATGGACGTTCAAAAACGGACTCTTCAAAAATCGGACTTTCTAAATTGAGGTAATCAAGACGCTTATAACTACTAGGTTTCTCTTTAACAAATCTACCTAGGGCGTCTCTTTTACGTTCAGGCATATAAAAGAATTAGGAAGGGGATTCTATGCAATCACAAATCAAGGCCGACTCAACCAAATCAAACCTATTGATTTCTAGCAAACAAAAAGCATGATGGATCCACTTAGATTGTTTCTAGACCAGCTTCTAATCCTTCGAAAAGGAATTCGTTACAATTTAAGCAAACCCCTCTGGAATCAATCCGAGTCAAAGTAAGTTGAATAGAGGTGAGGGAAGCTCAGTGGAGCTTTGATACCCAAGGCCTCACCGGAATTACAATGCGGCGAAGTCACGCATTCAACTCACAGAGAACCATCATGAACTTGAAGTATGCTTAAAAGAGTAACCAATATTTTTCGAATGACTTTCCTATTAAGCTCGTTACCCTATCGGTCTTGTTCTAGTCAAAATTTTAAGGCTTAGGTTCGCGTAGGTTACGTGTTCCTAAGGCGGGCAAGAAGAGAACGGTGATGAAATCCGAACCCTTATCTTGTTTGGCCAGGCCTTGCCCTTTACTAGAAAATTTAAGCAGCCGTATTCAAGTCCTCAGCATATATGCAAAAGAAGGAATCCAGTAACTCGCTGACAGGGTATACGCGAGTGTTCAGAATCTTACCTCCCGTTCCAGACGGGGGATGAATCGGTTGTAGTCGACTCGGGCCACTGACTCCTATGTCAGTGTACGAACCCAAGGTGCAGAGACAATATCGTAATTGTCCTCCTTCTCTGCAAACAATTTATATTTAAAGTACCCTTCCGTAGGGTAAAAATAAAAAAATAATGTCCCAAGTCCAAAAGTCCAAAGTCCAAAAAGAAAAGAAAAATTACAAAAATAATAAATCCTAATACATTTTTTTTTCTTTTTTTTTTTCTAAAAATAAACAAACCCTAAAAAAACAAAATAACTAAAATAAAATCGTCTTCTTTCCCATTCTTTTTGCTTTAATCTTTCGCTCCAAGTCTTTACGAAATCACCAACTCCTTGGCTCAATTTTCTTTATGATCCAGAACCTGTAGAAAAAAGATAAATACCCAAAAACGTAAAAAAGAACAAAAAAAATAAAAAAAAAATAAAAAAATAAAAAGAAAAACAAATCTAAAACCCTAAAAACCAGTCCGCGTCGGCGGAGCCAAAAATTGTTGTGATTTTGAAGTTGTTTGTAAAGTGGTAAGAAAGATGTCGTTCTCTCGAACTTGTGAAGGATCTTTTTAGACTTAAATTCAAAACAAAAATAGAAAACTCACTAAAAATTATAGCAAACTCAGACAAAGTTGATATCAATATTAAAAGAATACCGAGGCTAAGATTCCACTATTTTTCCAAGTTCAAAGCGATTTAACCCAATATTTATATTCATGCAATTTTCTCGTTCAATTTGATTCTAAACTATTGCAACAAATAGATTCTCAAAATAACAAGTGTAAATCCAAAGCATAGAACATCAAAAACCTAGGTCCAAGTATGCTTTATCAAAAGAAATCACAATTGTTTAACAAAAATCATTCAAACAATTATCGATCAATGCAAAATAATCATAAAAATATTGCAATAAATATATAAATAAGAATATACCACTTTTTGTTGGAAAAATAGCTTCCTCTATCGCCTTAGCAATGGGGTTTAGCTCCTCATATTAACCACTTGCTCAAAATACATGTTTGTTGCTCCAAAGTTGATTAAAAAGAAGAGAAGGTATAAAAAACAGCGTGTTTGTAATGATTATAATTGTTCTGTAACCACCGTTACAAAGAACCCTAACACGTAACTGTTGCGAACTCGATTAATTGTTGGAAAAATTGTTACAGAACTGTTACAAAGGTATTAAATTTGAAAGAAAAGGCCACGGGTTCTGCGACTTTCCTTAAGCGATGTTCTCTGTTC
Organism: Papaver armeniacum; assembly: GCA_023531295.1. Classification (NCBI taxonomy): domain Eukaryota; kingdom Viridiplantae; phylum Streptophyta; class Magnoliopsida; order Ranunculales; family Papaveraceae; genus Papaver; species Papaver armeniacum. Next base: position 194,358 of record JAJJWW010012316.1, read on the forward strand.
TTCTTCCTCCTCTTGCCTGTAGAACTCTGCAACCCGATTATTTATGCTCTGTAGCGTTCTAAAACTTCCCCAAAGTGTACTTCTCACGTCTATGACCTATCTCCACTCCTTTTATAGCCCAAAGGTCGATGAAATCTCCGGCTATTTTTTTTTTCTTCCACCTTAAGTCTCGGGATTTATTTCCCTGCAAAGCTTCTCGACGCATCTAATTGAGTTGTCAGCACTCCAAATATAGGAAGCAAACATCCCGGATATAGATAAACTCTCCAGAATCACACAAATTCTATCTATAGAATCAACAGAATCCGATAATATTGCTCCTCCTCTGTTACGCTCAAACACGATCATGCAGCCCAAGTTGATCGATCCAAACACCATACGAGACTTATGATACTCTAACAGGTCCAGCCCAACAAAAATAAGCCATTGAATCTCCATAAAAATCGCTCAAAACTCGAACTACAAATCTGCTTCGCCGTTGCCATGTTTCCCGCCAAAATCTCCATTTGAATCGTGAAGAAGAAGAGGTCACCCCCTATCCAGAGTAGGGGTGGTAATAACAGCTGCCTTGGGAGTATCCTGAGGGTGCCCCTTAGTAATTTGGGTACCCCTTATCCATAGCGAGAGTCCGAATAGTAGGTGTCCTCCGGGTGCAACTTTTCGAGCCGATTTTTCCAAAAATGTTTATTGGCCAAAAATACCTACACACACATAAAACACCAAAATAAGTACAAAAATGAGCACTATCAATATAAAGAATCGAGAAAAATTAGACATAAAAATGTGTCTATCATCACTTGCATGACCGTAACAAACCAACTCCACCTAATCCATTCAACGCCCTCGTTGAACGCAACAAAGTATACTCGTTTTACTTGTTCTCTGGCCTTGTACGCTTCTGAGCCCTTCTCAGAAATCAACAAACTTTTCTTGGCCTTTAACCTTGCCAAAACTTATATACATAGTACTTTGTGCCATCCCTTAGATTCACTGCTTTGCCATTGATCTCATATACTTGAGCCACTTCTCGACGTCATGCATTACGCTTACGCGGCTACTCAAATCATGCATCAATACCCAAATGCAACTTGGAAATTCATCTTGCGAACTCCCTGAATTAGGCTTGAATTTCACTTGAATCATTTGTGCCTAAGTATACACAAGCAATGATTCTTCCTAACTGATCACAATGATCACTTCCATAGTCTTTTGCCTTCATTTTCCGACTTCAGTTGCACCACGCAATATAAAAGGACTTATACAATACTTGGCCTCATTCTTCAATCATATGCGCCTACGCCAAATCATGACATGCCTTAAGGTATGCACTCTATGATTTGATACCACTCTTAGTATGTGCCAAAACCTATAGACTTTGCTGCACCTTGCAAACATCAGCACTTTCACTAGATTTGGCCTCCAAATCATATTGCAAACTTCACCTTCTTGGACTTGCACCATTTGTATGCCAAAGAACCAGCACCTTGCTGTTCTTTGCTTGCATTGTTGCAACACATTGATTGAAAATACATCACTTTGATATAGTCATGACTTAGGATACCCGGATCTCTCCTCTGTCACTTTAAAAGCAATATCCTCTTCACACGCCTTTGAAACCAGCAATTTAAGCATCACTTGCTCTTTCAAACTGCTACACTTTAATGTGGCAGAAAAACATCATCATGTTCTTCCTAGCTATGAGTTACTCTTAACTCATATACTTGATGGACTTACATCTTCATTCTTGCTGCGTTACTCCATGCACTCGCTGCTAAATGCCTTCGCACTTCCACATAACTCTCAACAACAAACTCGACTATGCCACCAACTCCTCTATTTGCTTCTTTTCACTTTCAACATCTTATATTGCATATTCTTGCTTAATATGATATGTAGCATCTTCCACGCGAACTATATTTACTTTGAACGAAAGAGGCAAGATCTTTCACTTCAAATACCCTCATTCACTACTACCCTACATAGAGAGAATTCATTCCAACACCAAGGTCCACTCGACTCAAACTAAAGTATACTCAAACTTGAGCAAATACTGGCGCCAACTGATTGCAACTTGTAAGACCTAACAAGCCTTGCAATACTGACTTCAACTTCGCTTATAAGCAACAAAGGAAGCGAGAAAACACCTACTTCCCCCAATATAGCAATTTCACTTTGCCACATGCATTCTTCCAACTATCAACGCTCGTATGCCACTCCCATAATGAAGCACACTATAATTGAAAATTAGTTGAATACTCCTTTTAGACTGATGCTATCATTTTTCTTTAGCTTTCATGAAGATTTCTTCAATAATGGCCACATGCCATTTTTATGCATCACCGCTACTTTATCCTTATCTTCTCCGCATCCACAATTTGGTCTAACTTGCATCTCTAGCCGCATCATGCATTCTGTCCATGCCCAAATCCCATTTGGCGCATGCTACTGTTGTATACATGCTATGCCAATCAGCACCCAAATCTTGACACAAACTTGTGCACCTTTGCACAACTGGAACAGACTTTACTTGATGATTCTGAGCATCACCATAGAGCTCAGCAAAGTCATATCACTCAATGACTTTTGCGGATAATTATCTGGGACAATATTAACAAGGCACAATCCTTGCAAATGTGGCGCCACTGCCTATGTTCCATGAAGCAAAAATGCCGCATTCTTCTTCAAACTTGGAACTCATTTTACTGCCCATGCACAACTGGTTACTCTTGTCTTTCCCATTCTCCAAAATCAACTTCAGTAGCAACAATTGTATATTTTCAGACGACAAGAACATCCGCTTGTGGTTATGATCAAATGCAGGTCTTTGAACACCCTTTTCCAAGCATATTGATCCCACCCATAACCTAAGTGCAAGCACACACCTTGTGCTCATCTAGCATCAACTAAGAACTCGTTGTAAATGCAAGACCGTGGTGTATCGGTTTTCCCCTAACTTGCGCTTCTGTCTTCAGCCTTTCCATAAGCTTTATGCTAGATAAGAATTGGCCATCCAATTCTTCTTTTATGGCATCACATTGCCACAAACATGCTGGTTCGCAACCAGACTTTGCATTACCACCAAGGTACATGCATTCGAGAGAGATAACTATAATATTCCATCAACTGGCTACGATGAAAACACCTTCAATCTATAACATAGACATGTTCTTCATCTACTTTGACACTGCAAAGGCCATCAACTTCTTTGTATTCAGGAATTTCCCCTAAAATTCCCATTACACTTATAATGTACTCGCTACTGATAGCACTACAAAAACATGCATTCCAAATGCTTAATCTTCGCATACTTGTGAGAAACATGGACTTTAACACCTGACTTGCACCATAAAAGTCAGCATACTCCTTATTTTTTGTCATGCCATCACTTGAAAACCCGGTTTTCAATGACTCTTGCACGTTTGTCCAACACTTTGGATAGGAATTTTGACAACTTTTCATAAACTTTCATGGCATGCTGCTACTTCAAGCTTCAAGTTCATTCCAATATATCTTTCCACACAAGACCAACTTCTTCTAGTCTCCATACTAGTGAAACCCAAACAATTCTTCACTCAATTTGACAAACAAATGACATTAACTTGAGTAAAAGAGAGAAAAATCAGCAACTGTGTCCCCTAACACAGCTCTGATACCTGCTATCACATGCCCATTTAATCACCTAAAATTTTTATGGGACATGACCGGCAATGATTGTGGTTCAGTGAATCAACTTCACCCAAAATCATTTAGACTTGCATACTTGCATCAAAGTACGCATCTGCATTCACTCATAAGGCATTGGACAACGGAAGTCTTTTCTTCTTTCTCTCTAACTCTTCATGTCCCCATAAGCATAAGAGGTTCTGCCATGCATCAAACCAATTGACAACTTCACAAGATCAGCAACATAATGAAAACAAAGAACTAACACAATAAATCCATTTTATTGCATTAAGGAAGATTATACAAAACAGTCCAACACATGGACCAAACAGGCCATTTACCCTCTTGGTTAATGCCTAAAACACTCTCTACATTAGTGGTTCTTCTCTCCATTGAAAAACACCAACATTATGGATTCCTAAGCTATTTATACATGCTAGGATCAGGCCAAAACTTCTGTGCAACCGCTTGCACATCCTACAGACAGCCACATGTCCACAGGTAGTTTTCCTAACCGCCAATCTGCTTTTTAACTGCCACCTTTTGTGTTGTCATGCAGATTGAATCCAAACTTGTCTTGAACGGTTAAGGACACTCTAATAAGGTTATGGACTCATTTCATAACCCTTCTAACTTGTATTGCACCTTTGGAACGCTTGTGAAGCCAATAACCAACTTGTAACCGCAACGTGAGCCGTATTGCACAACTGTTGTGCTTTACTGAATTCTGCCTCGCTCCAACACCCATCCACCTTGGCCCTGCATGCTTATCACTATAAGATAATGCACGGACAATCCTTGTGCTTCAAACATCGAGGCCAACTCCTTAAGCTCACTCTAGTTACTCATGCGCAATGTAGTTAAAATCGCTCTCCAAGGCCGAGTACTCTCCGAGTAATCGCTACAAGCTATATGACCGAGGCGATTTCCGATTCCAAGTTATTTCCGATTTTTATAAATTAAGTCGGCCGATGGAATCAACGTCGTTATTTCCCATTGTTACAAGGAATACTAATGTGTTAAGATTGTTGGAATCTTGCAACAATGAACAGCACGTTAGATATATCAAAATAATATGTAAAGAACTAATGCGAAACAACTCTACCGAAATAACTTATCGAGGGCAGAATCACAGGTTCAACAAGTTGTCCTTAACACATTAGTTCGCGGGTATACTCGAGTTGAGTAATGCTAAACCCCTCACAGCGAAGATGTGTCCAGGATAAGATCGCCGATATAACTTGAGTTAGCACAACCCAAGTTACCCTCTCTTCGAACTCAGCAACGGGGATGGAGGTAAAAACGTATGGAGAAACCCTAGAATAAAAGAAGAATTTTTCGGTGTATAGAAAACAGATTTTCGAGTTGTATTTATAGGATGAAAATACTTGCAAGTCAAGTTAGGTTTTGGTTTTCTTCAAAAACATGTAAAAGGAATTTTACCATAAATAAAACTCTTAAGAAATAAGTTTGGAATTAATTTCCTAAAGAAAAACTCGCCAAAAATAAATCCGTGTAGAAAAGGGACTTGGTGCATGGCATACGCCCATATCGCATGGTCAAAAAAATATATTTTTATACGCGAGCTCCTCCTCATTCAAAACTTCAGCATTCATCAATTCTTCAGTTGGAACAAGTACATAATTCAGTTCATGATGGCTCAGATAAAACAACATCTTTGATTGCCATCTCTTGAAATCCTTTCCGTTAAACTTCTGTGGTTTTTCAACTTCGTTATTTCCCAATGTTACAAGGAATACTAATGTGTTAAGATTGTTGGAATCTTGCAACAATGAATAGCACGTTAGATATATATGAAAATAATATGTAAAGAACTAATGCGAAACAACTCTACCGAAATAACATATCGAGGCGAGAATCACAGTTCAATAAGTTGTCCTTAACACATTAGTTCGCGGGTATACTAGAGTTGAGTAATGCTAAACCCCTCACAGCGAAGATGTGTCCAGGATAAGACTGCCCGGTATAACTTGAGTTAGCACAACGCAAGTTACCCTTTCTTTGAACTCAGCAACGGAGATGGAGGTAAAAACGTATGGAGAAACCCTAGAATAAAAGAAGAATTTTTCGGTGTATAGAAAACAGATTTTGAGTTGTATTTATAGGATGAAAATACTTGCAAATCAAGTTAGGTTTTGGTTTTCTTCAAAAACAAGTAAAATGAATTTTACCATAAATAAAACTCTTAAGAAATAAGTTTGGAATTAATCTTTTAAGAAAAACTCGCCAAAAATAAATCCGTGTAGAAAAGGGACTTGGTGCATGGCATACGCGCATATCGCATGGGCAAAAAGATGTATTTTTATACGCGAGCTCCTCCTCGTTCAAAACTTCAGCATTCATCAATTCTTCAGTTGGAACAAGTACATAATCCAGCTCATGATGGCTCAGATAAAACAATATCTTTGATTGCCATCTCTTGAAATCCTTTCCGTTAAACTTCTGTGGTTTTTCAACGTCGTTATTTCCCATTGTTACAAGGAATACTAATGTGTTAAGATTGTTCAATCTTGCAACAATGAACAGCACGTTAGATATATCAAAATAATATGTAAAGAACTAATGCGAAACAACTCTACCGAAATAACTTATCGAGGGCAGAATCACAGGTTCAACAAGTTGTCCTTAACACATTAGTTCGCGGGTATACTCGAGTTGAGTAATGCTAAACCCCTCACAGCGAAGATGTGTCCAGGATAAGACTGCCCGATATAACTTGAGTTAGCACAACGCAAGTTACCCTCTCTTCAAACTCAGCAACGGGGATGGAGGTAAAAACGTATGGAGAAACCCTAGAATAAAAGAAGAATTTTTCGGTGTATAGAAAACAGATTTTTGATTTGTATTTATAGGTTGAAATTACTTGCAAATCAAGTTAGGTTTTGGTTTTCTTCAAAAACAAGTAAAAGGAATTTTACCATAAATAAAACTCGTAAGAAATAAGTTTGGAATTAATTTCCTAAAGAAAAACTCGCCATAAATAAATCCGTGTAGAAAAGGGACTTGGTGCATGGCATACGCGCATATCACATTGGCAAAAAGATGTATTTTTATACGCGAGCTCCTCCTCGTTCAAAACTTCAGCATTCATCAATTCTTCAGTTGGAACAAGTACATAATCCAGCTCATGATGGCTCAGATAAAACAATATCTTTGATTGCCATTTCTTGAAATCCTTTCCGTTAAACTTCTGTGGTTTTTCAACGTCGTTATTTCCCATTGTTACAAGGAATACTAATTTGTTAAGATTGTTGAATCTTGCAACAATGAACAACACGTTAGATATATCAAAATAATATGTAAATAACTAATGCGAAACAACTCTACCGAAATAACTTATCGAGGCGTAATCACGAGATTCAACAAGTTGTCCTTAACACATTAGTTCGCGGGTATACTCGAGTTGAGTAATGCTAAACCCCTCACAGCTAAGATGTGTCCAGGATAAGACTGCCCGATATAACTTGAGTTAGCACAACGCAAGTTACCCTCTCTTCGAACTCAGCAACGGGGATGGAGGTAAAAACGTATGGAGAAACCCTAGAATAAAAGAAGAATTTTTCGGTGTATAGAAAACAGATTTTCGAGTTGTATTTATAGGATAAAAATACTTGCAAATCAAGTTAGGTTTTGGTTTTCTTCAAAAACAAGTAAAAGGAATTTTACCATAAATAAAACTCTTAAGAAATAAGTTTGGAATTAATTTCTTAAGAATAACTCGCCAAAAATAAATCCGTGTAGAAAAGGGACTTGGTGCATGGCATACGCGCATATCGCATGGGCAAAAAGATGTATTTTTATAAGTGAGCTCCTCCTCGTTCAAAACTTCAGCATTCATCAATTCTTCTGTTGGAGTAAGTACATAATCCAGCTCATGATGGCTCAGATAAAACAATATCTTTGATTGCCATCTCTTGAAATCCTTTCCGTTAAACTTCTGTGGTTTTTCAACGTCGTTATTTCCCATTGTACCAGGAATACTAATGTGTTAAGATTGTTGAACCTTGCAACAATGAACAACACGTTAGATATATCAAAATAATATGCAAAGAACAAATGCGAAACAACTCTACCGAAATAACTTATCGAGGGCAGAATCACAGGTTCAACAAGTTGTCCTTAACACATTAGTTCGCGGGTATACTCGAGTTTAGTAATGCTAAACCCCTCACAGCGAAGATGTGTCCAGGATAAGACTGACCGATATAACTTGAGTTAGCACAACGCAAGTTACCCTCTCTTCGAACTCAGCAATGGGGATGGAGGTAAAAACTTATAGAGAAACCCTAGAATAAAAGAAGAATTTTTCGGTGTATAGAAAACAGATTTTCGAGTTGTATTTATAGGATAAAAATACTTTCAAATCAAGTTAGGTTTTGGTTTTCTTCAAAAACAAGTAAAAGGAATTTTACCATAAATAAAACTCTTAAGATATAAGTTTGGAATTAATTTCTTAAGAAAAACTCGCCAAAAATAAATCCGTGTAGAAAAGGGACTTGGTGCATGGCATACGCGCATATCGCATGGGCAAAAAGATGTATTTTTATACGCGAGCTCCTCCTCGTTCAAAACTTCAGCATTCATCAATTCTTCTGTTGGAGTAAGTACATAATCCAGCTCATGATGGCTCAGATGAAACAATATCTTTGATTGCCATCTCTTGAAATCCTTTCCGTTAAACTTCTGTGGTTTTTCAACGTCGTTATTTCCCATTGTACAAGGAATACTAATGTGTTAAGATTGTTGAACCTTGCAACAATGAACAACACGTTAGATATATCAAAAGAATATGCAAAGAACTAATGCGAAACAACTCTACCGAAATAACTTATCGAGGGCAGAATCACAGGTTCAACAAGTTGTCCTTAACACATTAGTTCGCGGGTATACTCGAGTTGAGTAATGCTAAACCCCTCACAGCGAAGATGTGTCCAGGATAAGACTGCCCGATATAACTTGAGTTAGCACAACGCAAGTTACCCTCTTTTCAAACTCAGCAACGGGGATGGAGGTAAAAACGTATGGAGAAACCCTAGAATAAAAGAAGAATTTTTCGGTGTATAGAAAACAGATTTTTGATTTGTATTTATAGGATGAAATTACTTGCAAATCAAGTTAGGTTTTGGTTTTTTTCAAAAACAAGTAAAAGGAATTTTACCATAAATAAAACTCTTAAGAAATAAGTTTGGAATTAATTTCCTAAAGAAAAACTCGCCATAAATAAATCCGTGTAGAAAAGGGACTTGGTGCATGGCATACGCGCATATCACATTGGCAAAAAGATGTATTTTTATACGCGAGCTCCTCCTCGTTCAAAACTTCAGCATTCATCAATTCTTCAGTTGGAACAAGTACATAATCCAGCTCATGATAGCTCAGATAAAACAATATCTTTGATTGCCATCTCTTGAAATCCTTTCCGTTAAACTTCTGTGGTTTTTCAACGTCGTTATTTCCCATTGTTACAAGGAATACTAAGGTGTTAAGATTGTTGGAATCTTGCAACAATGAACAACACGTTAGATATATCAAAATAATATGTAAAGAACTAATGCGAAACAACTCTACCGAAATAACTTATCGAGGGCAGAATCACAAGTTCAACAAGTTGTCCTTAACATATTAGTTCGCGGGTATACTCGAGTTGAGTAATGCTAAACCCCTCACAGCGAAGATGTGTCCATGATAAGACTGCCCGATATAACTTGAGTTAGCACAACGCAAGTTACCCTCTCTTCGAACTCAGCAACGGGGATGGAGGTAAAAACGTATGGAGAAACCCTAGAATAAAAGAAGAATTTTTCGGTGTATAGAAAATAGATTTTCGAGTTGTATTTATAGGATGAAAATACTTGCAAATCAAGTTAGGTTTTGGTTTTCTTCAAAAACAAGTAAAAGGAATTTTACCATAAATAAAACTCTTAAGAAATAAGTTTAGAATTAATTTCTTAAGAAAAACTCGCCAAAAATAAATCCGTGTAGAAAAGGGACTTGGTGCATGGCATACGCGCATATCGCATGGGCAAAAAGATGTATTTTTATACGCGAGCTCATCCTCGTTCAAAACTTCAGCATTCATCAATTTTTCAGTTGGAACAAGTACATAATCCAACTCATGATGGCTCGAGATAAAACAATATCTTTGATTGCCATCTCTTGAAATCCTTTTAGTTAAACTTCGTGGTTTTTCAACGTCGTTATTTCCCATTGTTACAAGGAATACTAAGGTGTTATGATTGTTGGAATCTTGCAACAATGAAAAACACGTTAGATATATCAAAATAATATGTAAAGAACTAATGCGAAACAACTCTACCGAAATAACTTATCGAGGGCAGAATCACAAGTTCAACAAGTTGTCCTTAACATATTAGTTCGCGGGTATACTCGAGTTGAGTAATGCTAAACCCCTCACAGCGAAGATGTGTCCAGGATAAGACTACCCGATATAACTTGAGTTAGCACAACGCAAGTTACCCTCTTCGAACTCAAAGAACGGGGATGGAGGTAAAAACGTATGGAGAAACCCTAGAATAAAAGAAGAATTTTTCGGTGTATAGAAAAAAGATTTTCGATTTGTATTTATAGGATGAAAATACTTGCAAATCAAGTTAGGTTTTGGTTTTCTTCAAAAACAAGTAAAAGGAATTTTACCATAAATAAAACTTTTAAGAAATAAGTTTGGAATTAATTTCCTAAAGAAAAACTCGCCATAAATAACTCCGTGTAGAAAAGGGACTTGGTGCATGGCATACGCACATTTCGCATTGGCAAAAAGATGTATTTTTATACGCGAGCTCCTCCACTTTCAAAACTTCAGCATTCATCAATTCTTCAGTTGGAACAAGTAAATAATCCAGCTCATGATGGCTCAGATAAAACAATATCTTTGATTGCCATCTCTTGAAATCCTTTCCGTTAAACTTCTGTGGTTTTTCAACGTCGTTATTTCCCATTGTTACAAGGAATACTAAGGTGTTAAGATTGTTCGAATCTTGCAACAATGAACAACACGTTAGATATATCAAAATAATATGTAAAGAACTAATGCGAAACAACTCTACCGAAATAACTTATCGAGGGCAGAATCACAGGTTCAACAAGTTGTCCTTAACACATTAGTTCGCGGGTATACTCGAGTTGAGTAATGCTAAACCCCTCACAGCGAAGATGTGTCCAGGATAAGACTGCCCGATATAACTTGAGTTAGCACAACGCAAGTTACTCTCTTCGAACTCAAAGAACGGGATGGAAGTAAAAACGTATGGAGAAACCCTAGAATAAAAGAAGAATTTTTCAGTGTATAGAAAACAGATTTTTGAGTTGTATTTATAGGATGAAAATACTTTCAAATCAAGTTAGGTTTTGGTTTTCTTCAAAAACAAGTAAAAGGAATTTTACCATAAATAAAACTCTTAAGAAATAAGTTTGGAATTAATTTTCTAAAGAAAAACTCGCCAAAAATAAATCCGTGTAGAAAAGGGACTTGGTGAATGGCATACGCGCATATCGCATGGGCAAAAAGATGTATTTTTATACGCGAGCTCGTCCTCGTTAAAAACTTCAGCATTCATCAATTCTTCAGTTGGAACAAGTACATAATCCATCTCATGATGGCTCAGATAAAACAATATCTTTGGTTGCCATCTCTTGAAATCCTTTCCGTTAAACTTCTGTGGTTTTTCAACGTCGTTATTTCCCATTGTTACAAGGAATACTAATGTGTTAATATTGTTCAATCTTGCAACAATGAACAGCACGTTAGATATATCAAAATAATATGTAATGAACTAATGCGAAACAACTCTACCGAAATAACTTACGAGGCAGAATCACGGGTTCAACAAGTTGTCCTTAACACATTAGTTCGCGGGTATACTCGAGTTGAGTAATGCTAAACCCCCCACAGCGAAGATGTGTCCAGGATAAGACTGCCCGATATAACTTGAGTTAGCACAACGCAAGTTACCCTCTTCGAACTCAGCAACGGGGATGGAGGTAAAAACGTATGGAGAAACCCTAGAATAAAAGAAGAATTTTTCAGTGTATAGAAAATAGATTTTCGAGTTGTATTTATAGGATGAAAATACTTGCAAATCAAGTTAGGTTTTGGTTTTCTTCAAAAACAAGTAAAAGGAATTTTACCATAAATAAAACTCTTAAGAAATAAGTTTGGAATTAATTTCTTAAGAAAAACTCGCCATAAATAAATCCGTGTAGAAAAGGGACTTGGTGAATGGCATACGCGCATATCACATGGGCAAAAAGATGTATTTTTATACGTGAGCTCCTCCTCGTTCAAAACTTCAAGATTCATCAATTCTTCAGTTGGAACAAGTACATAATCCAGCTCATGATGGCTCAGATAAAACAATATCTTTGATTGCCATCTCTTGAAATCCTTTCCGTTAAACTTATGTGGTTTTTCAACGTCGTTATTTCCCATTGTTACAAGGAATACTAAGGTGTTAAGATTGTTGGAATCTTGCAACAATGAACAACACGTTAGATATATCAAAATAATATGTAAAGAACTAATGCGAAACAACTCTACCGAAATAACTTATCGAGGGCAGAATCACAAGTTCAACAAGTTGTCCTTAACACATTAGTTCGCGTGTATACTCGAGTTGAGTAATGCTAAACCCTCACAGCGAAGATGTGTCCAGGATAAGATCGCCCGATATAACTTGAGTTAGCACAACGCAAGTTACCCTCTCTTCGAACTCAAAGAACGGGGATGGAGGTAAAAACGTATGGAGAAACCCTAGAATAAAAGAAGAACTTTTCGGTGTATAGAAAAAGATTTTCGATTTGTATTTATAGGATGAAAATACTTGCAAATCAAGTCAGGTTTTGGTTTTCTTCAAAAACAAGTAAAAGGAATTTTACCATAAATAAAACTCTTAAGAAATAAGTTTGGAATTAATTTCCTAAAGAAAAACTCGCCATAAATAAATCCGTGTAGAAAAGGGACTTGGTGCATGGCATACGCGCATATCGCATGGGCAAAAAGATGTATTTTTATACGCGAGCTCCTCCTCGTTCAAAACTTCAAGCATTCATCAATTCTTCAGTTGGAACAAGTACATAATCCCACTCATGATGGCTCAGATAAAACAATATCTTTGATTGCCATCTCTTGAAATCCTTTCCGTTAAACTTCTGTGGTTTTTCAACGTCGTTATTTCCCATTGTTACAAGGAATACTAAGGTGTTAAGATTGTTGGAATCTTGCAACAATGAACAACACGTTAGATATATCAAAATAATATGTAAAGAACTAATGCGAAACAACTCTACCGAAATAACTTATCGAGGGCGTAATCACAGTTCAACAAGTTGTCCTTAACACATTAGTTCGCGGGTATACTCGAGTTGAGTAATGCTAAACCCCTCACAGCGAAGATGTGTCCAGGATAAGACTGCCCGATATAACTTGAGTTAGCACAACGCAAGTTACCCTCTCTTCGAACTCAGCAACGGGGATGGAGGTAAAAACGTATGGAGAAACCCTAGAATAAAAGAAGAATTTTTCGGTGTATAGAAAACAGATTTTCGAGTTTTATTTATGGTAAAATTCCTTTTACTTGTTTTCTTCAAAAACAAGTAAAAGGAATTTTACCATAAATAAAACTCTTAAGAAATAAGTTTGGAATTAATTTTCTAAAGAAAAACTCGCCAAAAATAAATCCATGTAGAAAAGGGACTTGGTGCATGGCATACGCGCATATCGCATGGGAAAAAAGATGTATTTTTATACGTGAGCTCCTCCTCGTTCAAAACTTCAAGAATTAATCAATTCTACAGGTTGGAACAAGTACATAATCCAGGTTCATGATGGCTCGAGATAAAACAACATCTTTGATTGCCATCTCTTGAAATCCTTTCCGTTAAACTTGTGGTTTTTCAACGTCGTTATTTCCCATTGTTACAAGGAATACTAATGTGTTAAGATTGTTGGAATCTTGCAACAATGAACAACACGTTAGATGTATCAAAATAATATGTAAAGAACTAATGCGAAACAACTCTACTTTGAAATAACTTATCGAGGGCGTAATCACAGGTTCAACAAGTTGTCCTTAACACATTAGTTCGCGGGTATACTCGAGTTGAGTAATGCTAAACCCTCACAGCGAAGATGTGTCCAGGATAAGACTGCCCGATATAACTTGAGTTAGCACAACGCAAGTTACCCTCTCTTCGAACTCAAAGAATGGGGATGGAGGTAAAAACGTATGGAGAAACCCTAGAATAAAAGAAGAATTTTTCGGTGTATAGAAAACAGATTTTCGATTTGTATTTATAGGATGAAAATACTTGCAAATCAAGTTAGGTTTTGGTTTTCTTCAAAAACAAGTAAAAGGAATTTTACCATAAATAAAACTCTTAAGAAATAAGTTTGGAATTAATTTCCTAAAGAAAAACTCGCCATAAATAAATCCGTGTAGAAAAGGGACTTGGTGCATGGCATACGCGCATATCGCATGGGCAAAAAGATGTATTTTTATACGCGAGCTCCTCCTCGTTCAAAACTTCAGCATTCATCAATTCTTCAGTTGGAACAAGTACATAATCCAGCTCATGATGGCTCAGATAAAACAATATCTTTGATTGCCATCTCTTGAATCCTTTCCGTTAAACTTCTATGGTTTTTCAACGTCGTTATTTCCCATTGTTACAAGGAATACTAATGTGTTAAGATTGTTGGAATATTGCAACAATGAACAACACGTTATATATATCAAAATAATATGTAAAGAACTAATGCGAAACAACTCTACCGAAATAACTTATCGAGGGCAGAATCACAGGTTCAATAAGTTGTCCTTAACACATTAGTTAGCGGGTATACTCGAGTTGAGTAATGCTAAACCCCTCACAATGAAGATGTGTCCAGGATAAGACGCGCCCGATATAACTTGAGTTAGCACAACGCAAGTTACCCTCTCTTCGAACTCAAAGAACGGGGATGGAGGTAAAAACGTATGGAGAAACCCTAGAATAAAAGAAGAATTTTTCGGTGTATAGAAAACAGATTTTCGAGTTGTATTTATAGGATGAAAATACTTGCAAATCAAGTTAGGTCTTGGTTTTCTTCAAAAACAAGTAAAAGGAATTTTACCATAAATAAAACTCTTAAGAAATACGTTTGGAATTAATTTCCTAAAGAAAAACTCGCCAAAAATAAATCAGTGTAGAAAAGGGACTTGGTGCATGGCATACGCGCATATCGCACGGGCAAAAAGATGTATTTTTATACGCGAGCTCCTCCTCTTTCAAAACTTCAGCATTCATCAATTCTTCAGTTGGAACAAGTACATAATCAGTTCATGATGGCTCAGATAAAACAACATCTTTGATTGCCATCTCTTGAAATCCTTTCCGTTAAACTTCTGTGGTTTTTCAACGTCGTTATTTCCCATTGTTACAAGGAATACTAATGTGTTAAGATTGTTGGAATATTGCAACAATGAACAACACGTTAGATATATCAAAATAATATGTAAAGAACTAATGCGAAACAACTCTACCAAAATAACTTATCGAGGGCAGAATCACAGGTTTAATAAGTTGTCCTTCACACATTAGTTAGCGGGTATACTCGAGTTGAGTAATGCTAAACCCCTCACAGCGAAGATGTGTCCAGGATAAGACTGCCCGATATAACTTGAGTTAGCACAACGCAAGTTACCCTCTCTTCGAACTCAGCAACGGGGATGGAGGTAAAAACGTATGGAGAAACCCTAGAATAAAAGAAGAATTTTTCGGTGTATAGAAAACAGATTTTCGAGTTGTATTTATAGGATGAAAATACTTGCAAATCAAGTTATGTCTTGGTTTTCTTCAAAAACAAGTAAAAGGAATTTTACCATAAATAAAACTCTTAAGAAATACGTTTGGAATTAATTTCCTAAAGAAAAACTCGCCAAAAATAAATCCGTGTAGAAAAGGGACTTGGTGCATGGCATACGCGCATATCGCATGGGAAAAAAGATGTATTTTTATACACGAGCTCCTCCTCTTTCAAAACTTCAGCATTCATCAATTCTTCAGTTGGAACAAGTACATAATCCAGTTCATGATGGCACAGATAAAACAACATCTTTGATTGCCATCTCTTGAAATCCTTTCCGTTAAACTTCTGTGGTTTTTCAACGTCGTTATTTCCCATTGTTACAAGGAATACTAATGTGTTAAGATTGTTGGAATATTGCAACAATGAACAACACGTTAGATATATCAAAATAATATGTAAAGAACTAATGCGAAACAACTCTACCGAAATAACTTATCGAGGGCAGAATCACAGGTTCAACAAGTTGTCCTTAACACATTAGTTCGCGGGTATACTCGAGTTGAGTAATGCTAAACCCCTCACAGCGAAGATTTGTCCAGGATAAAACTGCCCGATATAACTTGAGTTAGCACAACGCAAGTTACCCTCTCTTCGAACTCAGCAATGGGGATGGAGGTAAAAACGTATGGAGAAACCCTAGAATAAAAGAAGAATTTTTCGGTGTATAGAAAACAGATTTTCGATTTGTATTTATAGGATGAAAATACTTGCAAATCAAGTTAGGTTTTGGTTTTCTTCAAAAACAAGTAAAAGGAATTTTACCATAAATAAAACTCTTAAGAAATAAGTTTGGAATGAATTTCCTAAAGAAAAACTCGCCGTAAATAAATCCGTGTAGAAAAGGGACTTGGTGCATGGCATACGCGCATATCGCATGGGCAAAAAGATGTATTTTTATACGCGAGCTCCTCCTCGTTCAAAACTTCAACATTCATCAATTCTTCAGTTTGAACAAGTACATAATCCAGCTCATGATGGCTTAGATAAAACAATATCTTTGATTGCCATCTCTTGAAATCCTTTCCGTTAAACTTTTGTGGTTTTTCAACGTCGTTATTTCCCATTGTTACAAGGAATACTAATGTGTTAAGATTGTTGGAATATTGCAACAATGAACAACACGTTAGATATATCAAAATAATATGTACCGAACTAATGCGAACTAATGCGAAACGCAAGTTACCCTCTCTTCGAACTCAGCAACGGGTATGGAGGTAAAAACGTATGGAGAAACCCTAGAATAAAAGAACAATTTTTCAGTGTATAGAAAACAGATTTTCGAGTTGAATTTATAGGATGAAAATACTTGCAAATCAAGTTAGGTTTTGGTTTTTTTCAAAAACAAGTAGAAGGAATTTTACCTTATATAAAACTCTTAAGAAATAAGTTTGGAATTAATTTCTTAAGAAAAACTCGCCAAAAATAAATCCGTGTAGAAAAGGGACTTGGTGCATGGCATACGCGCATATCGCATGGGCAAAAAGATGTATTTTTATACGCGAGCTCCTCCTCATTCAAAACTTCAGCATTCATCAATTCTTCAGTTGGAACAAGTACATAATCCAGTTCATGATGGCTCAGATAAAACAACATATTTGATTGCCATCTCTTGAAATCCTTTAGTTAAACTGCCCACGTGGTTTTTCAACGTCGTTATTTCCCATTGTTACAACGAATACTAATGTGTTAAGATTGTTGGAATCTTACAACAATGAAACAACACGTTAGATATATCAAAATAATATGTAAAGAACTAATGCGAAACAACTCTACTGAAATAACTTATCGAGGGCAGAATCACAGGTTCAACAAGTTGTCCTTAACACATTAGTTCGCGGGTATACTCGAGTTGAGTAATGCTAAACCCCTCACAGCGAAGATGTGTCCCGGATAAGACTTTTAGATATAATTTGAGTTAGCACAACGCAAGTTACCTCTCTTCGAACTCAAAGAACGGGGATGGAGGTAAAACGTATGGAGAAACCCTATAATAAAAGAAGAATTTTTCGGTGTATAGAAAACAAATTTTCGAGTTGTATTTATAGGATGAAAATACTTTCAAATCAAGTTAGGTCTTGGTTTTCTTCAAAAACAAGTAAAAGGAATTTTACCATAAATAAAACTCTTAAGAAATACGTTTGGAATTAATTTCCTAAAGAAAAACTCGCCAAAAATAAATCCATGTAGAAAAGGGACTTGGTGCATGGCATACACGCATATCGCATGGGAAAAAGATGTATTTTTATACGCGAGCTCCTCCTCGTTCAAAACTTCAGAATTAATCAATTCTTCGGTTGGAACAAGTACATAATCCAGTTCATGATGGCTCAGATAAAACAACATCTTTGATTGCCATCTCTTGAAATCCTTTCCGTTAATCTTCTGTGGTTTTTCAACGTCGTTATTTCCCATTGTTACAAGGAATACTAAGGTGTTAAGATTGTTCGAATCTTGCAACAATGAACAACACGTTAGATATATCAAAATAATATGTAAAGAACTAATGCGAAACAACTCTACTGAAATAACTTATCGAGGCAGAATCACAAAGTTCAACAAGTTGTCCTTAACACATTAGTTCGCGGGTATACTCGAGTTGAGTAATGCTAAACCCCTCACAGCGAAGATGTGTCCAGGATAAGACTGCCCGATATAACTTGAGTTAGCACAACGCAAGTTACCTTCTCTTCGAACTCAGCAACGGGGATGGAAGTCAAAACGTATGGAGAAACCCTAGAATAAAAGAAGAATTTTTCAGTGTATAGAAAACAGATTTTTGAGTTGTATTTATAGGATGAAAATACTTTCAAATCAAGTTAGGTTTTGGTTTTCTTCAAAAACAAGTAAAAGGAATTTTACCATAAATAAAACTCTTAAGAAATAAGTTTGGAATTATTTTCTTAAGAAAAACTCGCCAAAAATAAATCCGTGTAGAAAAGGGACTTGGTGAATGGCATACGCGCATATCGCATGGGCAAAAAGATGTATTTTTATACGCGAGCTCGTCCTCGATAAAAACTTCAGCATTCATCAATTCTTCAGTTGGAACAAGTACATAATCCAGCTCATGATGGCTCAGATAAAACAATATCTTTGGTTGCCATCTCTTGAAATCCTTTCCGTTAAACTTCTGTGGTTTTTCAACGTCGTTATTTCCCATTGTTACAAGGAATACTAATGTGTTAAGATTGTTCAATCTTGCAACAATGAACAACACGTTAGATATATCAAAATAATATGTAATGAACTAATGCGAAACAACTCTACCGAAATAACTTACCGAGGGCAGAATCACAGGTTCAACAAGTTGTCCTTAACACATTAGTTCGCGGGTATACTCGAGTTGAGTAATGCTAAACCCCTCACAGCGAAGATGTGTCCAGGATAAGATCACCCTAGATATAACTTGAGTTGCACAACGCAAGTTACCCTCTCTTCGAACTCAAGCAATGGGGATGGAGGTAAAACGTATGGAGAAACCCTAGAATAAAAGAAGAATTTTTCGGTGTATAGAAAACAGATTTTCGATTTGTATTTATAGGATGAAAATACTTGCAAATCAAGTTAGGTTTTGGTTTTCTTCAAAAACAAGTAAAAGGAATTTTACCATAAATAAAACTCTTAAGAAATAAGTTTGGAATGAATTTCCTAAAGAAAAACTCATCATAAATAAATCCGTGTAGAAAAGGGACTTGGTGCATGGCATACGCGCATATCGCATGGGCAAAAAGATGTATTTTTATACGCGAGCTCCTCCTCGTTCAAAACTTCAACATTCATCAATTCTTCAGTTGGAACAAGTACATAATCCAGCTCATGATGGCTTAGATAAAACAATATCTTTGATTGCCATCTCTTGAAATCCTTTCCGTTAAACTTCTGTGGTTTTTTCAACGAATCGTTATTTCCCATTGTTACAAGGAATACTAATGTGTTAAGATTGTTGGAATATTGCAACAATGAACAACACGTTAGATATATCAAAATAATATGTACCGAACTAATGCGAACTAATGCGAAACGCAAGTTACCCTCTCTTCGAACTCAGCAACGGGTAAGGAGGTAAAAACGTATGGAGAAACCCTAGAATAAAAGAACAATTTTTCGGTGTATAGAAAACAGATTTTCGAGTTGAATTTATAGGATGAAAATACTTGCAAATCAAGTTAGGTTTTGGTTTTTTTCAAAAACAAGTAGAAGGAATTTTACCTTATATAAAACTCTTAAGAAATAAGTTTGGAATTAATTTCTTAAGAAAAACTCGCCAAAAATAAATCCGTGTAGAAAAGGGACTTGGTGCATGGCATACGCGCATATCGCATGGGCAAAAAGATGTATTTTTATACGCGAGCTCCTCCTCATTCAAAACTTCAGCATTCATCAATTCTTCAGTTGGAACAAGTACATAATCCAGTTCATGATGGCTCAGATAAAACAACATATTTGATTGCCATCTCTTGAAATCCTTTCCGTTAAACTTCTGTGGTTTTTCAACGTCGTTATTTCCCATTGTTACAACGAATACTAATGTGTTAAGATTGTTGGAATCTTACAACAATGAACAACACGTTAGATATATCAAAATAATATGTAAAGAACTAATGCGAAACAACTCTACTGAAATAACTTATCGAGGGCAGAATCACAGGTTCAACAAGTTGTCCTTAACACATTAGTTCGCGGGTATACTCGAGTTGAGTAATGCTAAACCCCTCACAGCGAAGATGTGTCCCGGATAAGACTGCCCGATATAATTTGAGTTAGCACAACGCAAGTTACCCTCTCTTCGAACTCAGCAACGGGGATGGAGGTAAAAACGTATGGAGAAACCCTATAATAAAAGAAGAATTTTTCGGTGTATAGAAAACAAATTTTCGAGTTGTATTTATAGGATGAAAATACTTTCAAATCAAGTTAGGTCTTGGTTTTCTTCAAAAACAAGTAAAAGGAATTTTACCATAAATAAAACTCTTAAGAAATACGTTTGGAATTAATTTCCTAAAGAAAAACTCGCCAAAAATAAATCCATGTAGAAAAGGGACTTGGTGCATGGCATACACGCATATCGCATGGGAAAAAAGATGTATTTTTATACGCGAGCTCCTCCTCGTTCAAAACTTCAGAATTAATCAATTCTACAGTTGGAACAAGTACATAATCCAGTTCATGATGGCTCAGATAAAACAACATCTTTGATTGCCATCTCTTGAAATCCTTTCCGTTAAACTTCTGTGGTTTATCAACGTCGTTATTTCCCATTGTTACAACGAATACTAATGTGTTAAGATTGTTGGAATCTTACAACAATGAACAACACGTTAGATATATCAAAATAATATGTAAAGAACTAATGCGAAACAACTCTACTGAAATAACTTATCGAGGGCAGAATCACAGGTTCAACAAGTTGTCCTTAACACATTAGTTCGCGGGTATACTCGAGTTGAGTAATGCTAAACCCCTCACAGCGAAGATGTGTCCCGGATAAGACTGCCCGATATAATTTGAGTTAGCACAACGCAAGTTACCCTCTCTTCGAACTCAGCAACGGGGATGGAGGTAAAAACGTATGGAGAAACCCTATAATAAAAGAAGAATTTTTCGGTGTATAGAAAACAGATTTTCGAGTTGTATTTATAGGATGAATACTTGAAAATCAAGTTAGGTTTTGGTTTTCTTCAAAAACAAGCAAAAGGAATTTTACCATTGTTGATGGTGGATTTTCGTTCAAGGTTAAATTTGTAAGTAACCTGAAAAAATCATGCGCTGACATCTTGTAAAAGATAAAGCCATTTATAAGTGACGGATACTCCTCACTTAATTCACCAAGAATGGAGCATGTAGCAACAATCCCATTCAGTGAATACATGAAATTCCTCCAGGTTGGAGCATGTAGCAACAATCCCTTCCTGTGAATTTCATATCAGCCTTGTATTTCCTGTACCCATTATCAGTGTGGCATGACGACTGAGTGTTACTCTTACAGAATAACACAAACCTCCAAGCACTATAATGAATCCATGTACGAAATACCCGTACAGGCTGATTCTCGGTGTGTTATACTAGCCCGAACCCTCTCGGTGTGTTATACTAGCCCGATTGAGCCCCTCTCGGTGTGTTATACTAGCCCGATTGAGCCCCTCTCGGTGTGTTATACTAGCCCGATTGAGCATCCGGACTTGGATGATCGATCTCCGGATATGATTCGATCGCGATCATCCAACTCCACAAGCATGATTGGATGACCACAGATCAATTCCATCACCCCCAAGCGGGTATGGAATACACACGGCCTTAGCTTTGCCAGATATGATTCGATCGTGAGTCATCCAACTCCACAAGCATGATTGGATGACCACAGATCAATTCCATCACCCCCAAGCGGTATGGAATACACACGGCCTTAGCTTTGCCGGATATGATACGATCGCAGTCATCCAACTCCGCAAGCATGATTGGATGACCACAGATCAATTCCATCACCCCCAGCGGTATGGAATACACACGGCCGACCTGCATGGTCGACCATTGGCCTTTGCTTGCCAAGAAACCGTCCATGCCAAGCATTATGGACGGAAAACCCTAAATTAGGGTTTGCGGCATATTACATGTGCCGCAAAACGGTCTCAACCATCCATCTTCGCAGGTATAGATGGAGGGTATAGATGTAGACTCAAAGGGCCCGGAGCATGTCGACACAATCACCATGTGACCGCCTACACGCTTGACCAATCGGTCAAAGCCAACCTTGATTGGTTACAACAAAACCGTCCGCCCAAAAGAGCATGGTCGCGCGGCTTTGAAAGCCAAAATTAGGGTTCGAGCCATCACGCGCGTCCATCTTCTCCGGCACGAATGGAGGGTCACAGATTAGATTAAGCAGGTCCGGTTATACCAGCATGACCACCGTGGGCCCATCTACCTCCTCTTGCGGTCGGCCAAGGCATATCATGCCTGGCCAATCCAAAACGCCCGCTCAAACTCACGCGGTTACATCTCCCAAATCCTAAACTGATCTCGACCGCTCAACTTCACCGGATGATTTGAGTGGCTTAGATCACGTTTTCATGGGATAATCAGGTATAGGTGTGAACACCAACCTACCACCTACACGGTAGTATGATCGACCGAGACCGACCAATATTGGTCGCCTCGAAACGCGTGCCCAAACTAGGGATATCACGCCGGTTTCCAACTCCTTTGCGGCAAGGGATTTCTGCCGCAAACCGATCTCAACCACTCCTCTTTGACGGTCAAATTGAGTGGCCTAGATTGCATCTTCATGAGACGGTGAGACATGGACGTGTCCACCATCATGCCGTCAACACGCATGTATGGTCGGTCCACTCCAAAATCCTTCCCATGCTTGGTTTCGACCAAGGTGAAGAGTGATGCTTGCGCACCTCTTTTAAAACCCTAATTTCATCAACGGTCGCGAGATGAGTGTCTCAAACATCATCTCATCCGTCCGGCCTCACCGACTTGGTTATACAACCACGGTCGGGGAGTTATTTGGTTAGTGAGCAGTCATTACACATCACTTTACCACACCGTAATGCAAGTACTCGCATAAAATACACACGATACTGCACAAGTATCGACTTTACGAATAACACGATTTTATTCAATTCAGCATTACATGCTATCTTTTGTGGACCCACGATCCACATTCCAGACATCAATCATGTCACAAGCGGGGATACTTATCGGGGTATTGGTCTGGCGGTTTACAGCGTGCAGCGTGCAACGCGCCATCACAAGAACGTGTTAGGGAGTCATGGACGGTTAGAGATGAACTGGAGAAGTGGGCAAGACCGGTCGTATGCTACCGACACACAACTCCACCACTCCATCATTCCACTACCTCCACTTCCCACGAGAAACGTGAATGAGGCTCAATGACTTGTATAAATAGGTTCTCCGCCCTATTTCAAAGAACAAGGAAAACAAGACAGAAAATCGACATCCAGAGCCTCCTTACATTAATCGTAAGCCTGCTCACTCTTCTGTCACAAGTCATAAGCAAGCCAACACCTTCACAATCTCAACACCTTCTTCGCTTCCCTCCCTAAGATCAACCCCATCTCCTTCACTTTGTGACCGAAACAAGTCTGGAACGGCCATTTCTTGGTTTAGGCCGGACTTGCACAGATTGATCTCTCGAATCTACAAGCACTCACCGCGCAGTGCATTTGTTGTAGGTTTAAATTCATTCCTCATCACACCCCAAATTACCAAATTCGGCAGGAGTAATTTTCACCCATCAACAATTGGCGACCACAGTGGGAGATTAATCTCTCGGTTGTAAAGTCAATTTCTTCGAAATTCAATTCAATTTCATCAATCTCAAAAGGGTAGATCTTAGAATCGATTCAATCAAAAAATCACTATGGTGGAATTAAGGTCTGGGTCAAAGAATCAACCCCGATGGAGCCGTTGTGGATAACAATCCCGGTGTTGAAGTACCGTCGGTGGAGCTACCGTGGTCAACACATCTCGTGGAGCCGTCACTTCTACCACCAACACCGGTGTAGCGGCGGATATCCCAAAGTAGGAATAACTCCTCCCATCACCAGAGCCAGAGCAGCCGCGAATCCTGGCATCTCTTCGAGCGTAACGCCTCCAGCGGTTACCAGAGCAACAACTTTCACTCCTCCGTCAGGACGAGGAGCCGGAGACACAAGAGGAAGACCACCGTCTGGTACCATTGCAGACTTGATGGAGAAACAGGAAATTCTTGCTAAAACTCAAACAGATATGGCCGCAACTCAGAAAGAGGTACTCACTTTCCTTAAAACTTTGACTGAACGATTGCCGCAAGATTCACGGCAACCCTCGGAGTCGGCAAGAGATGCATTCAATACACCCGGAGCAGGTGTTTCCACTCGGACTCACATGAATGAAGAAACTCGTGTTGCTTCTGAGCGCAAGGGAGAGAGGCCGGTCTTCCAACTTCATCACGCGTGAAGATCTAGAGCGACTTCTCCAAAATCGAGGAAAAGGGGACCGAACGGACGTACACCAACATCAGCCGCCGTACCCTCAAGATGTGCAACGGATTCCTCTACCAAGAGGTTACACCTCTCCCGGTTCTCCCTCTATGACCAGATCGGGTAATGCTCGTGAACACATTTCTCGATTCTTGAAGCCTTGGGGAACATGAATACAATCATGTTTTACGCCTAAAAGAATTCTCAAAATCACTCACGGGGAGGGCATACACAGTACAACAACATTGCGCCTAACAAACATATCCAATTGGAGCGAGATGGTCGGTGCTTTCTACAGAAAGTATTTCTTCGTGTCTCGAACAAATCACATTTTGGACACTGGAAGAATTCTTCACGGAATAATGAACATCCCAACGACTTCGTTAAAAGATTCGTAACCCAAGCCTTTGGATTGTCACGACCCGAATGTCACCGAACGGCAATTGGTGGAATCATGCATCAATGGGATGATACCCATATACCGCGCCCGTTAGAGAACACGGGATTTCAAACGTTCTCTCGAACTCCATGAAGGCTGCAAAGCGTTAAAGAACAACTGCACCAAACATTACTAGAAAGAACCGGGGTTGTTCGAAGTGAAGATTTGCGCGAAAGTCGAGGAAGCGGGCGTCTCACAAACAAACAATACAACACGGCCCTTACGTGAGTGTGGTAAGCGGAGGAGAAAAGAGGAAAGCTTCGATAACGGAACAACAAACCAAGCGAACATCCTCAGCACACAAGACTTCGTCTCGAAAAGGAACAGACAAAACTCCTGCACAAAACGACAAAGACACGGGTTTTCCTTTTCCCATGAATGAAGTGATAGAGCTCTGGGCGTGGATCCAAGACGACGCCGTAAAGCTCCCCCTATCGGGCGTCCTCCGACCGAGGAAGAGATGGAAGATCCCGGATATTGTTGCTATCACGGGTTCGTCCATCATCCAACCAAAGATTGTAACAAGTTGAAACAAATATTCGGGGGAAAAGGTAGAGACGGGAGCTCCAGCTTGGAAATGAAGGTGTTCATAGAGATCCTCTACCTATCGAAACCGCATGATTTACGGGGACTCATTCGCAAGACCGTGCAATCTATGATGGAGCGCATATGTGAAATCTTGTATTTCTCCAAGGGACAGCGTCAAGACATATTTGCGGCCCTCAATCACGTTGTGTCAGGCAGGCGTTTGCATCCAGGAGCAGTTCAAGAACCTCAGACTCTCCTGCAAGACGCGAGCAAGGGAAACTGGGGACTCCTAACCGTCACTTGTTTAAGGGGCGTTAAGTTCGATAGCGTGTTAATTGACACGGTTTCCGAATTTAACATCATTTGTCAAGACCTTGAAAGCGGCAAAGATTTGAAGCGAGGAAGCTACTCGTCACCCAATCGTGGTCAAAGATTGGGAGGAGATCTTAGAGATGCGTATGGATACGTCAATCTTGAAATCAAAATGGGAGACGCCTTGACGCAAGCAAAATTCTACGTGGTCAAAGATCATCCCAGCTACGACATGATCCTAGGACGCTCTTGGATACGGGACAACAAAGCCATACTTTGGAAGTCTGTCCTCTACCGGTCTCGGTGCAGACTGAAAGAATCTCAACATGCCTTGGACCACCTGATGATTGTCTCCATTGCCGCACCAAAGAACTTTCCAACATGACGCAACTTCCAGGAGAGAGAGCTGTCGGCAGATACATTGAAAAGTTCCAATCTCAAGTAAGTCTCGTCACGCAACCTTCCTTACAACCTACCGCCCCTCATTCTCGACAAGTCTGGGACCGACTCCAACCAACAAGCCAACCCCGGCTAGGAGATGTGAATGGGAAGCCGGCCCTTTCAAACGTTTTATCAAGAGCATAGAAGCTGTCTTGGTCAAAGACAACAAAGCCAAGGTCCAAGTGTCCGCACGCTCAAACCCATTCGGAATTGGAGACCTAGTGACGAAGGCGGCCACATTCAATGTTGGAAACATGACGGTGAAGATGACCACTCCACCCGACTCACCCGCCAAAAGAGAAGATGAACCGTGCACAGTAGCGAGATGTTATCCTAGGTGGCTACCGCAAGCTCATCAACGCTCGATAACCTGGAGGGCATAACAATTCACTCACGATGGCTCAAACCTTACAGAACCTAAGATACCGTGCTACCGCTTTCCAACATCCTCCACACTTTAAAAACGCTGTGCTATTTTTTCCAGCGTGTTTCCTTTACTGATTTCACGTCATGCTTGTAATTCCTCCAAAAATGATTGCAATACTTGCATTCATAGTTAGGGTTCCAATTTTCAATCCTCAATTTAATTGAAGTACCATTTCCATCTGAGAACCTCTCTACCTCTAAAAAAAAAAAAAAAAACACAAAGCTCTGAGTCGGCCTAAATCAACACACTAGAGCGGAGCGGGAAGGGAAACCCTAAGCAAGTATCTCACGGGATGAAGGAAATAGAACGTGTGCGGAAAATGATTTGAGCCATCTCGCCCAAAGCAAAGCCGGGAAGATATTGCATCACAGTCCATGGATATTCCATTACGGTATAACTTCTTTTATCACTAAGAATTATGTATGAAGGCGCACCCTTGCTTTGAGAAGGTTCGATTCTGATCTTGGCAAAGGATTGTAAAGGAAAGCTTTATTCAAATAATCAAAAAAAAAAAAAAAAAAAAAACCTTGAACTCACTCGCCATCTGAATACAAGGAAGATGTTCGAGCATGCAGAATATACTTGGAAAGAAAAACAAAACAAAAGAAATTTCAATCATCAAGGGGGTCGGTCTCGCCCACATCACCGTCAGCTCCGTCACCTGTCGACGCATCTCCCTCCGGATCCTCCTCAACTTCTGCATCGGGCATCCCCGCTGCAGCAGCAGCAGCGCACTCCATCCCAGCATCTTCAGCAGGAGCATCAAAGGGCATAGCAACACCAGGGGCCACGCAAATTGCCTTCGAATGTTCAGGTTCGTCTGTATCAGAATCAAGAATTATCACGCCGTCCTGAACCGGGTAATCACACTTGCCTTCATTCAAAGGTCGTTCATGCTCAACTCTCCGCCTCTTCAACCGCGCCGCAAATCTCTCTCGCCTTGCGCTTACTAGTGTCTGCAGCGTTTCCTCACGCCTCCGTAGCTCCTCCATGTCAATTGCAGCCGAAAGTGCATGAGATACGTCCTCGGCAATACGAAGGTGTGGGATAGACATCCCCTGGATAGCACGGCCGACTTCACGAAGAGGAAGATCGATCTTAGTCATTACTTCTCTGTGCGCATGGTTTTCAGGCTTGTCAACTTCAAAACTCCTTTTTGGGGAAGCAACAGAATGAGCGTCCACCGCTTCCATGATAATCTGCAAAGGAGAGGAGGTTATGCACACGCAAACAAAAAAAAAAAAAAATCAAGTCAATTGATCAGTTAATCAGAAAATCAGAGCAGTACCTGAGATTCCTGAGATATAGAATAAACGACCACGTTGAGATGATCCTTTATAATCTCACAAGTCGACAGAATCCCGGAAGGAAAAGAAGTCTTTACTTACCACCTATGAAGGCTACTAATTCGGGATAACAATCGGCGAAGCTTATCAAATATACCTGAGGAAAGCCGTGTATAACTAAGGAAGTACACCTGAAGGAGCGGCCGAGCTCATACATGTACAAGAGGAACCAAAGCGACTCACCGGATCAAGTCCTGCTTCCTTCGCATCCTTAATCAAGACCGACCAGTTCGTGGAAACGCCGACAATGTGAAACTATCAGGTAAATATGTATTCACTCTAGCTTGGTCATTTCGTATGTCACCATCTCATGCCTACCACACAATAGTGTAACCATTATATGCTAGGCGGGGGACTTAATGTTGATGGTGGATTTTCGTTCAAGGTTAAATTTGTAAGTAACCTGAAAAATCATATTTGACATCTTGTAAAAGATAAAGCCATTTATAAGTGACGGATACTCCTCACTTAATTCACCAAGAATGGAGCATGTAGCAACAATCCCATTCTGTGAATACATGAAATTCCTCCAGGTTGGAGCATGTAGCAACAATCCCATTCTGTGAATTTCATATCAGCCTTGTATTTCGTACATGGCCATTATCAGTGTGGCATGACGACTGAGTGTTACTCTTACAGAATAACACAAACCTCCAAGCACTATAATGAATCCATGTACGAAATACCCGTACAGGCTGATTCTCGGTGTGTTATACTAGCCCGAACCCTCTCGGTGTGTTATACTAGCCCGATTGAGCCCCTCTCGGTGTGTTATACTAGCCCGATTGAGCCCCTCTCGGTGTGTTATACTAGCCCGATTGAGCATCCGGACTTGACTGTATCAGTCTCCGGATATGATCTGATCGCAGTCATCCAACTCCACAAGCATGATTGGATGACCACGGATCAATTCCATCACCCCCAAGCGGTATGGAATACACACGGCCTTAGCTCTGCAGATATGATTCGATCGCAGTCATCCAACTCCACAAGCATGATTGGATGACCAGATCAATTCCATCACCCCCAAGGTATGGAATACACACGGCCTTAGCTTTGCGGATATGATCGATCGCAGGTCATCCAACTCCGCAAGCATGATTGGATGACCACGGATCAATTCCATCACCCCAAGCGGTATGGAATACACACGGCCGACTATGCATGGTCGACCATTGGCCTTTGCTTGCCAAGAAACCGTCCATACCAAGCATTATGGACGGAAAACCCTAAATTAGGGTTTGCGGCATATTACATGTGCCGCAAAACGGTCTCAACCATCCATCTTCGCAGGTATAGATGGAGGGTATAGATGTAGACTCAAAGGGCCCGGAGCATGTCGACACAATCACCATGTGACCGCCTACACGCTTGACCAATCGGTCAAAGCCAACCTTGATTGGTTACAACAAAACCGTCCGCCCAAAAGAGCATGGTCGCGCGGCTTTGAAAGCCAAAATTAGGGTTCGAGCCATCACGCGCGTCCATCTTCTCCGGCACGAATGGAGGGTCACAGATTAGATTAAGCAGGTCCGGTTATACCAACATGACCACCGTGGGCCCATCTACCTCCTCTTTGCGGTCGGCCAAGGCATATCATGCCTGGCCAATCCAAAACGCCCGCTCAAACTCACGCGGTTACATCTCCCAAATCCTAAACTGATCTCGACCGCTCAACTTCACCGGATGATTTGAGTGGCTTAGATCACGTCTTCATGGGATAATCAGGTATAGGTGTGAACACCAACCTACCACCTACACGGTAGTATGATCGACCGAGACCGACCAATATTGGTCGCCTCGAAACGCGTGCCCAAACTAGGGATATCACGCCGGTTTCCAACTCCTTTGCGGCAAGGGATTTCTGCCGCAAACCGATCTCAACCACTCCCCTTTGACGGTCAAATTGAGTGGCCTAGATTGCATCTTCATGAGACGGTGAGACATGGACGCGTACACCATCATGCCGTCAACACGCATGTATGGTCGGTCCACTCCAAAATCCTTCCCATGCTTGGTTTCGACCAAGGTGAAGAGTGATGCTTGCGCACCTCTTTTAAAACCCTAATTTCATCAACGGTCGCAGATGAGTGTCTCAAACATCATCTCATCCGTCCGACCTCACCAGCTTGGTTATACAACCCGGTCAGAGTTATTTGGTTAGTGAGCAGTCATTACACATCACTTTACCACACCGTAATGCAAGACTCGCATAAAATACACACGATACCTTGCACAAGTATCGACTTTCGAATAACACAAGTTATTCAATTCAGCATTACATGCTATCTTTTGTGGACCCACGATCCACATTCCGGACATCAATCATGTCACAAACCGGGGATACTTGCGGGGTATTGGTCTGGCGGTTTACAGCGTGCAGCGTGCAACGCGCCATCACAAGAACGTGTTAGGGAGTCATGGACGGTTAGAGATGAACTGGAGAAGTGGGCAAGACCGGTCGTATGCTACCGACACACAACTCCACCACTCCATCATTCCACTACCTCCACTTCCCACGAGAAACGTGAATGAGGCTCAATGACTTGTATAAATAGGTTCTCCGCCCTATTTCAAAGAACAAGGAAAACAAGACAGAAAATCGACATCCAGAGCCTCCTTACATTAATCGTAAGCCTGCTCACTTTTCTGACACAAGTCATAAGCAAGCCAACACCTTCACAATCTCAACACCTTCTTCGCTTCCCTCCCTAAGATCAACCCCATCTCCTTCACTTTGTGACCGAAACAAGTCTGGAACGGCCATTTCTTGGTTTAGGACTTGCACAGATTGATCTCTCGAATCTACAAGCACTCACCGCGCAGTGCATTTGTTGTAGGTTTAAATTCATTCCTCATCACACCCCAAATTACCAAATTCAGCAGGAGTAATTTTCACCCATCAACAACCATAAATAAAACTCTTAAGAAATAAGTTTGGAATTAATTTCCTAAGAAAAACTCGCCAAAAATAAATCCGTGTAGAAAAGGGACTTGGTGCATGCAATACGCGCATATCGCATGGGAAAAAAGATGTATTTTTATATGCGAGCTCCTCCTCGTTCAAAACTTCAGCATTCATCAATTCTTCAGTTGGAACAAGTACATAATCCAGCTCATGATGGCTCAGATAAAACAACATCTTTGATTGCCATCTCTTGAAATCCTTTCCGTTAAACTTCTGTGGTTTTTCAACGTCGTTATTTCCCATTGTTACAACGAATACTAATTTGTTAAGATTGTTGGAATCTTGCAACAATGAACAGCACGTTAGATATATCAAAATATTATGTAAAGAACTAATGCGAAACAACTCTACCGAAATAACTTATCGAGGGCAGAATCACAGTTCAACAAGTTGTCCTTAACTTATTAGTTCGAGGGTATACTCGAGTTGAGTAATGCTAAACCCCTCACAGCGAAGATGTGTCCAGGATAAGACTGCCCGGTATAACTTGAGTTAGCACAACGCAAGTTACCCTCTCTTCGAACTCAGCAACGGGGATTGAGGTAAAAACGTATGGAGAAACCCTAGAATAAAAGAAGAATTTTTCGGTGTATAGAAAACAGATTTTCGAGTTGTATTTATAGGATGAAAATACTTGCAAATCAAGTTAGGTTTTTGTTTTCTTCAAAAACAAGTAAAAGGAATTTTACCATAAATAAAACTCTTAAGAAAAGTTTGGAATTAATTTCCTAAAGAAAAACTCGCCAAAAATAAATCCGTGTAGAAAAGGGACTTGGTTCATGGCATACGCGCATATCGCATGGGCAAAAAGATGTATTTTTATATGCGAGCTCCTCCTCGTTCAAAACTTCAGAATTCATCAATTCTTCAGTTGGAACAAGTACATAATCCAGTTCATGATGGCTCAGATAAAACAACATCTTTGATTGCCATCTCTTGAAATCCTTTCCGTTAAACTTCTGTGGTTTTTCAACGTCGTTATTCCCCATTGTTACAAGGAATACTAATGTGTTAAGATTGTTGGAATCTTGCAACAATGAACAACACGTTAGATATATCAAAATAATATGTAAAGAACTAATGCGAAACAACTCTACCGAAATAACTTATCGAGGGCAGAATCACAGGTTCAACAAGTTGTCCTTAACACATTAGTTCGCGGATATACTCGAGTTGAGTAATGCTAAACCCCTCACAGCAAAGATGTGTCCAGGATAAGACTGCCCGATATAACTTGAGTTTGCACAACGCAAGTTACACTCTCTTCGAACTCAGCAACGGGGATGGAGGTAAAAACGTATTGAGAAACCCTAGAATAAAAGAAGAATTTTTCGGTGTATAGAAAATAGATTTTCGAGTTGTATTTATAGGATGAAAATACTTGCAAATCAAGTTAGGTTTTGGTTTTCTTCAAAAACAAGTAAAAGGAATTTTACCATAAATAAAACTCTTAAGAAATAAGTTTGGAATTAATTTCTTAAGAAAAACTCGCCAAAAATAAAATGTACCGAAAGTACAAGTGAAAGTAGTCTTCTCTTGATCCTCCGGTGCAATAACAATTTGATTGTAGCCCGAATAACCATCCAAAAAGCAATAATGAGAATGTCCCGCTAACCTTTCTAACATCTGATCAATGAAAGGAAAAGGAAAGTGATCCTTGCGGGTAGCCAAATTGAGCTTTCTGTAGTCTATGCACATTCGCCATCTTGTTTGAACTCTTGTTGGAATGAGTTCATTATCTTGATTTCTAACAACAGTGACACCTGATTTATTAGGCACCACTTGCACCGTACTAACCCATTTGCTGTCAGAAATTGGGTAAATCACCCCCACACTTAGTAATTTGAGGATCTATTTCTTCACGACCTCCATCATTGGGGGGTTAAGCCTACATTGAGCATCACATACTGGCTTGATATCATCTTCCATAAGGATTCTATGCATGCACATGGATGGACTAATGCCTTTTATGTCAGCAATTGTCCACCCAATAGCCGTTTTGTGCTCTTTCAGATCCCTAAGGAGGCGTTCTTCTTGTATTCTTTGTGAGATTCTTTGCAATAATGACTGGAAGCTCTTCCCATCACCCAAGTAAGCATACTTTAAGTGATCAGGTAGAGGTTTCAGCTCTAATTTAGGTGCCTGCACAACAGAAGGTAAAGGAACTTCATTAGTTACAGGTAAAGAGATATATGAAATATTACCTCTTTTAACTTTTTGTGATGCTGTTAAAGTACCACATGTCTCAACAAACTCTTGGAAATATCAACTTCCAAGTTAGTCATGCCATGGACGTCCAAATCAATGCTATTTTGTAGCACAGATTCAAGTTCATCTTCGTTGATCAAATCAAATATCTGTTGTGCCAATGAACCAATAACATCAACAGAAAATGCGAAATGGATATCACTTGGATAACGCATGGCTTCAAAAATATTGAATCGTATAAACTCTTTGTCAAACTCCATAGTGAGTGTCCCAGCATCATAGTCAATCTTCGTCTTAGCAGTCTTCATAAATGGTCTCCCAAGAAGTAATGAAGTAGACGAACAATTGTCCCCATTCTGTATCCACAACAAAGAAATCAACCGGAAAGATTAGTTCATTCACTTGCACTAACACGTCTTCCACGAGTCCCTTAGGATATATATTAGACTTATTAGCTAATTAAATGATAATCCCTGTCTCCTTTAAAGGTCCAAGATTCAATGAATCATAAACATCGGATGACATCACGCTTATGCAATCTCCCAAATCGAGTAAAGCACGCTCGAACCGTTTTTCACCAATAGTAACTGGCACTGTAAAACCACCAGGATCTTTACACTTTGCAGGCATCTTCTTTAGCAACATAGCTGAAGCACTTTCTCCTACCTAAGTGATCTCGTTAGCAATCAACCTCTCCTTCCTTGTACACAAATCCTTCAGAACTTTGGCATACGGGGGTACCGTTATGATGGCCTCAATAAATGTAATGTTGATATGCACCTTGCTAAAAATATCCATAATCTCCTTGTCTAGAGCTTGCTTCTTTGACTTGGCAAAACGACTTGGAAAAGGAGGTGGTGTGGTAAAAGTAGGAACTGTGTCCTTAGGTTGGCCAGTTGAGGTTGGCTTTTCCTTTGGAACAGTTTCCACCCCTACTTCCTCATCCAAGTCGTGACTAACCTTTTCTTGTTGTTTTGGATCTTCAGTTTGCTTCCCACTTCTTAGAGTTACAGCATTGACGTTCGCTCTTGGATTCACAAAAGGTTGTGATGGCAACTTTGATGAATTCTGTGCTTTTATTTCATTCATGTCTGTAGCCAATTATCCCATTTGAAGTTGCAAGTCCTTTATTGCCATGTCTTTTTTCTGCAGGAATGCATCTTGACGTTGAGCATTAGCATCTTGCTTTTGCATCATCATTTTCATCATCTCCTCTAAACTTGAACTCTGAGTCTGTTGTTGAGGCTGAGGTGGAGGTTGTGGTCGGAACTGTGGTTGTTGAAAACCACTCTGTCGCCCATAAGGATTAGGAGGTGCAGCCTGCTGATTTGCATAACTGAAATTTGGGTGATCTTTCCAACCTGGATTATAAGTATTAGAGTAGGGATCATACCTTGGCCTCTGATTAGGGAACATAGCATTCACCTGTGCAGACTCTTCTTCATAAGAAGGAATAATCACTGCTGCCATTCGTTGTACTACCTTCTCTATGTTGTTCATCCGTTGCTCGATTGTGCGAGACTCTCCCATCTCTCTAACTCTTCGACATTAGAGTTGTTTCGGTGTAGAATTGTTGAGCATTGGAAGCCATACTCTCAATCAAACCTGGTTGCTGCGAGATTGTCTTCTCATTAAGTGAACCACCGCATTTGCATCAATCAAATTCCTCTGTCCTGGAAGTAATCCTTCGTAGAAGTATTGAATGATAAGTATTGAGGATATATTATAGTGTGGGCAGCTTGCGAACAACTTCTTATACCTCTCCAAATATTCATATAGAGACTCCCCAGACATCTGTAGAATGCCTCGCCTTACGAACAGATGCCGCTTTGGAAGCAGGAAAATATTTCTCCAGAATTAGCTTTTTCATCTCAGTCCATGTTGTAACACTCCCTGTAGGAATACAATACAACCATTCTTCTGCTAAGTCTGTCAATGAGAACGGGAAGGCTTGTAGCATCGCCATATCTCTATCTTCCGTTACATGCCTCAGACTTGTCATTGTGTTCTGGAACTGTTGAAGGTGTCGATTTGGATTTTCACCTGGATGTCCCTTGAACTTTGGTATATGATGAAGTAGATTCGACTTCAGCTCCACTGGGTTAGTGATTGCAATATGCAGTGGTTGCGAATCTAAGCATGGAGATGCCAACTCTCTTAACTTCCTCTCCGGAGGTGGAGGATCTATCTCGTCGTCTGTATTAACCATCTCTTTTGTAGAAAGTTCTGGTTGCACCTGTGGACGTGCTTGTAGTACTGTTCCCTTGCGAGTTTGAATTCCGCACCTCAGATAATCCCAATCTTTCGGTGCCAGGGATTAAGTACCTGAACAAAATTCTCAAAAATCTAAATCAAAAACTATAAATAAGACTAAAAACAAAAATAAAACAAAAAGAAATAACAACTAAAGCTACCGACTGCTCCCCAGCAGCGGCGCCAAAATTTGATGCGTGTCGTAGGTGCAATCAAATTAATATCTTATTTCCACTCAATTAAAAATAATATAATGGAAGTCAAGTTCGTTCCCACGAAGAGCAGGGAGATTTAGTTGTCAAAAAAGTGTCACAATGGGGGTTTGTTTTTGATTTAAAGTAAATAACAAAGCAATTGAAAGTAATAAAGTTTGCAAGCAATGGAGAGAAATATGATCAGGGAATCCTTCTTCGTTACTAAACTGTCATCAAGTTATTATAATCATCCATTAATACAATTAATCACAAATTATTACCAACCGTGGAATAACAGCTAGCTCAGTGCTATCCCCTAAATTCCTTAAATCACTGGGTACGGAAGCTCTCCAATACCAGATTCTATTCTTCGAAACCACCTAGTAGTAGCTCACTCAAGGTGTAATTTGTCTGAATGCTTTATCTTTTGTGAATTATAGATTGATCCTAGTAGTTAGACTCTTAGCTCAAGGTCCACTTTCTAGTCTTATTTATACACACAATCACTACACAGAATCCCTCTGCAAGGTCTTGTGTTCTCTACTTTTGTATGAATTATTCGACTATTACTTATCTCCTAACTCAATACTAGCATTTAATTGTATCAACAAATTAATTCAGTTGGCCACCTAAATAATCTATCAATCAATCATAAATATTCCAATTAGTATAAACAATCAATAATCATGTGAAGAACTTCAAAATAGATTTATATAATAAATCAAATCATGTTTAGAACTTAGAATTCATCCCCAATCACTAAGAAGTTTAGCTATCCATGGTACTAATAAAACCCATGAGTTTCATATGATAAAATAGTAAAGAAATAGTTACGGTGATGGAAATAGCTCCAAACCCTAGCTTTTCTTCTCTTGAGTTCTCCTCTCCAAAACTTGATTAAAAGATTATGAGATGATTCTCTAAAAATATTATATGAGCCTCTTATATAGTGGCCAAGTTTTGTGTGCCCGTGCACTGAATCCCGGTCCAAAAAAATTGCCAAAACTCGCAACTTTCCAAAACAAGTCACGTCCCAAGTCTGTCAGTGTGAACGATTTCTGCAAACAGCTAATGGGCGGTAGAAGTCCAGCCCAACTCCTTTCTCTCAGCTGCTACATGGCCTGTCAGTTACATGGAACTGACAGGGTAAATTATGTTTGCTTTCACGGAATTCCCCTGTGATTACATACGGTGGGGAATTACCATCGTAGCTTCAACTGATTTTATGTACGGATTGAAAACCACTCCGTAGGTCTCTCTGTGCATATCTCCGGTACGAAAATCACACCGTAGCGGCAACTGAGTTTTAGTATGGTGAGAAAACTCATCCGTAGGAACTCCTGTTACTTCTCAACTTCTTTGACAGAGAATAACTCAAATCCCCGGCTTCGTATAAACTCGATCATTCACCGAGATACATCACAACACCTGCATGGATCACCACTGACTCTGTCTCCCTGATTTGGCTTCCAACTCCGTCAACTGTCAATGGCAGCAACTAAATATTCGTCTTCACAGCAGCTACAAGACTTCAACTAATTTAATCCTGACCAAACTCTGCAGCTCTCGGTCCGTATAACAGCTCCTTCCAACATCCCTGCCGTGTTCTTCATAGCTCCATCACCATTCTCCTTGAACCGTTATCACAACAACCAAAACTTTCATCATTTCTTCTCTCTTTTCTCGCTGTCAAGAAACAAAGCTTCCCCATTTACATCTCGAGTCTCCTTCATTCCCTGAACTTACTCCAAACTCGAGCACAACCACCATCATTAATCACAGAAAACCATCCCTCGTTCCCTGGAAACTCTCTTAACTGCTCAACTTCATTCTGCCAATATATCTTCCACCATCAACAGCGCCACAACAGATCCACTTCTCGGTTCCATCTTCATCACTGCCATCAATTCGCAAGCTCCACCTTTCACCGATCACCAGCGCAGATTATGCCCTCGAGCCGAACCCATCTTCCTAATCTTCTCCGTCAATAACCAACAGCCACCTTCTTCAATCTTCATTTATACAACACAACAATCACCGATCATGGCAGTATCTCCTTTCGACACTAATGACCACAGCTCCATCAACTCCTTCCTTCCATACTCATTACTGCCACTCTCACGACCATTAACACCATATCCATCGATGGCAGCAAATGCCAGCACCAAGGAAACTCGAACCATCTCTATGTTCATCACGTTCCATCATTTATTGCCCGTTTTCTCCATTCCTCGGCTGCAAGTCTCCCAACCATTGCAAATAACTCATCGCCATCAACCATGCATGCCATCATCTCCTGTGGTTGTCAACATCTCCAAATCCATGATGAAATTCATCATTGTTAAACCGAGACAAAACCCATTCTCCACAACACAACTCCATTAATCGCTGACATTATTATTCCTTGTTCGAACCCAGAGATTCGAATCCTCTCCATCGATCCATTCAAACCCGAGTTGTTCTTCATCACAGCACACACCCATTAATCATCTCCTCCTTGCTCGTAAACTCCCTTCCATCAATCACCGGCAAAAATCGTGATCATCATCATCTCCCAACTCCCATTTTCGAGTTTCATCTCTGCCAACACTCCTCAGCTGAACTCGAAATGCTATGCTTCATTAAAAATCTTCATCGGAACTGGCTAGTTCTTCCTGTTGGAATCTTGCAACAATGAACAGCACGTTAGATGTATCAAAATAATATGTAAAGAACTAATGTGAAACAACTCTACCGAAATAACTTGACGAGGGCAGAT
Organism: Papaver armeniacum; assembly: GCA_023531295.1. Classification (NCBI taxonomy): domain Eukaryota; kingdom Viridiplantae; phylum Streptophyta; class Magnoliopsida; order Ranunculales; family Papaveraceae; genus Papaver; species Papaver armeniacum. Next base: position 232,769 of record JAJJWW010012316.1, read on the forward strand.
CACAGGTTCAACAAGTTGTCCTTAACACATTAGTTCGCGGGTATACTCGAGTTGAGTAATGCTAAACCCCTCACAGCGAAGATGTGTCCAGGATAAGACTGCCCGATATAACTTGAGTTAGCACAACGCAAGTTACCCACTCTTCGAACTCAACAACGGGGATGGATGTAAAAAACGTATGGAGAAACCCTATAATAAAAGAAGAATTTTTCTGTGTGTTGAAAACAGATTTTCGAGTTGTATTTATAGGATGAAATACTTGCAAATCAAGTTAGGTTTTGGTTTTCTTCAAAAACAAGTAAAACACGTAAAAGGAATATACCCAAAAATAAAACTCTTAAGAAATAATTTTGGAATTAATTTCCTAAAGAAAAACTCGCCCAAAAAATAAATCCGTGTAGAAAAAGGAACTTGGTGCATGGCATACGCGCATATCGCATGGGTAAAAATATGTATTTTTATACGCGAGCTCCTCCTCGTTCAAAACTTCAGCATTCATCAATTCTTCAGTTGGAACAAGTACATAATCCAGTTCATGATGGCTCAGATAAAACAACATCTTTGATTTCCATCTCTTGAAATCCTTTCCGTTAAACTTCTGTGGTTTTTCAACGTCTTTATTTCCCATTGTTACAAGGAATACTAATGTGTTAAGATTGTTGGAATCTTGCTACAATGAACAACACGTTATATATATCAAAATAATATGTAAAGAACTAATGCGAAACAACTCTACCGAAATAACTTATCGAGGGCAGAATCACAGGTTCAATAAGTTGTCCTTAACACATTAGTTCGCGGGTATACTCGAGTTGAGTAATGCTAAACCCCTCACAGCGAAGATGTGTCCAGGATAAGACTGCCCGATATAACTTGAGTTAGCACAACGCAAGTTACCCTCTCTTCGAACTCAACAACGGGGATGGATGTAAAAAACGTATGGAGAAACCCTAGAATAAAAGAAGAATTTTTCCGTGTGTTGAAAACAGATTTTCGAGTTGTATTTATAGGATGAAATACTTGCAAATCAAGTTAGGTTTTGGTTTTCTTCAAAAACAAGTAAAACACGTAAAAAGAATATACCCAAAAATAAAACTCTTAAGAAATAATTTTGGAATTAATTTCCTAAAGAAAAACTCGCCCAAAAAATAAATCCGTGTAGAAAAAGGAACTTGGTGCATGGCATACGCGCATATCGCATGGGTAAAAATATGTATTTTTGCCCACCCGCTCCACCCACGTTTTACAATTCATACATAAGTGTATGACTATATAGTGGAGCTCCTCTTTAGTTTTCCACAATGTGGGACTAAAGGTTCCACTTCATTCACCCAAAAATGAGTGAGTATCCTTAGACCCTTAGGTCATTAGATCAAACCACACCAAGATCATAAAACCTTTTAATTAAAACTCATTTTCTCCAACAATCCCCCACATGAATGAAATCTCGGAAAACGAAAAAATCAGAGTAAGGAAAATACCGTTTAGGCAAAGGTGTCCATGAGGTCTTGAACCCTTACTTAGTGAGAAGTTACCGGAACTACTAGCTAAATAGTGAACCTAGTCTTGAACTGATAGCGTTGGTGTAATTCGCGACAACAACCACACATGATATTCTCTGGTGTTGCTAAGTTCGTGCCGTTTTGTCCAATTTGGCCCTGGACATATCCTGTTTCTCAGAATGCTCTAGAGAATTGGCTCAATTCTCATAGGAAGCGGCCCCACTTTCACATTCAGATAGGTGAGTTCCATCAAGAGTGTTTACTGCTACACCCCACTTCAATCTTAAATTGAAACTATGTAACTCATTAAGACTTATTTAAAAGTCATCCTCCACATGCAGTCACACTATCACATCAACACCATAGGGAAGGGACAGAGAATGAAATTCTCTGATAGTGTTTACTTTTACTCACCATGAATTAGTTGTCTCATTCGAAAGCTTGATCTTGGATTCTCCATTCAGCAAGGTTGAGTATCCTTCATGACAAGTTTAATTATTGAGCCCCTCGATGCTTTACTAACTATCTCCTTGGACAAACCTTTCGTCAAAGGGTCCGCGATACTCTCCTTGGACCTTGTCCAATCTATGGAAATAACGCCTGTTGAGATTAGTATTTTCAAGGAATCATGTCTTCTACGCATATGTATAGACTTTCCATTGTAGAAGCTATTCTTAGCTCTACCTATCGCAGATTTGCTGTCACAATGTATAGATATAGCTGGCACAGGCCTATGCCAGAGAGGAATATCTTCTAAAAAGTTTCTTAGCCATTCGGCCTCCTCTCCTGCTTTATCTAATGCAATAAACTCCGACTCCATAGTGGAACGAGCTATACATGTCTGTTTGGAACTCTTCCAAGATACAGACGCACCTGCTAGAGTGAATACATATCCACTCGTAGACTTAGACTCCTATGAGCCTGTTATCCAGTTTGCATCGCAAAATCCCTGAAGGAAGGCCGGATACCCTTCGTAATTCAAACAAAAAGTCATTGTGAACTTTAAGTACCTCAGCACTCTAATAAGTGCATCCCAATGTATCTGCCCTGGATTACAAGTATACCTGCTTAACCTACTCACATCATAAGCAATGTCTGGTCTCGTACAATTCATCAAAACATCAGACTTCCTATGAATGTCGAGTATTCAAGTTGGTTAACTCCTACACCCTTATTCTTCATGAGATTACACTTAGAATCATACGGAGTACACACAGGTTTACAGTTAAACTGATTATATTTCTTAAGTATGGATTCAACATAATGAGACTGACTCAGACTATAGCCATTAGAAGTTTTTCTAATCTTCATCCCTAATATGACATCAGCGGGACCTAAGTCTTTCATGTCAAAGTTCTCATTCAACAGTTTCTTAGTGGAATTAATAACATCCATGTTTGTACCTAGTATAAGCATATCATCAACATACAAGCATACAATCACACAAGCATCCTTGAAAAGTTTAGTATAAACACACTTATCAGATTCATTAATTCTAAAACCACTAGAAATCATCACATGATCAAATTTCTCATGCCACTGTTTAGGTTCTTGTTTCAATCCATACAAAGATTTAACCATTTTATAAACTTTCTTTTCACAACCTCTAACTACAAAGCCCTCAGGTTGTTCCATATAAATTTCTTCATCTAACTCACCATTAAGAAACGCTGTCTTTACATCCATTTGATATATCTCTAGATTATGAACAGAAGCTATAGCAATTAACATCCTAATGGAGTTAATTCTACTTACTGGTGAATAGGTATCAAAGAAATCTATACCTTCTATTTGTCTGTAGCCTTTAGTTACCAACCTAGCCTTGTATTTTTCAATAGTTCCATTTATATTACTTTTTCTCTTGAAAATCCATTTACAACCTATGGCCTTACACCCTGGAGGTAAAACTACAAGTTCAAAAGTACCGTTTTCTCGAATGGAATCCATTTCATTAATGGAAGCTTCTTTCCACCAAGGAGCTTCTGGACAAGTCATGGCTTCTCTATAAGTCTGAGGATCAGACTCGGCTAGGTATGTAATGCAACCAGGATAGATTTTCTCAGTTCTAACCCTTTAACCTCTTCTAGGTTCTACTTCTGGTTCATCTTCCTATAAAGTAATAGCTGACTAGTTGAAGGCACATCTAGGGGATCATCTAAACATCTCTTTCGAGAATCACTTTTCAAAGGAAAAATATTCTCAAAAAACTCAGCATCCCTAGACTCCATGATAGTATTCAACCCTATGTCAGAAATTTCAGAATTCACAACCATAAATCTATGAGCACTAGAATGCTCAGGATACCCTATAAAAACACAATCAACAGTTTTGGGTCCTATCTTATTTTTCTTAATCATTGCCCTTAGTTACTATAAGTTTTCCAGAATCGATTGTAACTTTAAAACCCTTATCATCTAAAACAGAACAAGAAACAAGATTTTTGCAGATGTCTGGAACATGAAGAACTTCATTCAATGTGAGAGTCTTTCCGGATGTGAGCTTCGGACCGACCTTTCCTTTTCTGCAACCTCGATGCGGATGAGTTACCCATGTAGAGTTTCTCGCCTTCCCATACCCTCTGGTAGGAGGTGAACAGTCTCTGTTCCCACAAACATGCTTGGTAGCTCTAGAGTCTACCCACCAATCCATCACATTGGTCACGGATTAACTTCAGACACCACAATGAAAAAACTTCGTCTTTGCTTTTCTCAACCAAGTTAGCATTATTCTTCTTATCCTTACGTTGTCTACAGTGAACTTCCATATGACCAGTATTTCCACACACCCAACAAGGACCCTTAATTTTAATAATGCTAGATTCTGGTTTACGAAACGTACCTTTGTTGTTAGGTCCATGCTTCGAGTTGCGATTGTTGTTGTCACCTTTTCCAGCTTTGGATGGCTTATGTTCAAACATATGAGCTTTGTTAGACATGTCCCTTGCAGATGACACGTTCTTGTCTTTGGTGCACAACATCTCTTCCACTTGAATCTTCTTTCACAATTCAACCATGTTGATCTCGCCAGTTTCATGCCTCATCTTTTTCTTGTACTCCGACCAAGAAGATGGTAACTTCTCAATTACCGCAGACACTTGAAAAGTCTCATCAAGAATCTCGTTAATGATTTGTTGAAATTCGAGGAATTGATAAACAACAGACTTATCATTCGTCATCTTGAACTCCATAAACTTTGCCACCAGAAATTTCTTACTTCCTGCAGTCTCTGCTTGGTACTTTGCTTCTAACGCAGTCCACAACTCATAAGCAGTCAAGTTCTCTTTAGCATTGTAAAAATCATACATCGCATCTTCCAAACCATTCATGATATGATTTTTAGCAAGAAAATTAGACCTCGTGTTAAAATTGACCTCCTCCTCAGTCAAATTTTCAGCATTGTACAAATCATCACCTAGAACCAGTACATAGTCCAGATCATGATGGCTCAGATAAAACAACATCTTGGATTGCCATCTCTTGAAATCCTTTCCGTTAAACTTTTGTGGTCCTTCTACATCGTTGATTCCCATTGTTACAAGGAAAGCTAATGTGTTAAGATTGTTGGAATCTTGCAACAATGAACAACACGTTAGATGTATCAAAATAATATGTAAAGAACTAATGCGAAACAACTCTACCGAAATAACTTGACGAGGGCAGAATCACAGGTTCAACAAGTTGTCCTTAACACATTAGTTCGCGGGTATACTCGAGTTGAGTAATGCTAAACCCCTCACAGCGAAGATGTGTCCAGGATAAGACTGCCCGATATAACTTGAGTTAGCACAACGCAAGTTACCCTCTCTTCGAACTCAGCAATGGGGATGGAAGTAAAAACGTATGGAGAAACCTAGAATAAAAGAAAGATTTTTTCCGTGTGTTGAAAACAGATTTTCGAGTTGTATTTATAGGATGAAATACTTGCAAATCAAGTTAGGTTTTGGTTTTCTTCAAAAACAAGTAAAACATGTAAAAGGAATATACCCAAAAATAAAACTCTTAAGAAATAATTTTGGAATTAATTTCCTAAAGAAAAACTCGCCCAAAAAATAAATCCGTGTAGAAAAAGGAACTTGGTGCATGGCATACGCACATATTGCATGGGTAAAAGTATGTATTTTTATACGCGAGCTCCTCCTCGTTCAAAACTTCAGCATTCATCAATTCTTCAGTTGGAACAAGTACATAATCCAGTTCATGATGGCTCGAGATAAAACAACATCTTTGATTGCCATCTCTTGAAATCCTTTAGTTAAACTTACGTGGTTTTTCAACGTCTTTATTTCCCATTGTTACAAGGAATACTAATGTATTAAGATTGTTGGAATCTTGCTACAATGAACAACACGTTAGATATATCAAAATAATATGTAAAGAACTAATGCGAAACAACTCTACCGAAATAACTTATCGAGGGAAGAATCACAGGTTCAACAAGTTGTCCTTAACACTTTAGTTCGCGGGTATACTCGAGTTGAGTAATGCTAAACCCATCACAGTGAAGATGTGTCCAGGATAAGACTGCCCGATATAACTTGAGTTAGCACAAAGCAAGTTACCCTCTCTTCGAACTCAGCAACGGGGATGGAGGTAAAAACGTATGGAGAAACCCTAGAATAAAAGAAGAATTTTTCGGTGTATAGAAAACAGATTTTCGAGTTGTATTTATAGGATGAAAATACTTGCAAATCAAGTTAGGTTTTGGTTTTCTTCAAAAACAAGTAAAAGGAATTTTACCATAAATAAAACTCTTAAGAAATAAGTTTGGAATTAATTTCTTAAGAAAAACTCGCCAAAAATAAATCCGTGTAGAAAAGGGACTTGGTGCATGCAATACGCGCATATTGCATGGTCAAAAAGATGTATTTTTATACGCGAGCTCCTCCCCGTTCAAAACTTCAGCATTCATCAATTCTTCAGTTGGAACAAGTACATAATCCAGTTCATGATGGCTCAGATAAAACCACATCTTTGATTGCCATCTCTTGAAATCCTTTCCGTTAAACTTCTGTGGTTTTTCAACGTCGTTATTTCCCATTGTTACAACGAATACTAATGTGTTAAGATTGTTGGAATCTTGCAACAATGAAAAAAACGTTAGATATATCAAAATAATATGTAAACAAAAAGAACTAATGCGAAACAACTCTACCGAAATAACTTATCGAGGGCAGAATCACAGGTTCAACAAGTTGTCCTTAACACATTAGTTCGCGGGTATACTCGAGTTGAGTAATGCTAAACCCCTCACAGCGAAGATGTGTCCAGGATAAGACTGCCCGATATAACTTGAGTTAGCACAACGCAAGTTACCCTCTCTTCGAACTCAGCAATGGGGATGGAGGTAAAAACGTATGGAGAAACCCTAGAATAAAAGAAGAATTTTTCGGTGTATAGAAAACAGATTTTCGAGTTGTATTTATAGGATGAAAATACTTGCAAATCAAGTTAGGTTTTGGTTTTCTTCAAAAACAAGTAAAAGGAATTTTACCATAAATAAAACTCTTAAGAAATAAGTTTGGAATTAATTTCCTAAAGAAAAACTCGCCAAAAATAAATCCGTGTAGAAAAGGGACTTGGTGCATGGCATACGCGCATATCGCATGGGCAAAAAGATGTATTTTTATACGCGAGCTTCTCCTCGTTCAAAACTTCAGCATTCATCAATTCTTCAGTTGGAACAAGTACATAATCCAGTTCATGATGGCTCAGATAAAACAACATCTTTGATTGCCATCTCTTGAAATCCTTTCCATTAAACTTCTGTGGTTTTTCAACGTCGTTATTTCCCATTGTTACAACGAATACTAATGTGTTAAGATTGTTGGAATATTGCAACAATGAACAACACGTTAGATATATCAAAATAATATGTAAAGAACTAATGCGAAACAACTCTACCGAAATAACTTATCGAGGGCAGAATCACAAGTTCAACAAGTTGTCCTTAACACATTAGTTCGCGGGTATACTCAAGTTGAGTAATGCTAAACCCCTCACAGCGAAGATGTGTCCAGGATAAGACTGCCCAATATAACTTGAGTTAGCACAATGCAAGTTACCCTCTCTTTGAACTCAGCAACGGGGATGGAGGTAAAAACGTATGGAGAAACCCTAGAATAAAAGAAGAATTTTTCGGTGTATAGAAAACAGATTTTCGAGTTGTATGACATGAGCTCCTCTTTAGTTTTCCACAATGTAGGACTAAAGGTTCCACTTCATTCACCCAAAAATGAGTGAGTATCCTTAGACCCTTAGGTCATTAGATCAAACCACAAGAAGACCATAAAACATTTTTAATTAAACTCATTTTCTCCAACACTTCCCTGCTCCACGACTCTATCAAAAGCAACATTGCCTTACAAAACTTCTCCATCCATCGCCAGCAGTCGGCGATATAAGCCAATCTTCATTATAATGATGACCACCAACAGCCATCGTAGCTCCATGTATATACTCGAGCTCGTCTCTACTTCATCACCTCTATCTCTAATCGAGCAGTCTTCATTCACCATGATGATAATGCCAACAACATATTATCTCATCACTGCCAGCACCTCTCGTTACCATTTATAATCAGCAGCACCTCCAACTCAAGCATCATCAGCACTGCCTTCTTATCGAAACTTCGTATTCTCCATCACAGACTCCATCGGGAGCCTCATTAATGCTGCTATCTCGATCGAACTAATTTCAGTTCCCTGAACTGGTCGTGATGCCTGGTGAAGAAGATGCTGGTGGCAGCCCCGAGTAAAATAGTAGGGTGCCTTTAGAAGTTATGTAGCTACTCAACTTTGCGACATCTTCGGCTTGTTTAAAATGCTTCAAGATTCTTCATACGACGTCGGATTGACTCCATTCTTTCGCCGTTGGTTTCGTCTTTTCGTCCTCTTCGAAATGATAGCAAGAACTCCTCAATTTGGATGAGTTCCACTTGGTCTTTGGCCCTTCTCAGCTTGCGGCTAACTTCTTTTATTGCACGATTAAGTGCAAATTCACTTCTTTTCGATGATTCACCTAGCAAAACATAAATAAGAGAAAACAAGAGTAATATACAATAATTTGCAAGAAATTAAACAATTACTAGCATGGATTCGACACTAAATATATGCAAAATATGCACTTAACATTGCCAGCAAGTATGGTGGTGCGGCAGGGTGCGTTTGGCCTTTAATGTATGGTGGCGAGTTTAAAACGAATTGATTGGTCAAGAAAAGGGGCCGGCCAAACGTAAGGCGCGGCCACACATCTAGTGCTCGTGGCACATTTTAAAGTGACCTGATTGGTCGGTAGGAAGGAGAGGGGACGGCCAATCATGGGCGTGGCTACACTTCTGGTGTGAGTGTGGCGGCTTTAGAGCAACCTGATTGGTTGAGGGAAATGGGGCCGACAAGTATGGGCCCATCCACAACTTATGTGTGTGTGGAGAGTTTAAGGTGACCTGATTGGTCGATGGGGAATAGGGCCGGCAAGTATTGGCCCAACCACAACTCATGGGAGTGTGGCAGGTTTAAAGGGACCTGATTGGTCGACAAAGGAGTAAGGGCCAGTTAGGTATCATGGGGCGTGGCCAAGTGGCGCCAGTTAGCCTATGCATGGCGACGCTCCCCTCATTGTTGCTCCTAGTCCGCGACTTTGTTTATTCTTTGCATACTGACTGAGTATTTTGTGCAAGGGCCTTAACCTTGGTACTTGGAGGTCCATGCTACTCTAATGCGAGTGAGTTTCAATATAATATGAAGAGAGACATAGGTACTCGTCAGATTTTGATATATTCTCCAAATTCCCTGTGGAATACAGACATATCAATGTCTACTACATATGATGCCGGGTCAGGTAGATATACTTTTACAAATTTAGCCCCGAGCTAAAAACCACCATCAACAATAACGTATTATGGAAAAAGAAAAATGAAAGACACCATAAGTTTTATTAACGAGTAAACCACAATAACAGAAAAACCACGGTAAACCGTGACAATTCTTCTTATTATTAATATTATATTTGTAATCATGAATAACTAAACTTTTGTCGATTAAGAATTCATTCAATTTTCTAAAGTGAAGCTTAACTAGTTATACAAGTTTGTTCGGAGTTTTTATCATCATCGTTTGTATTTACCATATCTAATGTTTACAAGTGAATATTGGGTTGATTTTTAGTGCACGTTAGATTGATCTATTGATTTTTATATTGCTAGTAGAAGTTAGGAGATAAGTAATAGCCTAATAACTCTCTACACAAGTAGAAATCGCGAGACCTTGCAGAGGGATTATGTGGAGTAATTGCGAGTGAAGACAAAATCATTAAGTGTAACTTGATCCAAGAGTTTAACTAATGTATCAACCTAAGCTTAAAGCATTCGATTGGGTTACACCTTGAGTGATCCATTACTTGGTGGTTCAGCAGGATAGAATCTAGCAGTCGAGTACTTCTATATCCAGTTATAGAAGGAGTTTTAGGATAACACTGACTTGGTGATGAATGGTCCTAATGAAAGACAAATAAGTATACCGATTGAGTTAATGTTTGGTAACGCCAAATGATTCCTTGATCATCTCTTTATTCTTATTGTTTATTACTTTTTTAGTTATTTAAAATAAACCAATCCCTTTAGTATTTTCTTTCACTTTTAGTTTGTTAATCTAAATAACCTATCAATTACACAGCTCTTCCTTACTGTCGCGATATTACTAGTTATTTAGTGGTATATTGAGTAATTTGTTTCACTTTAGACACACATTAGTTATCCAGATTAGTTGTAGGTGCAGTGATACTAAGGGAACTAGGTAACTAGGGGTAGTTTACTTGGATGTATCAACTAGGTTGGTAGTGGCCTTTGTATATCAGCTTAATTCTGAGAGTATTCAAAACTTGATCCGGTCTCAGGGTTTTTCTGCATTTTTTGTTTCCTCGTTAACGAAATCTTGTTGTGTCTTTACTTTTACTTTGCATAATTTTAATTCTTGTTTATTTATAATTAAAATTACATACACTGTAATGTTAATCCCAAATACTTGGGTTGTAGTTTTGTTTGGTTTCAAATCAGATCTACATACCAAGTGTATACCTTGTGGTTTGTTATCTTCTTGAAAGTCTCTGTCTATATTAGACCACGCAAGGTATAAGACTTTTAGGTTATAATGAAAAGATTGTAGTGTACTTGGTACCCTCGTCATTTCAGATTGCTCCGACATAAATTTCATGACGAATTCGAAAAAACAAAACCTCCTCATCTCAAGATCTCCTATTCATCATTTGTATTATAATTTAGCATCACTGAAGTATAGACTCAGTATCTACGATTGTAAGACCGCCAAGGGTATGATTTTTTTTCATAGAATTTTTTCGTTCCTCTACAAATTTCTGGTGGAAAAAACTAATTCAGCGAATAACACCAAGAACGCTTTGAATATCTCTTGTACGTTGGGAAGAACACTCTAGCCTATATTCAACCATTGGTAGGAAAGCTGCCATTTTGTCACTATTCACATAACCTTGTTGCAGTGAAAATGAAAATCTTGTTTATTAACTTGCGGTTGAACGCGTTAGTATTGAGAATAAAAACTACGATCTTACATTCATTCATGTTGGATTTCGAATGTAGATACAACTTCCATGCTGGGATATGGAAAAAATAAAGGAAAGTTTACTTGATATGCGGTTTTGGTTGGATGTAAGCTATGAAACAATTTAGTCTGACGTTATGAAGTCTAAATTTCCTACATCCGCCAAAGTTGGCTTTCGGTATTTTTCTATAATTTATTACAAAAAATAGTGTTGATTAATGGATTACGAAATGCAAAGAATTTCAACCCCTAGGGGAAAGTTCATGCTTTTTTTGGGTCATCCCATAGAAACAACCCGATGGAATAGGATATTGCAAGCAAATTTAAAGTTGTAGTTGTATTCGTGTAAACATAGTGTAACTATGTGCACCCCCAAGTTAACCGGGGTGCACATTCCTCCCCATTCTATTCGGTCGATGCAAAGTTAGGTTATATTATTGTCCCAAGGTTTCGTTTAAAAATCAAAAAATTGAAACGCAAGTCCCCAAGCCTCATTTTTATTTTTACTTTAATTTATTTTTCCACTGAGCGTTCACTTCCTTTATTCTTTCACTTGATCATGAGTTGTAGACTTGTACATTTCTACCTATTTAATTGATCATTTTCTGGTTTTGCATCATCGCTCATTATGTTCCGAAATTCAAAACTCCAACCTTCGTAATATACAGTAAAAACTCCATATATTAATAACCTTGGAACTTCACCAAATTATTAATATATGGAGGTATACCAAAAAAAAAAAAATCTTTTTTTGCTAATTCAAAATATGTAAATGACATTGGATAATGTGTATACATATTTGCGGTGTCAATACACAAATACACACACATATATATATATATGAACTTATAAGACCTTTAAGAATTTTTCGATACTTTTCTAGCCAATTCAATGTATGTAAAAGATATTTTGAAACGAATTGAAAAGCATGTTTTGGGAACATCAAAGATATCCGTTCTTAATGGAACTGTAAATAAATTTATTTTAACCGATCAATAAATCATCGATGTTATTAGATAAGAAGTGTAGGGAGATAATCTTGATGATTATAGTACGAAGATACTAAAAGCTTCACGCCAAAAAGCTTTAAACATGCTCAAAAAGTTGGAAATGTTTTGGCTTCAACAAGAAGGTGTCAATAGTAATGGGATCTTACACATCCTCAAATTAAAAGATGCGATGACAATTCAACAAGTTATATCCTTGTCTAAAACATCTATAGATAAGTATTTTATTTTACCTTATAGTTTAATGTAACTAGATCTATAAGTTTCCAATATAATGTCAATTATATTAATATATGGAGATAAATTCCTTACAGCGGGACTAAACAAATCTATTAATGTTAAAATATGTTTTGTAGTGGAAAATGTCGGGAAGGCAAAGAGACAGAGGATTTCTATTGATTAGCATCAACCTTATTACAAAGCTATAGTATCCTTTATATACATGGAAAGGTAAACCCTAACTATATAGATGGGTTGCACATCTATGGGCCATAGGCCCTATAACACTCCCCCTTGTGCGGTCCAATAGAACTTCATATGCAGTGCTTCACTTATAGTGCTTTGAATGTAGTTCTTCAAATGTCGTCCTCTCCTTGATGACTTATGCCAAAATCGATTGCCTGATTAAAACTTTGACAAGGAAAAACCTAGTGGGACAAAACCTTGGTACAACTCTTCACATGTTATCTCATTCTTTACATGTAGTTCATCATATGCAATACGATCTTCAAAGATCGACGAGTCTAAGTTAATTGCCTCGTTAAAACTTCGCCAGGGAAACCCAGAGGGAAAAAACCTGAACTAAAGAAAAAGAGTACAATACTAAGCAAACTTAGACATAGTTGGACTCGAATATGTTGCCTCATTAAAACCTTGACAAGGAAAACCCAATGGGATAAAACCTCGATGAAGGGAAAAGAGTAGAACATGACAGATGCAAGTAAAGGTGATCCATTGCATATGATTACTTTGTTCCATTGAAGTTGAATAGTTGCTTCACAACTCCTAAAGAAGAAAATCCTCGTGGGAAAGACAATAATGCCTTAGCTAGGAAATTACATTTCCGGTGTTTGTTGTTGTCTCATTAAAAACCTTTCCGAGCAACAAAACCCTGTGGGAAAAAGTAACCTCGGTGAAGGAAAAGAGTTCAACACACCAATAGATGCTCCCCCTGATGTCAGACAGTTTTTATTAGTCCAATGCAGTCAAAAGGAATTTATCACACATTACTTTGGTGACTTGAATGTTTCTAAGACCATGTTGTTGATTCTGGAAGTTACGTTGCTTAACATACTATCAAGTTTCATTTCTTTGATTCAGATATTTTAAGTAATATCAACGCGATATTTATGTCTTCAACGTTCAACATACTTGATGTTTTTAGTGTTGTCTCACTAAAAACCTTGTCGAGTAACAAAACCTTTTGGGAAAAACTATTCTCGATCGAAGGGAAAAAGAGTACAACACAACTTCAATTTCGAAGTAAAATATGTCGACATCTTATCCTTGGATCCTCCCCCTAATGTCGGCATCTCCACCTGATTGCTTTCAGAGTTTTTTTTAGACAGTTCCTTTAGTCATGTACTTTTCGAAACTGAATATCGGTAATAACCTATAAAATAATCTACCATATCTCCCTCTGATTACTTTCGTCGGAGAAGAGATTATTGTTCCTTCATAATCAAAAACTTATGGATTGCACTTTCATTAGCATTCCTTTTTAATGTCTTTGTAGGGATCATACAAATTTATGTCAATGGTTACTTTTAAGTACATGATTACATTCACTATACCATTCCAATGACGTTGCGTGGCGCTGAGCTATATCTAGATAACAAGTTCACTGAGGATGTAAAATTTAATGGAGTACATTATTATACTAAGTACAACAATGCGTCTATTGTACTTAGATATGGGAATTTCATCTCCCAACACATATTCGTCATCTTCCTTTAGACGAAATGGTCACTTACTTACATTTGAACCTCGACTAATCATGGGAGTGCTATCAGGATGCATGTCTTTGTTAAATTGCCTGACAAATTTAGACATATGCAAACTGGTGGAACAATATCCCACAAGCTCAGTACTCGGTCGAGCTTTCCCTAGATTTTTAATCTCAGATTCGGATTTTTAAATAGCTCTTAAGGTCTCTTATTGCATCAAGAGTACCCATCATGTTTGTACCGTCGACATAAATAGCTACAATTCCAAATTAGGAACTTTCTTGTGAATACGCAAGAAGAAGAAAAAAAAACTTCTTTGTCTATCCCCTCCAAATCAAATAGCCACTTAGACGGGTATAACACTTCCGCCTGATTGCTTCAATCTATAAGTGAACGTTCTATCTAATTGTAAACGCACTCTTTGGTTTAGAGTTACTTGATTTGGGCAACAAAAGTCTATCAAGTACTTTTGTATATATCTTCTATCTCTTGATTCTTTTAGAGATACGTAACAACCACATACATATGTTGCATTTCAAGTCCTTTTGAAATTACCAAGCTAACTAAGTAGCGGAACTCTATAACGTTCATTAAAAGAGGACAATTCCAGGTCTTTGTGAGAAACCTCGTGCCACAAGGCGAGTCTTTGTACTTTAAGACTACTTTATTCTCATTTTGCTTTGTGAAAAATTAATTATGTATGTCAAATAGGCTTTAAACTAGGTTGGTTAGCACTACCACACCAAATACCTGTATATTTGTCAAAGAACCAAGTTCTACCTGGATTGTGTAGGCCAAATATTCTCTTTGTTGACATTAAATAATAAAAAGCATGGTTCGATCTCATACTGCTCTATTTCCTTGAGCAAATATATATAAAAGTAATCATTAATATGCTCGCACGGTCTTTCCATTGACTTGTGTGTGTTCTCATAATCCTTTAGGATTTCATTGTTCTCGGGAATCATTAAACTTCGGAGCGTCCTCCAGTTTTGATTCTTGGACATAGTCAGAGACAATCACATGAGATGATTTCTGATGATATAAATAAGTTGTGCCTTACTCACCTACTTCCTTTCTAGGTGAGGATTGATCGAACAAAGTGGTCTCTCAAACTTCCTTTATGGGGCCACGGCCTCAACCACACTTCCAGTGAGTGTAGTTGCAACACCTTAGTCTATGGTGTATATCTCGTATTGAGGATTTGTAACTTTGCAGGTAAGTTTGCATCTGGTATGTGTGATCTCATCACTTTAGCAACATCATTGTACATTCTGAAAATCGAATATTCTTTATCACTTCACATTTACATTTGTGCAGTATAAGAATCAATATGAGAAACAGTGGGAACACACCATGACAATTCCTGTCGTTCCCTTAGAAATAATTTTATTATCTCCCCCTAACGACGGGAAGACTGTCTCATTAAAGTGATAACCCACAAATCTAGCGGTAAGAGATCTCCTGCCAAAAGTTTTAAAATGCGGATAATTGTTGGGAACTCATTTCTAACATAACTACTTAACAGTTTTGAAGACCCATCATAGTACGATGTGGAGTCGTAATGGAACATATATATTGCAACCAAAAATGCGTAAAAACACGAATGTCAGGCTTAAATCCAATTACCAACTGGTACGCAGAAAAGGTTGACTAATATTGGGTTCTAGAAACAAATTAAGTAAGATGCGTGTAATATTGCATATCCCCAAAGCAATAAAACATAGGTTGGTAGGCATAACCTATTCCTTAGGCACCACCTGTAACCTTTGATGGTAGCTTCTGCGAGACCATTGGGTATAAGATGTTCTATATTGATCCTATTAAACATGCAATATTCATCAAGTCCTTTTGATGTAAATTCTCTAGCATTAATAAGGATGGTGAGTGTTTGCACTTTGTATTGTCTAATATGTGCTAGGAGTTTTTAAACGCAAATTTCTTGGGAACTTTAAATAGTCAAAAATATCAAAACATTCACCAGAGCCATAAGTCACTTTATTGGTCCGCATTCTGCATGAATATTTTTCTAAATTTCACCTTGTTATCTTTGTAATATGGATTGTTTACCATTTGTATCTTAGGATGGTCTCGATCCTGGTTTACTGAAGACTTTTTAAAATGAGTGATATGCTCTCTTACTTAAAAGAATAATGGGAGGGAGGAGGGGGTTGTGCATCTGGTACTTTAGAAAACACTTATTGAGAGATATGTCGTTACTCCGCATTATGTTAATATTTTTCCCGTTGTCTCGTCCACTCAAACACAGCGATGTATGTATGAGTCCTTTCAAAATGAAACATCATGTCACAACCAAAGTTCCTTTATGGTTATGTCAAAGTCTGTATGAGTCAATTTCCAACATTTCGTCGTCGGAGTCAATATGGATTCAATAATCCAAATATTATAGTGAATTACATTTCACTAGATTGATTCATTAGTTTCTCTAAAATATATTTCCTTCTAAATATAATAGAGGCTATAAAAGATGCAATAAATTATATTCTCATCATTGTGAGTTTCCATATGATATCCACTTGCATGGGTCTCTTTGGAATTTAATAAGGTGATTAGCTCTCGGTACATATAGAGCTTTTGTGACGTCTTTTTTCTATCTTGAAAACAAATTTTGAGCAGTGCTGCGCTCGATGATCTAATCCTCGTAGTCATATTATAAGGAAATAGTTCAACAACTAGTTTAAATTCCTTAAATTAGTGGAAGAAAAATAACTATCAGGTAGACATTTGGGTCTTTAGAGTTTTAATAAGTGGTGTGGTCTTATTACGTAACAAAAGTGGGATTCAACTCAAGTACTTTAGAGTGAATATATATTACGTTTCACCCAATATATATCAAGTGCTTTAGAGAATTTATGTCTCATTTTTTCATTCCATAAGTGCATAAATTGGATCTAGTTCAACTGAATAAGATAGTCAATTGGCCATGCAAAGTTCTTGTTGCCATTAAAGTTGATGTGAAAATTGGTTGCTACTATGTTACACACATTACATTGTCTATACCAACACCTATAACCAGGTGCATTTCCAACTCTTGCATTTATGATCGAAGCTAGAATTATATTAGCTTCATCCCATGATATATATGTCCCTTTTCTCATTATTTATATGAGTCATTACGTCTAACCCTTATTACTTCGGGGTTCTTTCCATTTTCAATTTTGCTACATTTAGCTTAAATTGAGAAATTTCTTTATCTCAACGGGCCAAGAGAACCTCACTACACATGTCAACCACTTACTTTAGGTTGAATATATTACTAAAGATAGTACTCTTGTTGTCATACTTCAATATAAACTGGTTCGTTAGTATGATGGATGAAGTAGAGAAATGGAAGTTTTCTGACTCATATCACCTTTCGTGAGTTCTTCCACAAAAATTAGAATAGTGTACATGTGATTTTATTTTCAACGTATCTTTTGAAACTAATAATCGGATTACATCCCACAGAACATTCAAATTTAGGGGAAAAATATCATGTATGCAACAATGGTTCTCAAGTACTTTTAAACCTCAAATGAATACATTAGAATCGAGTTGGTACAACCAATTGAACAAAAGACATCATTCAACCATAGAAAATATCATATTTAATAGAACAAAATAGCATTAAGACCAAAATTCATAATGATCGGGATCAACAATCATAATTTAAATTGGCCGTTTATATGCTGTAGACTTATCTTAAGACAAAAATGAACAAAACTAAGCATGTTCGAAAATTAATAATAGATAAGCCTTGCAAGTATTCAATGTAAAAATCCACGTTATAGTTACATACCTTAGACTATGGTTCCAACTGTATATACGCAGAACCAGAACGCCATTGATCGCGCACAGTTCAACCCCAAAACAGAGAACAGAACATAACAAAAAAGACCTGGACCGAACCGAGCTGAACTGAACCGGACAGGACCGAACCGAGCTGAACTGAACCGGATAGGACTGAACCAGATAGGACCGAACCGGGATGGACCTCTCCTCTTTTCCCGGATCAGAACAGTCTTCTCCTCTTTCCCGAGAATTCCAAGCGTCGGGGAGTATAATCCCACACAGACGTACACACATACAGTAGATTAAATCAATCGTGTAAAACAGTGAGCAATAAAATAATCAATTGAAAAACAAACTACTCAACTTTGTTGGGATTTGATGTACAGTAAAGAAAAAAAGTTAAATAAATCGAGAGGAATTCAGACAGTTGAATCTTAATCATGTGATTAAAATAATAGCATAGCAAAAATACACATAGCATGCCAATCATTAGGATACACATGTACACAAGGGAAACATAGCAGACAATTAGACTACTCATAGATAATATCACAATTTTCTTTTTGTTTTTAGAAAAAAAATAAAAGCCTAAAGAAAACAAAATGTTCTTTAACAGATGATTACGGAAGGAAAAAAATAAAATACCTGGTGAATGATATGCCTTCCGAGATAGTATTGGCTGATTGATGTGATTGGAAGAAAAAAAATTCTCACGGAAGAGCTCGTGCTTGATAACGTTTTGTAGTGAAAAATGTACGGAAGGCAAAGAGACAGAGGATTTTTATTGTTTAGCATCAACCTTATTACAAAGCTATAGTATCCTTTATATACATGGAAAGGTAAACCCTAACTATATAGATGGGTCGCACATCTATGGGCCATAGGCCCTACAACAATATGGAGGTTATTAATATTTATAACTGCCCCACGTTGGGGTTATGATTTTTTATTAATATATAGAGTTTATTAATATATAAAGTTTTTACTGTACTGTTATTTTATTAATTATGATTTTGTAATTAGTTATTTTCAATTGATATTGTGTTGGATGGATATATATTTGTTATCATATGGATAAGTTACCAAATATTTGCTAGGATGCTATGGGTGGGATGTCTTGGTTTGAATATTTTCTTTATTATCAAATCTTTGTAGGTTAAGGGTTTTCAGTTTCCTATTAGTTTACATTCAGTCAAAGATCAGATTTTGTTTATTATCAAATCTTTGTTAGGTTGAGGGTTTCCATTTTCTTATTAGTTTTACATTCAATCCAATATCAGATAGAATATCTAATCACCCGAAAATGATTTAAACAATAATGGATATATAAAATCATAATCTTGATGATCAATATAAAATCACGATCTCAGTCCTTACTCAATGTTAAAAAAAAATCTTAAAAAATTAAATCATATCATCTACAGAAGAGTGTTTGAAATTGGCCGGCAACCTAGCAACAAGCTGGACACTGACCCTTTTTGGAATGGCTACACCTAATATATGGAAAAGGAAACTACCTGCCTTGACATGGCATCATAGCTAGCAATACAATTTTTCAATGTTTTCATAAAACAAATAGTATCTTCGCCTAGTTCCCCAAGGGTAGTGAAAGCCAAAATACCAAAACCATAACCGTGGGCAGTGCATTTGTCAAGATATTTGTTGCGTTTATGAAGGAATGCATTGGATAATGCACGACCAGGCAAAAAAGCATGGATACCACCAGTGAAGGGTGAGACCCCCGTAACATCAAAACAGACATCTTGATTATTGTCCCAATTGTGGACCAAAACATCTGCAGGCCGCAAAACACTATCATTACCGAAAATAAAACTAAGAGACGCCTCTTTCCTAGCCGAAACACTAGCTCTATAACACATGTCATCAAAAACATCTTTAACAAGATTGTGCTGAAACTTAAGATCAACATCACTTTCTCAGTGCAGAGCGTGAGCACCAAGGATATCCATTTCCATGTAATAGTTGGGGCAAAGGCTACCAGTATCAAATAGCGGGATACCGAGCCTATAAAAAAGTATGGAACTATATTGTCTAGGCCCAATACTTTGGTTAAGACAAACGATAGGCACAACAAGTAGATAGTCTTGAGCATGTTTGATTTTGTTGTATTGCAACAAGATGGAGTCTCGGTCTGTCATAATAAACTTGCTAGACTGTTGAGATTATTAGTCCCACATTGTTGGGCAATCTAAGATCCTGCGGTTTATAACCCCTTAGGGCCTCTCCACTCATAGCCAATTGGTTTTGAGTTGGATGCCCGTATTCTAACATGGTATCAGAGCAGGCTATTTGCGACGAGTCTTTGACCGCGCCTACACTCCGCGTCACCCGATTTAATTGTCCACGTGTTAGACCCAACGAGGCTACACGTGAGGGGGAGTGTTGAGATTATTAGTCCCACATTGTTGGGCAATCTAAGATCCTGCGGTTTATAACCCCTTAGGGCCTCTCCACTCATAGCCAATTGGTTTTGAGTTGGATGCCCGTATTCTAACATAGACAACTCTTTCATAATCGCGTTGAAGTAAAAGACTGCCAAGATTTTCATGGGATGGAGGGAAGTTTCGTGCACCTTGGAATTAGAAGCTGACAAACTACATACCTGCATATAGCTGAGTAGGGCTTGTTGGTAAGTGGCGCTAGGTGCAGTCATGACAGAAGGATCGAGGATGGCATGTTGTCCCGATTTAGTCCAAATAACGTTTGGAGAATCTACATTGGCAAAAATAAGAGTCCTTGTTGTTTTGTTTATTGAGCGATAATTGTTGAAGAATAATTATTGAACCTATTAATATGAATGCGGTGGAATCCTAGACCCAGTGACTCTCGCTTTTGTTTATTATTTTCGTTAAACCTTTTAATTTAATCTCAACAACATCCGAGTGAACGACAACCCTTTTACTACTACAACAAACAAATAAAAAAAACCTTATTAATTCTTGCTAACATCTAAGCCGTAACTTAATACCGGCACTGTATTCATCCTAGATTGAATGCCATAACTGAATACCGGCATTGTATTCATACATATTTTAGTGCCGGTACTCTCTGTAACTCAACTGTTTCAGTTATGGTTCGCGATTCTAACCTAAACCCATTGCTATAAATCGATTTAAACACTCATAAAGTAGTTTAAAATCACTTACCTTCTCAAAGAAGCCATGTTTGCGAGAGGTTGATTGTCCGAGTTCGCTGCTTCTTCTTCTTCTTGCTCTTGAGAAATCAAAGCAATCCTTTGTTTCTGTTTTTGTTGAGCAATCGATTGGGCATTTGGTTTCTTTCGTGGAGGCATTGTTATGATTCGGGTAGGTTAATCGCCGAAGAAATTTTTGAATCGACGATTAATCAACGTAGAACGGATGAAGAACGATGAAGAAAAAAAAATCAAAAACCTAACCCTAGGTCAGTGCCAGTACTGATTTGAGAATCGGGGATATATGAATTTGGTTTTTGATTTTCGTATTTTAGGAGAAATGGTATAATGGTCTTTTCATAATGTTTTTCAATTAACCAAAGGGTATTTTAGTATTTTCATACCCAAAAATCACCCCTTAGTACACACCATAGGTTGGGGAAAGTAATCTATATCCCCAATTACAGTATAACTTCTATAAAATAATACACTTGGGACCATGGAAAATTATTATTTAAAAGAGATATTATATTATCGATAATATAATAAATTATTACTTTAAAATTAAATAATAAATTATTATTTTAAAAAATAATTTCTATATATAATGCATTCACAAGCCTTAAACTTAAAGGTATTTAACATATAGATAGGTCACGTACAACATTCTAAATCACCAAGATGTATTCTCATCTCAAAGGTGTATCTCACTAACCAATTAACGATGCAATACGGAAAGAGCTACGTGAATATAAAAGGGATAATCCTTTTTGCAAGCATCAATCACACTACAACACTTCTTATTGCAATACAACAATGCGACTCTAGGCCTCTTAAATGCACTACACACTATTAGGGATTAAATACAACTTGATTTGAATTTCTAAGAAAAACAAACCAATATTCAATCATATTTTAAGAAACCTGCTGATATTCTTGTGCTCAACTGGGAAAATGGACAGGATGTTTGTATGGATGTCACGGGTGTCTCACCCTTCACTGGTGAAGGTATTCGCTCTTTTGTCCCTGGGAAAGCAATATCTAGCGCTGTTTCACGAAAACACGCTAAATACTTGGACAAATGCATTTCACATGGTCATGGTTTGGGTGTCCTAGCTTTCTCTACTTTAGGGAACTTGGTGATGATACTTTATGTTTTTCAAGCGTCGAAGAATTGTATAGTTAGCAAAGACGCTAGTAGGGGTTTTGGTAGTTTTATTTTTCATAGATTAGGCATCGCTATCCAAAAAGGTGTTGGAGCCCAGCTTGTTGCTAGGTTACCAGCCAAAAGCTTTGTTTGATTAATAATAATGGAAATATGAATATTTTTAGAAATTTTTTTTAGTAGTATTATTATTTTATATATTATTTGGGACCTGTTAATCCTTAAGGGGAATTTTTAAAATGTATTATTTTATGATTTTATCGAATTTATTATTTTACCACTAAGAGCCCGAGTTGGGACCGAGAAATTTTATTATTTTAGCGAGAATATTATATTATCGAGTATTATATTAAAAGGAAATTTATTATATTATAGATCATTATTATTACATGAAACTAGTTGGAAGCCTAACAAGCTAAGCTCCAACGACATAATACTACATTAATTGAACAGGTGAAGTTATACTGTACTTTTTTATCCCTAATTTCGCATTCTTATTAAAATGTCAGACGCAAATACTAGTTTCAAGTGCGTATTTATTGGTCTTCGTAAAAGCCTCGAGAGAAGCACGAGATTTGACTGCAAAGGGGAGAGCGTAATTATTGGGAAAGATGGACTCACGTTTCATTCTTGCATAATATACAGAACACCACAGCTTCCCTACTAGGCCCAAAGCTTGAGTAGAATATTATATCCATGGAAGTCTGTGAGAGTTCATTTAGGCACCTCACCCTTTCAGATACCAATATTCACTGAAATACGAGGCAGAAGCTTCAATCTCAAGAAATAATTATGGCCAAATCCTTGTATGAGCATCTGAGCATGGATCTGGTTCAACTATCTTAGTCAAACGACTATAAGATTCAACTGAGCTCGGAAAATTCAGGCTTTTGCGATGGAAATAACATGCATTACCAAGGGATCTCACTCCAATATTCCAAAGTCCCTAAGTAGAAAGAGTGTTCGAAGTAAAAAATTATCCATCACTAAATCTAGTTCATTACCTGAAACATTTGTTTTTGTCTGATCTAATTTCTCTCAACAATTTAACATGAGAAAAACAAAGAACTTGTTTGGAATTTACTAAAAATGTTTAGTTTCCATCAAGAAAACGCAATACTAGCTAGCAAGTGGCAACAAAGATATAATGTGTTATTTGCTTATTCATAACCAACCACTACATAAGTGGTGGAGCAGTAATTCAAGAGAGGGTAGGCAAGCAAAAAGTGCCCAAAAAATTTTTGGCTGCACATGAAAATCGCATTACAACACCTAATAGCGTTTGATAGGAACGAAATATGAGACAAGTTATCTAGTTAATTCTTCGATCATATCTTGTTCTACAATTTTACATAATTATGCATCGTGTAGAAGTATTTCAATATTCACAAAAAGCCCCCAAAGTATTTTCCCTTGAATAAAACTAAAGCATCTTCACAGTAGATACAAACTCTGAAATCAAATTGAGAGAAAAAATACCGTTTGATAGAACTTAAATTATATTTTTCTAACGATCAGCAGAAGATAGGACTTAACAATAGCAGCGATTTAGTTCGATTCGAGTTCTATACCTCTTAATTCTTCGAAGTATTTCTTAGATGATTTTTGTTTATGACAGAAGAAAAGGGACGGAAAGATCATAAGGAAGTAGACTTGGGCTTTTTTTTCTTTGCCTTTTTTTTCTTAATACCTAGCTAGGATAGCATCGGACTTGAGCTTTTTTCTTAATACCTAGCTACAACATCAATAGAACCGTTTTTTGGGGACTACTAAAAAATGGAGGGGGACTACTTTGTGATAGGAATGTCTACCCTATACTTATAAGGGGTGTCCTAAAGTGTGGAAATGACTAACCTACCCTTAACCTAATTAAAATTAACACTAATCTAATAAATATACATATTAGATTATAAAAAGACAATATTTTTATTAAAATTAACACTAATCTAATCTAATAAATATATATATATATATAACCTCAAAGTAGGTTTCCTAAGCGATAACTAAAAAGACAATATTTTTATTTTGTCGATACGAGTTTGATAAATCATAAAAACCAATTTATGTGAATTTTCTCATTGGTATCTATAAGATAAGAAAAAATAGATTGACATATGTTTTAAAATTTTGCCAATAATGGTTTGATTTTTCCCTATTCTGGAAGATTGATCGCTTTCAAACAAATTTTTACGATCAAATATGTATGGTTTTATCTAATAATAAACCATTGGTTTCCATTTTTCTTTGCATGAAACCATTCATCAAATAGAAAGAGTGGATTTTATCTCTTCAAAGAAAAATAACGATAGTGATTTCTTTATATTCTTAAAAAGAAACATAAAATTCATTCAGAATTTATTTCATCTATATCGATCCTTATATGATGAAATATCGTTATTATGGTATAAGCCAATACCGATGAACAAGAATTTGTTGCATTCTTTAAAGATATTGAGCAATTTTAATTTTTTTTTTTGTTTTTCTCGGTAATAATCTCCAAAATTCGGATTTGTTTCACTTATAGTGTGATTACGGTCGGACACTAAAGATCAATGGGTGCGCACCCGGCATGTTAGCCAATATTATTAGTCCTTGTAGTGCCTATAGTGATCTTAATTTAATTTTCTTTTGATAAAGAAAGTCCATAATTTTATTCCGAAAAACTTAATTTCTTTTGGAGATTTATTTGCGTATTCTATGTGTTTTTGGCTACTACCAGCAAAATCCATGATGGATGGTAAGTATTCAAAAGTATATGTCTTCGAATTATTATGAGTATACGTCTTCGAATTAATCGGATAATACTTTACGAAACTTGTTTCGTGTTATGAGATGAAAATATTTTCGCCCCAGGGGGAGACTATACACCACCAACAAAAGTTGGTGTTAATTAACTTTAATGTTATATCAGTTTCTCTCCCATCATGATAAAATTGAAAAAGGCTGCTACTGACTAGGCGTGAAATGTCTCATTTGCTTTTACATAAGCGTTTTCCTCTTTAAGAGGAAAATCCAGTCACATCTAATAAAATAAGTAGCGTTCCATAAGAAGCTACTGGTAGTGCTCCAATTGAGTGTACCAAAAACACGATTCACATTCTCAAAGTTATTATATCCTCATTTGAAGGGGAGGAGATTACAATGCCCGTGGGCGCTCGTACTATCAATTATGTAATTCTTTTCAAGATATGCATACGTTTGAGAATTGTGTGGGATCGTAATTAGTTGTCGAATATTCATTTAAAGTAGCTACTGAAATAAATGATGGTGGTTTTGAACCCCTCTGCAGAGGAATATCAACATATGTGATTGGTTGGCATACAATCCAAATTAGATTGCATTGATTTCTCGATTAACACAATTTTGGATCCTAGACTTAACACCGTAAATGTGCCAAGCCTATTAGTTACAGGTTGGTGTAGTCATAATGTGTTATACGAGAAATATGTTCGTTTTGAAAACGATTTGAGGGTTTTCTTTTTGCTCAGACCCTAGGATTGGTTCAGTAATTGTTCTTTTTATAACATTTGGCATGGTAGTCCTTGAAGGACTCATATATGGTCAGAGAACATTTTCAAATTTGTGATCCTTGAAGGATTCAAATTACATTCACGCAGCCAATTGACTCGACTAGCCATGTCAGGTTGAATAATCCTTTATGTGTTTTTATAAATTTGGTACAAAACCAAAAATTCGGATTAATTAGTTGAAGATTTCAATGTTATAGGTCTCTTGAGGAGTCCTTAAAAACACAAAAATCCATGCTTTAGCATCATAAATATTAATTTCTCTTAAATCTGCAGTAAAATATTATGCTTGCTTAAACTTGTCTAAAATATAGACTATAGTTATGATTTTGGTGCTTTTAATAATACTCGTATAGTTGAGTTAGCATCCATATTTAGGTCAAAAGTTGTACTCTTTTCCCTTCGTTTCAGGTTTTGTCCCATGTGGTTTTCCTGACAAGGTTTTAACGAGGCAACATCTCGTTGATGTTTGATTTTCTTTCAAAAATGTTAATATTTGTGCTCTTTTTCCTTCGTCCAAATTTTTTCCTACTGGGTTTTATTGGCAAGGTTTTAGTGAGGCAATTTATTAAACATGGTTGTCATCGAAGGGGGAGTTGTATAATTTTGGTTATTTGGTGGATTCCCACCATTAACTAGGTCATTCTGTTTTGTTAGACCACATCAACAAAAGAACCCTTAGGAATTTGGATATCATTCTGATCCATATATGGTATGATCACAAACTTTACTCATCTATGGTACTATAACTGCATATTGGCACTTTGTTGAAGAAACTACATCAACTACTTTTGCAAATCATCTCCGAGAAGCTAGGAATCCAAGAAGCAAGTCATCAATGTACTCAAAGAAGCGTGAAGAATCGAGAACACTACCATTAGAAGACTAACACAAAAGAAGACTTCATCAACTTGGAAATTTCTCACGAAAGCATTGTTATCTCCAGCATTCAAGAAATTCGTTTACCGAAATTGGCTCGACTCGGAGATTTGCAAGCCAAGATTTAACAAAAGTACTTATCAGGGGGAGTATCAAATTAGAAGGTATTTTACTGGATTATCACGTTGTACTCTTTTTCCTTCATCAAGGTTTTTCCCATTGGGTTTTCCTTGTCAAGGTTTTAATGAGGCAACATATACATGTCCAAATCTTTTCTAAGTTTTCTCAATTGTACTCTTTTCCCTTCGATCAGGTATTGTCCTTTTGGAATTTCCTGACAAGGTTTTAACGAGGCAATTAGCTTAGACACAATGTCATCAGGGGGAGTGTTATAAACGTGTAATTATGTTAAGAATATCTAGGGAAAATCCCATTTATTACTAGGATGCCCTTGTGTCTAGCCCTATAAATAGAGGCTCTAATGTTAGTCTATTGTACACATCTAATGAGAATTCTATCTACTTCTTCTACCTATTTTCTGTTTCCTTCTCCTTTTATAATATTTTCTTCTTCTTTTTTTAAAAAAAAAAAAATTGGAAAATTAGGGGGAGACCCAAAAAAAAATATATTTTCATTGTCAGGCCCACAATTAATTTTGGGTACCGTGACACCCATAATTATATGAAATTATTAAAAATGTCTGCATGACGAATTATGCATCCGCATGACGGGTTATGCATTAGGGGTATAATTGGCAACGCAACTTGGATATAACATATCTAAAAATCCGCGTCTTGGAAATTTACAAATTTTATATCGTTGGAAATCTTTTAAAGAGAGCTACGCAACGAGTACAAACAACAATGTCAAATTTTTGTTTTTCACGAAAAAAATCGGAGGTGATCATCGTTTTAGGGAAAATTTTAGAAAACTGATTGCATATTCATTATGCAGCCTCCAAAAAAGACGCATAACACATTATGCAGACGCATAACGAATTATGCAACCCAATTTTCGATTGCATAACAAGTTACGTAGCCATTGTTTTGGTTGATTTTAGTTCATATAAAAAAAATTGATGCAATGATGCATCCATTTTCTCGATGCATAAAAGATTATGAAACAATTTTCTCGATGCATAATGCATTATGCAGTCATATTTTCATGACTGCATAACATGTTATGTAGATATTATTGTAGGTGCATAATAAGTTATGCAACCTTGTTTTTTGTTGGTTTCAATACTAAGAAAAAAGTATATGCATAACGTAGATATTATTGCCTTCATCAAACCTTGTTTCTCGTCATACAAAAATTTCCAATCAATGAAATGAGAAATGGACAAGACACCAAGCAGTTCGTAATGGTGATATAAGTTTGATTGTACCCATTGCCATGAAACTGCTGAAAAATTCAAGATTAACATCGAACAATTTAATAAGACACGCCAATGGTACACAAATATAGGATTTCACAAAAAATTTACATGTTGGAGTACTCCAATAGTTGTATGAACAAGTGTATAATAAATATTCTCATATTTGTACTGCATTTCCATTATCGGAAAAAAGAAAAAGTGAATTCGGACTGTCAAGGCTTAATGAGCACTCCGAATATGAATTTGAACCAAGTGTTTCATGGTTGCTCTTAACAGCAGCACTAGAGTTATACTAGTATTTTTGTTTTTTTGAAGCAACAAAAGATCAGTACGAGTTGTGGTTTCCTGGCAGTATGAATTACAATATCCACTACTAGTAATTCCGAAAGAGCATAGGTAACCAAGAATCAAACTTGCAGGAATCAAAATGCATATTGCCATGTACTGATTTGGAAGTTGTTACCTAAATTTGCAATAGTTGGGTTAATACCAAGTGCAACAAGAACATTCATATCAGCTTTTCTATCACTACCAACATGCAACAGGTGATCCCTTGTCTCTGTCTTGTTTAACATTCCATTTCGTGTTTCTCTCGTGTTTCCTCCAAGAAATCCAATAATTCCATCAATCACTTCTCGTTTGCTAAAATCATTCGAAGCTAAAATCAAAAGTTGATAAATCAATGAAGGCAATTCTTGTAAATCAACTTCTCTCATTCCAATAAAAACTTTATCTAGAAATTCTCTCGACCTAATCTTATCGAGAACTATAAATTCTGAATCAATTCTCTCGAGCTAATTCTCTGGACCCTAATTTTCTTCTTCGATTCTTCCATCAATTCATCACAAAATCTGAATCAACTTGAGTGATAACCAATACCCACTCTTCTTAATCGACCACAACTCGTCGAGAATTCACGGTAGAGTGGAGAGGAAGAAGAAAAGGAATTGAAGAAGAAGAAGAAAAACGAAACAAAATTTTATAAAATATGGGTTTGAGCATAATTTTTTCCTAGAAAATGGGTGCGCGCCTTCAGATTCCTGGGTGTGGGTTTCACAGTGAGAAAGATCCGAAGAATGGGTCTCCCTATAGTTTTCACTTTTTAAATCTCTTCTTTTTGAAACTTGTTTGGAGGCATACTGATTTTTTTTTTGCGGCATACCAAATGGTGACAAAATAGGGTCACTAGATAAAAAAGACCATCACCCCTTATCCACCCACTTTTAATAATGGCAAGTATACCCTTATTTAATTAGTTTTAATAATAATTAAAAAATAATGATTATGATTAGTTAGTAATGTTAATTCATTGATTAAGTTAAGTTGCTAATGTTATATTAGTAGAGAAATCAATTTTCTTGAGAGGAGGAACAAGAAAAAAGGAAAACTAGGTTTTTGAGATCATTGTGATTCAAAATGGGTGTCCTAATGATGAAGAAGTATCTTATTTTTTTTTAGCTTCTAATCTTCAAAAAAAGTTGAATGTTTACAAAAATTTTCGGAATTCAACGTTAGGTTCGACTGGTATTTTGGAAGCAGAACTTGGCGCGAAGAACGGTTCGGCTCCTAGTTTACAGCCGAACCTTAGAATTTTGTAAATATATGTGTGGTTCGGCTGATTCGTACTACTATAGATTTAAGCCGAACCTCCTGATTTTGTAACTTATGTTCAGCCGAACCTTGTAGTTCAACTTCCAAAAAAAACTTAAGTTATCAGAAGGTTCGGCTGAACACATAGCGAAATCGAATCAGCCGAGCTTCAATGAATTCAATAACTTAGCCAAGTCAAAGGTTCGGCTGAAAACCTAGCAAAGTCGAATTAGCCGAACATAATGTTTCCCTAAACTATAGCTTATGTTCGGCTTAAAATTGATATTGCCAGATGAACCGAACTGATCTTCTGAAA
This sequence comes from Papaver armeniacum, assembly GCA_023531295.1. Taxonomy (NCBI): domain Eukaryota; kingdom Viridiplantae; phylum Streptophyta; class Magnoliopsida; order Ranunculales; family Papaveraceae; genus Papaver; species Papaver armeniacum. The sequence continues at coordinate 262,593 of JAJJWW010012316.1, forward strand.
AACAAAAAACGAAGAACAAAGCTAGGTTCGGCTCTAATATCTCAGCCGAATCCCCTTCTAATTCATCTAAGAAATCCTATTTCATCGATCGATGTAAAAACAATGAAAAACAAGATGAGTTTGTAGGAAATATCTTCTAATATAATTGGAGAGTAATCGAGATTTGGATTCCTCCTTCCAACGTCGCTCGATTGGATTAGTTCTTTACTTTTGTTGAGAACTTGCTTGATTTGTATGGTTATCGGCGGCGAAAATAAATTTCAACGTTTATGCAGGGAATAATTCGGCTGCGGGAGATGAGAAAAAGAAAGATTGAACTGATTTTGATTAGTTTTAGTTTAGGTTTTAAATTTAGTTGAAGGATAACCTAGTAATTTCATCACGGCTAGGACACCCCTTATAAGCATACCTTAGATGGTATCATCATTTAGTATGCCTCGAAAAAAACCAGTATGCCTCAAAACAGGTTTCTTCATTTTTGCTGTTGTTGGATACCTGACCAAACTGATTTGCTTGGGATTTTTCTTACAAGGCCAGCCGTATCTGAATTTCATTCCAGTTTGTAAGGAAAAAACTGACCTAGTCAGTTCCTTAAGACGACAAACTGTAGCATTTTTTAAACTGCAGCTTAAAATTGTTCACGCTGACCGATAATTGATTAAGGGACAGGAAATGTACTGTGTCTAGTTATGATATGTAGTTTCATAGTTTCATGTGAAGCTTAGATCGAGGGTGAGGACTAAAATCTTATGCCGCAGCTCACCTCGATGGTGACAACTATTACAACCTGGACAGACAATATTATTCTCCTCGAAATTGACCTGAGTAACACAAAATATTTCATGCATCCCTCCACGTTCCTATCTAATAGAAATAATACCTGTATTATCAGTGCCAGAGATTTTTAAGCCTCGGCATAGTCACATCCCTAAAAGAAAATTTCCTTTGAATTTTCTTACTCCAATTTGCTAGTAATTGGTTCCTACTTGGGAAATCGTATCAATACTATTAAAAAATGTACCCGATGATCGAGAAACAATTGAGGGACACACTGTACTGTGTCCTAGCATTGGAGAAAAGCTGCATCCGCACACTGATCAAACTAAATTAAACCGTTAGTGCGAAATGTTGTCTCAATATTGTCCAACAGATTAACTACAATCCATTAGAAGATACTCCCTCCGTCCCACTATTAGATGACCTACTTGGTCTAAGATCTTGTCCCATCATTAGTTGACCTATTTCACTAATCAAGGGAATATCTCTAAAACTACCCTTTTGATTGATTATCGGGATCATAAGAAATATGTATAATTTAATATTCATGTTTATACTCGTTACGTAGGTGTTTTAAAATGATTTTCAACGGTACAAAATTTACGAAAATCTATGGTATAGTTTGAGTGATAAATGATTTCTAAATTTTACAAATTATTATCCATAAGGGTATAGTTGTAAAAAATACTTAAAAAACACTCATTTCATTCATTGCCTTAAGAATTGTGCAAACTTCAACTAGGTCATCTAATAGTGGGACGGAGGGAGTATATCACAGATTAATCCCAGTGACTAATCAAATCTCTGAAGGTATACGCGTGAAACCAGGTTAGAAGAAATCCCCGTTGGTAAATTCCTTGTTTCTTCCCCATTACTCTTCTGTTTCTTTCTGTCCATATGGACCAGACCACTGCGAAAGGCAGCATTGCCCATATCTTCCAGCATAGTTTCTTTCCTTTTTTGTTTTGCCACCCTTCAAACTGATCTTTGACATTATGTTTGTGCACCCAATTTGAGTTCATGCTGGAGGAGAATACATCCAAATATTTTGTGACTATGGGCAGCTAAGAAGTATATGGTCTACCTTTTCTTCAGCCGAGTTGCACAAGCTACACAGTGTATCTGGAATGCCACATCCTCTCTTGTTCGGATTATCCACGGTTTGTACTGCATTTTGAATGGAAAACCAGACAGACTTGTGCTTTTGGTGGTATACGTGCTTTCTCCATGCATAGTCAAAGTTTGGGTTCACTGGACGTAATTGTTGCATTAGATATTGGTAACCTGCCTGCTTTGTTGCATTAGATATTGGTATCCTGTTATTTGTATTTGGGCTTGAATTCCGGGCTCAAGTTGTTTTCGTTTTCTTTTTCTTTTTTCAATAATTTTTTTTTGAAGCATACTGAATTTTTTTGAGGCATACTGAATTTTTGAGGCATACTGAATAATGCCGAAATAGGGTCACTAAATAAAAAATACCATCACCCCTTATCTACCCTTTTAGATAATGGCATAACTACCCTTATTTAATTGGTGTTAATGATTATGATTAGTTTTATGATTAATTAATGATGTTAATGATTGACTATGTTAAGTTGTTCATTAGTGTTATATTAGTTGAAAAAAATCTGATTTTTGAGTGAGAGAGTGGGGTTTTTAAGAGATGAAGAAGAAGTGAAAAAAAAAACTAAGGTTCTTGATTTGGAGGATTTTTGTGATTCGAAACGGATGATTCATTAATGAAGAACCTTCTGCTAATAATACACAAGTATACCCGTATACGACATCTAATCTCTCTTTTTTAGCTCCAGAAAACTGAATTTTTTCGAACTTTTTCCGATTTTTCAATACTTGGTTCGGCTGTAATATAAGAGCCGAACTTTGTGCGGGAAGAACGGTTTGGTCAATATATTTTAAGCCGAACAATATAGTTTTAAAAAATACATACGGTTCGGCTTGTTCGATCTCATTCAGTGGATAGCCGAACCTATTGCTTTCTTGTTTTTTTTTTCTTTCTGAGTTATAGTGTATTGTTCGGCTCACATTATGTCAGCCGAACATTGTGGTGTAACTTCAGTTTTTACTTATCATAAATTCGGCTTTAAGTGTAGATCCAAATTATTAGCCGAATTTTAGAAAGCCAAAGGTTCGTTTTTTGGGCCGAACTTCATTAATTAAACTACAAAACTTCATTGAACTAGAAGAACCAAGTTCGACCAAAAATAAAGAGAAGTCGAATGAGACGAACTTACTATCGTCTGAGTGCGGCTCAAAATGGAAAACTAATTTTGGACCGAACTGTTCTTCCACAGAACAAAAAATAAAGAACAAAACTAGGTTCATCTCTTTTTGTCGCAACATCTTGGGTCGAACCCACTCCTGAAAACCACAAATTCATCTAAGAAATCCTATTTTATCGATCAAACATAGTAAGAAAAATCAAACGATTAATCGGTTTATGGAAGGGGTTCAGCTGCAAGAACGAAGAAGAAGTATGGTTGACTGATTTAGTTTTAGTTTAGTCAAAGGGTAACCTAGTAATTTTGTTATGGATAAACAACCCTTATAAAGATATCTTAGATGGTATCATCATTTAGTATGCCTCCAAAAAATTCAGTATGCCTCAAAACAGGTTTCATAATTTCCCCTCTTTTACCAATGTAGGATCATAATATCGCAATGCATAGGGCTCGCGGGATCAATAAATGACGGTACCGCGAGGGAGTCGCAGAAAACTAAAATAAACGACGCGAAGGGAGAAACGACACATAAAACAACCGAAAGACATGGGACTCCGGCGAGGGTTAAGAAGTGTCGCGAGATTGAATAGTTGTACATCGGCGACACTTCGCGAGACATTCCCGAAAATAAAGGATGGCTTAGCTGTCATCCACTATGTATTACCCTATATAAAGGGTCGAGTGAGTCTGTTGTAAGGGGGGATCTGTTAGAATTGTTAGGCAAGTCATTAGGAAAGAGAAAGTTTAAGAGTGTTTTACTTGCTAAGTGTAATTCTATTTTTCTTGTGTAGAACTCATGAAATTAATCAATAAACATTCTCAATTATGCAATTTTCAACAGATTAATTAACCAAAATATAGTGAGGGGTGTAGTGTGGGAAAACCTGCTACTACATATGCGCTAGCTTGAGGGACGGCGGTGATTGACGAAGAAATTGGAAAGAATTTGGATTAACGAGAGAAGAGATTTGGAACAGACACTCAAGAATTCATTGAAAAGAAAGATGGCTAGAAGAAGAAATGTACAAGAGCAACCAACGATTGTAAGAAGAAGTGGGAGACTTCTTTGGAGAAAGGAGGAATGAAACAGGGAGAATCGTCAAGGATGAATATGAGAAATGACGGAGAGAAGATCAAAATCAACCACCGATCTCCCCAGAAGCAAACGCAGCTGTGGATTATGATAGAGTAAGTGTACATACTTGGAGATCTGATTCTGAAGACGAGAGAGAAGAGGAGCAGCAGCTGGTGAACAATGGACAAGGAGAACAAGGAATGAATGGAGAAATGAACCCAGGAACGAAGAAATGGCAGCGTTAGAAAGATTGAGACAAACAATACATGAGGAGAGACGGCTAGAGGCAGAAGAGCGAGCAAACTTGACAAGACAAAATCATGAATTGAGGATGGAAAATATGAGATTGCAAAGTAGGAGATCTAGAAGTAGCGTGAGATCAAGTTCTAGATCGAACAGAGAAGAAAGAAGAAGAGTTTTATCAACGAGAGAATACCGAGGAAGAGACACAAAATCCAAATACTGAGCATGGCGAGAGAAGAGGGGAAATAGAAGATCGTTATATTCCTCACTTCAAAATCATCAAAATGAGCGGAATAGAAAATCAAGGAAACATGCAACTCCAAGAAACGAATGACCAACGTGAAGGAGAATGATCTTGCATGGGAGAGAAGAATTGAGAAGAAACCGAGAGATCGAAGATGACATTGAGAGACATTACATTGAACAAGCGCGACTAGCTGCGAAAAGAGAAAGAATTAGAAAGAAATGGAAAATCAAGAGATGGAGGAAGCAAGAGAATAACCATGACAACCGCGAGAGAAGAAGGGAACAAAAATCGTACCAATAGAAATATTAATGAAGAATATGAGAGGGTGCGATGATGAGGCCGAGAGGCAACCAAGAAGAGAGAACAATCGATATAATGGCGTGCGAATTGGCGAAAGAAACGAAGAAGAGCGTCGCGAGGAAAGAAGAGGAGAAAATAATGAGCGGGAAGGTCAAGATAGGCACGAGCGAAGAAGGAGAGAAGCGAGCTAAAAAGACCAGAGAAACAAATTCCGAGGCAAATGAACAAATCTTAAGAGAACTAGCCGAAATGAGAGGATTACCGAATAATAGAAGGGAAGGAGGAAGGAGACAACTGGGACGAAGCCATCGCGAAGCCGCGAAGAATCCCTTCACGCTAGAAGTACAGATGGGAGGAATACCTCCTAAATGCAATCTGCCTGCATTAACCAACATCTTTGATGGAACAACTTGTGCGATACAACATATTAAGGCTTACATGAGATGTATGTTACAATGGGAGAATCATGATGCCATATTGTGCAAATATTTCGCGTCAAGCTTAATAGGAGAAGCACTAAAATGGTTTGAAGGTCTGCACAAGGAACACAATCACATCATTCAATCACCTACAAGCCACATTCCGGGAGCATACATAAGTAACAACTCTTCGCGACCTGTGTATTGAAGATGTATTCGGGTTGAAACAAAGGATTGGCGAGAGCTTAAGGCGGTTGACAATGAGATGGAGAACCATGTGTAGCGAAATGGCGGGACGGGTTGAGGAGAGATATCTCATCCTCTCATTTGTGAATGCTCTCTTTGCGACTAACTTGTTATACATTCAAATTTTAGAGTCAAAAATACAATCACGATGGCGTAATCTGCGAGAATTACAGGAAGAATATATCGCCTTAGAAGAAAGATTTAGAATGAAATGAATTCTTATCCGATTCGCTAACACAAACTCGAATGCCGCGAACGCAAGCTTGTTACCTCAGTTCATCAATACTGGTGGCGAGCACTTCGCAAGGACAAGCGAGCAAGGAGAGCCGTGAGGACAGCGAAGATAGTAGCCATGGGAAGCCATGATCAAGAAGAGTTTGAGCGAGAAAGGAACTACTATAACCGTAATGCAATAATAAGATTCAGAGGCTAGATCATGTGCAAGAAACTTATGGTGGACGAAGGCAAAATAACCGTGGAGGGCGAGAGAAGTCATAGAACAAGATGGGAACCGATTAAGATGCCTCCATTGAATGCTAGCGTTGAAAAGATTTGGGAAGCTATACTTGTGATGGAAAATGTACCAAACACCTTGGAATGTTGGAATGGAACCACCGCCGGGCGATAGAAGTCATGAGTTTTGTTCTTACCATCGTTTCCATGGGCATCAAACAAACGATTGTAGAAACATAAAGAGAATTATTCTCGGGGATGATTGATCGGGGGAAGTCAATCACTTTCTAAGGGGAGAAGAAACAAGTCGAGACATTACCACCACCACGAGAGATGCAACGGTGTCGGCGGAAAGGAAAAGAAACATTTGTGATAGAAGTAGGAACAAAAGCTAGGAATTTGAACCGCAACTCTATTGTCCACTCCTATCGCACCATCGAAGATTTCCATGACAACGTGCTAGTAGAGTCTTTGCGAGAGACGCTAATGATAAGGAAATAATGAGTCTGGCGAGAACGACGCAGTTAGAAAAGTGGCAGTTGAAGACTATTTCTTTCTCCGCAGATGAAGTACCAAAAGGAAGGGAAACACACGATAGCCCGTTGGTTGTGAAACTAGAGATTAACCCGAAACCGGGTCGATGGAGAAGATGATGAGGCGAAGCTTGTTGGGCGATCAACCAATTCTAATCGACACAGGAAGTTCGGTGAATATCCTCTTCTACCATACTTATAAGACGATGGGAGGAAAAGATGAGGATTTGATCCCCTCGACATACAAGATATATGGCTTTAATGGCACCGCAAACAAATAGAAGGGAGAGGTTCACATGAGAATACCTCTACAAGGATTATCAATCGATATTTTATTCGTGTAGTTGATGTGGAATCCCCGTATAATGCACTAATTGGAAGGCCATGGCTTCATGAAATTTTAGAGTCGCGTCAACATATCATCAATGTATTAAATTCCCACATCCAAATGGCATTGGTATCATACAGGGAGATTGGAAGGAGTCGCAAACGAGTGCCATGAGGTTGATATAGAAAATCTGCGAAGAAAGAAGTGCCAAAAGAAAGGGTTGGAAGCAACATGTGAGAAATGAACAGAGAAAGGAAAAACTAATGGTAGATGCTATAGAAGTGAGGGCTGAACGTACCCGCGAGGTGAATGCTTAGAGACGTAGACCAATATTATAACAATGAAGAAGCAAAAGATATGAGGAACAAAAGGCATAAGAAGTGAATAGTCAGTAACAGCAAGATGCAAAGTAACAACTGAAGTAATGATGTGCGAGAATCTCGCAGCCAAGAGTAAGATGAGAATACGACTAAGAAAGAAAAGTGAAATACAACAAGTGAAACAGAACTGTGCGAATACTTCGCAAACAAATATCAGCAAATAATGAAACATGAATGATTGAATGATTTAACAAATATACATGCGCAAATGAATGGGACGAACCTTTATGGCGTACACCTAGTTCGCGAATAACATTTCGTAAAGAGGCAAATGTAAGACCTAAAGTGCGTCATATAAGGGGGTATCTCTCGCCGTGGTTCGGGGAAGGTTACACCGCTCCCGAAGCTTTGAACCATGAAAATTTGGGGCCCATGAAAGCCTATCCGGAAGAGTACCTTGGATTCCCAACTATATATGTAGGTTATACCCTGGTTGGGCGACCGAGGGTCTCTTCCTAGAGTCGGTGTATGCTCAAGGCGCCGAGGTACACGGTTGAGCGAGTGCCGGGATGGATGAACCTACCCTGGCCATTCTTGGCAAGTCTTGGCATGCGTTGCACTCGCCCGAAGAAAACTCCACTTAGGGTGCGGTCTCGTAACCATAAACCATATAGGTATAAGGGATAAGAGGCTGCAAACAAACAAGTTGTTGTTAAGACCAGGATGGGAGGAGCTAGTCTTGTATGGCCGATGTTTCGCCTCCTTGAAGGGGCAAGGGGGAGATGATAAGGGCGACACTCTCTATTAGGGGTGTGTCAAAACAGACGCAAATGTCATGAGGCTTTGTTTTCGCAAGGAGACTTAGGCTTGTCATATTTGTGCAATGATCTGCGAGAGGCAATAATACTAACGCGAGGGTAAGGCGAGATCAATGGGTCTTTACATGAAAGTGTACGGACGTCTGCGATTTCGTCGCACGACGGCAATGTCATGGGGCTTTATGTTCGCAAGGATATTTAGGCCTGTCATATTGTCGCAACTAAAACATCCTGCAGAGGCAAAAATACTTGGAAAATGATAAGACAAGATCAATGGGTCTTTACATGCAAGTGTAAAGACGTCCCGCGATTTTGTCGCGATGAAAGGTGGCGGGGAGGACCTCTAATTAGGGAGGTCTAACTTGGAAGACCACACAAAATGATAAGGCAAGGTCAATGGGCCTTTACATGAAAGTGTAGAGGCGGCTGCGACCTTGTCGCAAAAAAGAGAGAATTCTCGATTCATAAAGATATCTCGCGATCTCGTCGCGGCTATACAATTAATAACCAACAAAATACTTGATGACAATTAAAATCTTCCATCTGAAGAAGAATACCGAGAGGCAAGTATGGGAATGGAAAAGATGAAATATTGCTATTCATCTTCTGATGAAAGAATTATACATCAATAATGTTAATCAATTATATTACAAGGAAGAACTACCAAAAAAGGGGACTCAAGATTGAATTCAAAGGAGAAAAATCCAAGAAATATACCGTAATAAGGATACGTAAATGTACAGATACTACAAGCGAGAGAGAAAGAAAACGAAAAAAGTTATTTCTTTGGCGATTCTTCTTCTTCGTCGATTCTTGATCGATTATTCTCGTCGTCGAATTTTCTTCTTCGCCACCTCGCTATCGAAACGTCCGAGACAGCGGATTCTCGGGAACCTCTTCAAGGAGCCGGGGATATGAATGCGAGAGGATATTATGGTCCTTACAAACATACTCCATTCCTCTATTGCAGCGAACAAACATCATTGTTAAAGTTCTCCATTTGTCGTTAGAAATTGTTTCTTGACTTGGAATATCTATTCTCGCGAAGGAAGAGATTCTTTGAGCTGTTCTTTTCTACTCGAGTTCTTCAATTCTCGCCGGAAAATTCCGGCGAGTTGCTCTTTTTGATTCAAGCTCTCTAATTCTAACTCCGAAGCCTCTTCTCGCATTCTCGCAAACAAGAAACAACAAGTTAATAATTTACAAGTAATATTACGGAAATAAGAAGCGGTAAGGAATAATAAGCAACCTTCATGTAGGATATCATATCTTTAACCAAGGAAGTATGCTCGGCGTGAAGACTAACATCAACACCTAGGTTATTTCTCGGCGTTATCTAAAACTTTCGCCTGTGCGAATTCATCATCATTATTTATAACAAGAAGCGAAACGAATCGATCTTCTCGCTCACTAAGTAAGGAATTAAGCGAGAAGCAATTCATCTCGCTCAATTTGTAGCTCAAGAAGAGATTTTTGAAATGTTGCTAATGCTTGAGCACCATTGTTAGCAATGCGGTCTTTGTCATCTATGTGATCACTAATTTTCTTCCTCAAAATTTTGATTTCTTTACGAGACTCAAGAAACATTTGTTTAAATTGGTTGGCCGCACTTAAACCAGATCTATGTTCAATCTCTAAAAGGCGATATTTGGTCTGAAGTTCATCTAATGAAAGAGAGTTAATTTTGTTCGAAGAACTACTTAAAGAAGTGTTGAGATGAGCGAGAAGAAGGTTATTATCCATAGGTTCAGGAAATGTATGGAGAAGAATAGCTTCATCGGAGAGATTATATACGTCTGCGAAAGTAATAAGTTAGGTGGCAATACACGGCCAATAAAATAAAAATAATAAAAGAAGGCGAATATTATACCATAAAGTTGCTGATTAGCGTTTTGAAGGGTGGATACCCTCTCTTTTTGAGAGACAAGTTCGGTATTTAACTTTTGAATCGTCTCGTCTTTATCGCGAGATAACGCAGTTTCAGTCTCCAATTCTCGGATCTTCTTGCTCAATTGCGAATTCTTCTTCTCAAGATTGTTGCGTCTTCTCTCAAGATCTGAGGCAACTACAAAAGAAGACCTTCCAACCTATGAAAGAAGATAGAAAAGCTGTTAATACATATACAACAATATAAAGCCAATGGGGAGATATGATTGTATACATACCAAGGATCCAAGCGCATTCAAGAAGTCAGGAGACATAGTTCTAGAGACTCCATTGAAAGAATCATTGCCCTCCAGTAGAGTGGCATTGCACACGTTTGCGAGAGTCCCGCAAAGAGAAGCTAGGGGAGCATCTCCCATTCCTTGGAAAGAATCAGAGAAGATACTAGACAACTGACCCATAGAAGAAGCGGTTACTTGGGGTCCTTGTAGCGAGAGAGCGATTGGAATCATGGTCATCTTCATCGAAGACTCAGAGTTTGAGCTAAAGGCGAGAAGAGGATTGGACCTTTCGCTTCTTAGTTAAGGGGGCAGAGGATTTACCCTTGCGGCGCAGATTTTGCCCTTACTTTTAGTCTTCGCAAACAATAGTTTCTTCAACTCCAACCTTCGCATACGCGTAAAGATAAGAAACAAGAGGCAACAGTATTGTTTTAAATAAGAAGAAAGGAAGTGATTCTTACTTCACCCGTAATGCGATCGAAGCAATGTCGAGTATCCTCGACGGATCCTTTGTAGCTTCTTTTCAACCCGGCTATCGAAAGATTTCACAAACTCGGCAAGTATAGAAAGAAAATTATGAAAACCAAATGTGAAGTCGGAAACATACCTCTTTCTTCTTCTCGGGCCATTTGAATTCCCAGGACGATATCTGCGAGATTCGCAGGAAGAATATCTTGAGCCCGCGATGTAAGGACCATTTAAGATCAAGGGTACGACCCACCATTTCTCGTCTTTGGAATGACGAGGAGAGGAATTATTACACAGGTGCCAATCAATATCTTGCATGAGTAATTTATCTTCGGCGACATTACTATTTTTCTTCGAGATAGAATGCCCAAGCGAGATCTCGCATTCATCATAGTTATCACCGAGTAATTTTCAAAAAAGTTTTCCACGGTGTATTTCTCAACAAATATTTCCAAATTTGCGAATTCGGGATTTTGGCGGAATTAGGGTATAAAGATCCTTTGCCTGCACCGCAGTTCGCGAACTCAAGCATCAGCGAATACAATCGCCACTTAATTGATAAACGGCCAGAGAGAATTTTTCATGGGCCAAAATTTCATAAAATAAAGGCAACTCGAAGATTGTACAAGGGAATAGGAAGTCCCGCGAGAAGTTGACCGAGCGAGACTATAATCTTTGATCATCACATTGATGATCGGAGAAAAGATTTCTGTAAAGAATGGATGAGGGTTCTTGATCGGGAATGGTTGATGAGTAAAACCCTTCTCGTGCAACTTACGTTGAACTTCTTCAAAAAGAAGTTTTGTATCCACTGATGGAAGCCATTTATCAAGTATGGGAATGGATGAAAGATTGGAGATTAAAAACAGTAGCTAGAAAGGATGAAGGAAAGCTTTAAAGAGCAGGAGCGCAAATTGCGGAAGGAGAGAATCAAAGAAAAATTGCAGAGACGAACTAAAAGATGAAAAGAAGGGGAAAAGAAAATTATATATAGGGGAAAAGAGCCTCGAGAAAAACAAGGTCATTTAATGCGAAGAGACATGAACGGTCAAGAAAAAGTGGTTGAAAGAGACGTGTCAAGAAATGATAGTAACAATCAAAATCCGTGTAAAAGTACAAAACTGAAGATAAGAAGTCGCGGCAACATTATTGTAAAAATCTCATGGTACTCTTCCCCTCGCGGGAGAGATAAGAGATGATACTTCATATATATATCTCAAAGAAGTTCCTGAACTTCGCAAAAGAATAGAGGCAAGTACGTACTTTTTCAAGTACAAGATTCTTCCGCTCGTTCCTTCATCAACAAAGATCAAAGATTACTACAACAACGGATTTTTCCTTCAAGATCGCTCTTCAAGCAATATTCAAGGAAAAAGAGGCAAGATGTAGGATCATAATATCGCAATGCATAGGGCTCAAGGGATCAATAAATGACGGTCAGCGAGGGAGTCGAAAAACTAAAATAAACGACGCGAAGGGAGAAACGACACATAAAACAATCGAAAGACATGGGACCTGGCGAGGGTTAAGAAGTGTCGCGAGATTGAATAGTTGTACAGCGACACTTCGCGAGACATTCCGAAAATAAAGGATGGCTTATTTTGTCATCCACTATGTATTACCCTATATAAAGGGTCGAGTGAGTCTCGTTGTAGGGGGATCTTGTTAGAATTGTTAGGCAAGTCATTAGGAGAGAGAAAGTTTAAGAGTGTTTTACTTGCTAAGTGTAATTCTATTTTTCTTGTGTAGAACTCATGAAATTAATCAATAAACATTCTCAATTATGCAATTTTCAACAGATTAATTAACCAAAATATAGTGAGGGGTGTAGTGTGGGAAAACCTGCTACTACAACCAACAAGCATGTTATAGGGGCGGCATGGTTCATTAGAGGGGCGGCATTGTACTAGGACAAAAAGGGTCACTACATGATAATTCAAGTGTCCCATATCCAAAAAAACTGGAAATGACAAATTAACCCTCATAATTGATAACCTAGCTTAGTGATGATAATCAAGTTTAGTGTTAGTGATTAATTTCATTTATATTAACTCAAAATCAAAACCAAAATCAGATTTTTAGAGTTAAAAAAAAAAAAGTTTAGAGGAGAAGGTCAATCTCAATCAATTGAAGAAATTAACCAACAAAATGAAGAACCAGGACCTGAAAATGATCGGGTATACTTCTAAAAACCAAAATCAGATTTTTAGAGTTCAAAAAAAAAAAAAAAAAAGTTTAGAGGAGAAGGTCAATCTCAATCAATTGAAGAAATTAATCAACAAAATGAAGAACCAGGACCTGAAAATGATCGGGTATACTTCTAAATTAGTCCCACCACTACACCAAATTCAGGTTTTAGCAACTCAGATTCGCAACAGCTTATTCTGTTGCGAACTACTGTTGCTAAATTTTCGCAACAGCCAGGTTGCTGTTTCAAATTTCGCAACTGCCGAGTTCCTGTTGCTACTCGCAACTATTTTATTTTACGCGTGTCAAAATCGCGTGTGCGTGGGAACACATATTTCACTTTGTTCCGCCCAAAATTTTGGATAGAAAAGAAGGCACAATTTGGTTCCACCCTTTTTCACCTATCGGGTTTTTATTTTTGATATTTCCTTTTACTACCTCGACATCATCTCCTTCGCCTCTTCACCCTCTCTTCTTTTTCCGTTTCTCTTTCTCTCTTCTTCTGCGGTTCTCCACAGCAACCACCATTGAAATCTGAATTTTTCTCTTATCCCAACTTGAGCACCACCGTCTCTCTGATGCCACCGGCTACCTTATTCTTCAGAAACCCTAGAGTTCTTCTCCTCTTTCACTGAGTACCACCACCACCATCTCTTGTTCAATCTCGACAATCGAAATCCTAGATCCCGTATTTCTATTTCTTATATAGGGTTTCAATTGTAAAGATGAGCAAGAGATTGCTTTGATTGATCCAGGGTTTCATATCCAGTAAATCTATTTCGTATTAGGTTTCAATCATGTTAACAAGGAAATTAGGGTATTCAAAATAAGGATAACTAATTCTTCTTGTTTTTGTTGAATGAATGATTTGATTAGTATTTACAAAAATTGCAGGTAGCTGGAGTTGATAATACATTCAGAAATAAATTTGATCGAGAAGTATGACGAACGAGCTCGCCAACGAGAAAGACAGGTTCAATTTTTTATTTTCTTTTCTTTTCTAGGGTTTTATCTTCTTCTCTATTTGCTAATAAATTAAATTAATTTATAATTTCTACATTGTTTGTTGACCAGGAGGAGGAGGATAGTCGGAAATCTAAGTTTAAGTGTTTTTGCATTCTGTGAAGTTTGAATTTCACTTTTCATTTGAAGAATATTAAGCTAATGTTGTTGGTGTGCTGGGTTTGTAGTTAAAGGACCTCCAGCGCAAAGATAACCATTGAAACGCAGAGATTATGAAGTTGATCTCCATTTTAGATTGGGGAAAACTCAGGTTGATTACATTTCTTTTACTTAGTTCCTAATTTGTGAGTTCAAACTTTTTGGCATCTTGGGTGTATTGTTGTCTGTGAATATCCATGTAAGGAAGGTATTAATTGGGTTGTTTAAAGTTATGTCATTTTCTGGTTTAGTGGTGGTATGTGATTCAGTGTTTGTTCAAAAATGAACTTGGGTAGCCATTGGTTGTTACACTTGATAATTGAGACCACACCACTTTTCTTTATCAATGGCTAATAGACTTTTCTTGACATCCCACGCAAAATTTGACGCCATTTAAGGTGTTTAGAATTATGCCATTTGGATTGTGTAGAACTGACATTCTGGTTAGATTGTTCATTTCTTAGTTTTCACTGAATAATTCATTTCTCGTATGTCTGTTATAGATTACTAAAAGCTCTTGAAGTTTCAAATTTACATTACCATATAATAACTAATTTTGATGAACTAATTAAAAATGGATCATTATCATTATCTGTTAAAGGTGTTATACAAAGTTTTATTCAGTCTGGCAGTTATAATTCAGTTTGATTGAATACCTTCCTTGTCGTGTGTACCAATTTCAGTTTAAAGAACCTTAGAAAATTGGTCCCAAGAATGGCGTTATCAGCCAATCTGTTAAAGGCGTTATCATCAAAGTTAAGTTGATGAAGACCTCGTGTTGAAGGACCAAATAGTGTAAGTACATGTTTTCGAAACGTTCATTGTCACTTGGCTTATTGTCGAAAGTAATATCAATGACCCCTGTGCTTGTTTATTTGGGAGTTCTATGTTTCCAGGTTTACTTTTGGAGTCTTCCAAGTTGTGCTGGCAATCAGGTGCAAATCTGACATAATTTTCTACATGACACCCCTTCGCTACTAGTTTTTTATTTCAATCATAGTTAGCATTTTAGCTTTCAGGTACAAGGAGTGATTTCTCACCTCTTTGCCAGCTTTCTCATCGTGAAGTTGACATGCAGAATTAAAACCTCAAATGAAGATGAAGTATACAAACTTGAAAATGATTTTAGGGGTATGAGCATCTGGTCCATCTGTTCTGTTCCTTTTCTTGCTCTCGACTAGTATACATTAACTCCACCCCTCACTACTAATAATAAAGAAAAGGACATTGTAAGTTTTGCCTCGGTGGACATGAAGAATTGAAACCCCAAATTGAGTGTAAGTATAGAAACTTGCAAACAACTTCAGGGGTATTAGCATCTGGTCCAGTTTTATCCCTTTTGCTTACATTCGATTATTGCCAAATATTATAGAGCTCGAGGACACTCATATGTTCTCATCAATAAGCAAATGTATTGTAGTCATTACTGCTGCAGTTCCATTTTTGATACTTACTAATATCGTTATTTGCAATTGCAGGTTTCAGCATCCATGTAGGACGTACACTTTGATGTTTCCGGGAGCTATAGGCAAAAGAAAGACCCCAAGGATGTAAAAGTTCATAGAGGTAATACCTTCCCTAAACTTGGATCTTGTGCTCAAGCTTTTCCTACTACTCTTTTTAATTGTCATATTTGAAACAGAACTACTTGATGTATTTCCTGGTAAGAGGAAACATGAGGATGATGGTGATTATAAGGAATTGAAGGATCATTGTAATAAGGTATATGAATCCAACGCTTTCATATTAATTATGATTGTGGTTGTATGGTGATCGTATACTTTACCACTCTACAGAAGCTTGGTTATTTTCGCTTAATTACCGAAGGCAAGAATTTGGTTCCTTCACCTTGACATCATTCTTTCACTTAATTGCGGTACAGTATGAAAAATACCAATTAATGGATATTCAACTACTTACTTGATAACTTTTCCTTGAGCTGTTTCTTTTAAACTATTTTAATTTTATCAATGTCTTTCCATGTTTGTCTTTTGAGACCCTTTCAATTCTAGTGCTTACGGAAACAGTTTTCCTTTGCAATTCTGATTTTTAGACTAGTACTAAGTGAATATTGGTTTGCTTTCAGGTTCTGGTAGGAGAAAAAGAAGTTGCTGCACTGTTTTTGCAAAACTTTTTTTTGTTTGGCATTCCTCACGTGGACATGGTAAGCACCCTTTTCTTTTTGCAGAACTCTTCAATTACCTCACCACTGAGTTTAGTTTGAAAATCCCAATATATGACTTATGTCTACTCTTAAGCCAAAAATCTGTCATTCCCAATCATCCTGACAAAGATATATTACATCAGCACTCCACTCTATTTAGTGTTGGCGTATCGACACACCACTTGCAGAATAGATTTCTACCTAAGTATAGTGTTCTAGATTAATCTGTTTTATGTACATGTACTGCCGGTAACCACCTCTGGGCTCTTCACTGTATGTGTATGTCTAATCCAGATGCACTAGTTACTTTATTTCTTCATTTGCCATATCTAATAAATATGTATTGTATTTGTGTTTCAGGGTTGTTGCATAACCCAGAGGAGTTGAACTCACCATTGATATCAAATATTAACTTACAAGTAGTAGTTTCTTATATTCTTTGTATATATGTGTCTTCTCTTGCTTCTGAAACTAAACTAGGTTAAGAGTGTTGATTGAAATCTAAAAGAAATGTTGTCCCAAAGGATAAACATAGTTGTTTCCTTCCGTTTCTTTTGTAAAATGTCTTTGATGTTTCTTTTGATGTTTGAACATATCAATATTTATATTAGTGGTGGAGAATTGGATTGATTGAATCACAAAATTTGCAGGGTTTATGGGGTAGTTGCAGGATAAAATTGAAACGTAGAAAATGATTTTGACTAGGTCAATGAAGACTGGCTTTTTTTTCTTCCATGTTGCAAATTTTTCGCAACAGCTAGTATCTGTTGCTATTTTTTTACAGAAAAAACCTGGGTTAGTCTTCGTTGACTTAGTCAAGATTTTGCAACCAGCAGTAAAAACTTCGCAACTGCTTCATGCTGTTGCGACTCAAAAGCGTCGCAATAGCTCACTTCTATTGCGAAAACAGTTGTGACCTCAAATTCGCAATAGCTATATTTCAGTTGCGAAAATTTGTTACACCATGTTTCGCAGCAGATGGCTGCTGTTGCAACCCTGATTTGCAACAACGGGAAGCAGTTGCGAATGTCCATTTTTAGTGTAGTGGCACTAGCTTTTTGTTGCTCAAAGTTATCTAAAGTACGTAAAAAATTCAATTTTTTTACATTTTCAGAGCTAATTACTGTTTGAATTTTGCTCATAACCAACCGTAAATCGAAGTTACGGTTCTTAAAAGATGAACTACCAACCGTGAATCGTTAAATTTGAAGAAAACCCAATCGTAACACGATTCTGGTTGGTAACTAAATGCTTCGATACGAACGTAACTCGCCATACTTGGTAATCAAATGCTCGATACCGACTGATAAGAATCGGTTACGGTTCGAAGCTAAAAATGGTTACCAACCGTCATTAAATTAAAATAAGAATATATGGTTGGTAATTGAACAATTACCTCAATATAACATCAAAATCTCATATGGTTCGTAATTGAGTTAAAGTCAACCGTAACTCACGTAAACCCAGAAATTTCAATTTCAATTTTCATCTAAAACCCAAATTTTTGATAGAAATTAAACTTAAATCGAACAAAATAAACCAAATCGTAACTGGGTTTTCAAAACATACCTCATATAAGTCACTACACTACACTTGATTAATTTTTGAATCGTCGATTAATCGAAGACGGTGAAATTTTGAGTTTTAATGGAGGTTACGGTTGATGGGAGGAGGAGACGAGAAGAAGAAAGAAAACAAATTTTCAATTTAGCTTTGATTTAGGTTAAAAAATGGGGAGAGTAATTTAGTCAATTTACACCCATATAGGACATCCCTTAACCAACTAGAGGGACACTACTATCACACTGCCGCCCCTCTAATAAACCATGCCGTCCCTTGTAACAGGCTTGTTTACCAAAAAATAAAACAAAAAAAAAAAAAAAAATTGTCCAAAAGGAAATATGTCGGGGACCTTGTAATTTATTACGCATTATGCAAGAGTGAGGTGTAGGAAGCAAATAATAATACTTGACGGACACATGGAAGCCATCCAAGATGCTTGCAGTGTAATATCGTGAAACCGCAGTAGCAAGGAATCATCTCACCGACGTGCTCATTACAATCGAGATGCACCAAGAAAAACAGAACATGAACATTTATGAGAAGTCAGAGCGGTCGTCTGGTCGAAGAACAAGCAGCTGGAAAACGTGTCAAGGAGGGATAAGCTGATCGGAACGACGGGAAGGCAGGCCAGTACAATTGAGGAATCACCCGAGAGCATCCTAAGGAATATTCCCGAGAATCTAAGATGCTTCTACAGTGGTGACAGGTGAATGCTATCAGAAGAGGCATATATCCACGTGCATGTACAAAAGCATACAAAAAAAAAACAAAAAATGAGAGATTAGCCAGCACAAAGAAAAAAAAAGTTACGTTATTTTTATTTTCTGCAATTGGATTCAACTTAGTCCTGATATAAAAGCACATCAAAACCATGAACATAGTTCCAAAATATTCTTCATGTCGTATACACCAAAACTTCTGGATCCTAATGATTGAGAGAAGCAGACTCGCTAAGTTCATTGAGAAAAACAATTAGAAACTTTTTGGTATACAACTTTTAACTAGTGAATTGTGGTCAAAAGACCAAACCCAGCAAAAACAATCTTTAGGCTGAGAAGAAATCAGCTGAATCTCTCCCAAGAAACCAGCAAAAAGCCAACTCTGGGCTGAGCTAAAATTAATGCTGAAACTCTTCAAACTTTTAACGGGTTGTGTCAAAAAATCCTCCTCATCGACCCTAAGTTGCTGCAAAAGAAAAATAGGAGAATTAGCTGACTGACCATTCAACTTGTTTTTCTCTTGCTTTAGTGATCACCAAAGCATAAAGCAGAGTGACTCAGTATCAAGGAGTGTCAAAAGTTAAACAATTGACAGTTTAAGCAAATCCTATATGCACATCATGTTTGGCAGCCAAATCAACTAAAACATTGCTGGGTTAGACAAGATTTTTACCTTTAGGGGGGCAGGTTCATCCCGGGGCTTCGTAGTAGGATACAGAAGAACCTCCTGCACCACAACAAACAGATACTGAAACTTAGCTGCCATATATGGGCTAAACAGCAAGTCTTAAATACAATACTAAAACACAAAGTCAGAAATTTCAAAACAACCCAGTCCAAAGAGCACCTTGATATTTTGTGAATCAGCAAGCAGCATAGTGAGCCGGTCAATCCCCAAATCCCAACCAGCGGTAGGGGGCAATACATATTCCAAAGCCGCGCAAAATGTTTCGTCTAATGCCATTACCTCATCATCACCTGATTGCTGGTCCTGAAATCCATTTATTAAATGAAAACAGAGTGGACAACTTAACAAAAATAGAAGATAAAGATGTGATGAGTATACACACCTTTAATTGTTCGGCAAAGTGCTCATGTCGTACTGTAGGATCATTCAACTTCGTATATGCATTGCAAAGCTGATCCCCTCAAATTGGTTAAAAGATGAATTGATATAAAATAACATAAAGACGATATCCATGACACTATGAAGAAACTATATCAACATACTTCATGCTTGTTGATGAAGAAGAATTCAAAACGTTCGGTCAAGCCTGGCGTCGATCTATGCCATTTTGCCAAGGGGCTCATTATCTGAGGATGGTTAACGATGAAGGTTGGATTAAGACGTCTCCTCCAATAAGTGTCCAACACGCTGCTGTCAGAACACAAAAACTAAAAAAATCAGTGACGCTCTTTCGCAATAAAGCTTAAAAAAAGGGTATCATAAACCAATTTGAGATGCAACCCAGGTTCTGGATCGAGCGGACCCTTTGGGTTTCAACTAGGATCTGCAGATATTGACCCCTACAGACAGGTTCTTGATTTCAAAGTACACGTGAAAGCCGGCTTACGATGGATATCACAACTAATACGACCACCATTCAGCCGCGTTGTTGTTTGTGGAGGAGGGCACTTGATGTCAAGCTTGATGCAGGCATCCAGCAAATACTTGTTGGTTGTATTGCTTGATAGATCCTTGGGTATCTCAAGGCCAGCCATCTGTCATTTAATCCCTCTGCAATATTCCCAAAAGGCCGAGAGGTTCCATTAATTTCCAACCCATTTGCATGATAATTTTATAGCCACCGGTTAGTTCGTTAACCATCCCTGTTTCACCTGAATAACATTGCTAACATTCATAAGCATACACGATGGAAGGCGTAACAAAGAAGCAAGTCACATTAACTCCTTACCACTCAACATCCTCTTCGTGAGATCCATCAAGTCATTGTAATCTGCAAAAGCCATACAGAACTCACACATGGTGAACTCTGGATTATGTGTCAAATCAATTCATTCATTTCTGAATTGTTTTCCTATCTCCTACACATGGTCCAATTCACCAAGAATCAGCTGCTGAAGGAAAGGCTCGGGGACAATAAGCATAAATAGCCTCATTATTCAGGTCATTATGATGAGTAACAAACGGCTTGGCTGCAGCTCTATCAGCAATCATATTTCTACCTAATATTGAGTGAAGTGTGAAGTAAGTAAACATACATGATTCAAAAAGCTGATGGCATCATTAGAAAATTAAAAAAGAGCAAGAACCAGTACAAACCTCCAGGAAAGCAAAGATCATTGAGGAATTTCCTAATGGAAGAAACAACCTTAGCTCGAGTTTTAGAAATTCGCTGCACCTCCACATGTAGCGCTAACAGTATCTTGTTTCCTGTAGCAGAGAGATTAGTCAAGTTATAAGTAAAAACAAGGAGTTAACTACTATCAGAGATGCCTGGTCCTTCCACTGTGTTCAGTACAAATTCATGGTCCAAGCTGCAATCATTCAAAAAAAAAAGAATTTCAACACACAAAAACTTACTCTTCTCAGAAACTTCAGCATTTATACATCAGTTGCGTTATCCAAACTATGAGATTTCAAACAAGCGGATATGAGTTGATGCGGGCTGGCTGGTAACACAGGCATAAACTACCAGAAAACAGAAAACGGGAGAATTAAACAATAGAAATCAACGAGACATTGATAAATTGAGTCTAGGGCACAAAGCCAAAATACTCTTTGATAATCTGTCAATTATTTTCTGAAATGAATAATTTAGTCTAACCAGTCGATTATTTTCTGAAAGAATAATTTAGTCCATTGATCTACTAAACTAAGAAAGAAACATTAAACTAACTAGTACAAAGGATAGGAGCTAGTAAATAAAAACGATTAAATAAAATAAATAATTTAGAAGTCCATTGATCTACTAAACCATTACACTAATGTACAAGGACAACAACAAGATCATAATTCTCATTCTTATCAGTTAATTTACCAAAAAAAACATTAAAAAATGGAAATTCCGTCAAGAAGAGAGTAGATAGAGATAAACCTGGCTAGTGATGATTTTGTCGGTAGTAATTCTGGCATTACCATAAGAGATGAGCTACAGATTGATGATATGACCGAGTCCATTTCAGAAGATTTTAGGCAAATAATTCACCATGAAATTTGAACAGTATGGACACAGAGTCTCGTAATAAAGAGCTAAACTAACTTTCATTACTAGGATATGCAAATTCATCAAGACCTGATGTTTATGAAACAGTAATTTGACCTGATGATGATTGAGTAGAACATAACAGAATAACTAGTGATAATACAAACATTAATGCTGAAGAAAATGAAGTCCATGGCTGTATAAGTTGATAAAATTGAGATTTATAACTTTGGAGTGCAATAGTTGGGATTCATATAGTTGGGGATTCATATAGTTGGGGATTTTATAGGAGTTCAGATCACCACGAGAATTGAGTTGTAACAAGTTTCAAACTTGATAGAAACAAAACTAGCTGCAATGAAACTAACAATATATTGTCATAATTCAAATAAAACTGATGTCTCTTTCTAATGAGAAATAACGATACATGAGTTCATCAATATTCCTAAAACTGCACTCTTGCTGTCATGTTTGCTTGCTTACTTTACAATAGAAACTCGACTAAATCGCATGTTGCGGTTTCAGATTAATATCTGAGCAATTGGCATCACTTACCACACAGAGTCAAATGGCCTACGAGGCTATGGATTAATTTAATTTGATTACCAAGAATATAATCATGTTAAGTGATAAAGTAGTTTGTGGACAAAAGTATCTAACAGTGACTAAATACTTACCACTTGCAGGAATATCTAATTCCTCCAATGTTCTATGTAATTTTTATATTTATATATATATATATATATATATAATTTAGAAAACAACAAAAGAGTAGAAACCATAGGTTTTATTGTCGGGTTGATAAATCAGAATTTCTTCTGAGGTATGAAGTTTCTACCTTGTGGAATACCACCACTCATTAGTCTGTGAGACCCTTGAAAACTCAAATTCCCAGATAAAACTCCGCCAGAGCTTAAACTTTTCCCTATACCACCAACAATGTTCCGCATTCCTGTAATAATAATACTGTGGTCATTTAAGGGCCCATTTAATGGAACATACT
This sequence comes from Papaver armeniacum, assembly GCA_023531295.1. Taxonomy (NCBI): domain Eukaryota; kingdom Viridiplantae; phylum Streptophyta; class Magnoliopsida; order Ranunculales; family Papaveraceae; genus Papaver; species Papaver armeniacum. The sequence continues at coordinate 285,189 of JAJJWW010012316.1, forward strand.
CAACAATAGCAAATGCAGATTTTTTAGTTAGGGACTTATACCTCCTCTGTTTCGACTCCTGAATACACCTGTGAGCTACCATGAGATATCTAACACAAACAAACAAAAAAATAACATAAGCTAGATTTACAAATCTAATACATGTTAAGCAACAAAGAATCTACATTTGCCTTCATTATGGTTACAGAACAAAAACTAAAATAAGCTCCTGAGAAAGAGCAATGGGAACATTATCTGATGCAAAATGCCCATTAGCAAGGCTCCCTGTTGGTTGTTGGACGGCGCCTGAAGGGATACCATCATCGTAAAATTTCTTGAAGTGAGCAGGAACGTTGAAGCTTCCATGCATGTTACACAGGCCTTGTACAATTCCTATCAAGTATCAAAAAGTATTTAAATCATACAACTCATTTATTTACCAACACTTGATAAACAAGGGTTGCTGAAGCAGATTGAGCAGAAAAAGATGCTGCAAATAGTCTGTGGTGTCTGGAAGATTTGAATTTGAACCATTGAAAGCAGACTGCAAACCAAGGTCCAGAAGTACTAAGTAATCAAATTAAATGCATCCTACGAATTTTTTCATGCTTACAGTGTGTGGATCAAGAACATAAACCTCAAGTTGGCACATGACATTAATACGAATAAAGGTTAACAGAATACCAAACTGACTAAAGAAAAAGCACCCTCATGAGAAGTTCCTCTATTTCTAATATCCGGTGACACCACACATCCCTGTTTCTCTCTCTTCTATGAACTTGTGGATTACGAAAAAAATCAGTTGTTTTTTTATCCTTGAACTCCTCCTCAATAGTTTCTCTTAAACACGAACAAATTTTGTTCCTTAAATACTTGAATACAAACATATCCAGCTAAACATTTCTGTTCTTTCCACTAATGACAATAACGTTGAAAAGATATCGGGACATTTAAACGCCCTCAAGGAAATGAATAACAGGTACTTGCTAGGCTTTTAAGATATCTAATATAAGGCTATGGAAATATTTGTTTAACCAATTCATGCCTTCCTTGGTCCAACGTATCCTTTATAGTTTAACGTAATCTACAATCTTAGCTCGAATTTATAACCTCATACAGAATTCATTTGTTATTAACTTCATTAAGTTTTTGTACTTCCAGTTGATCACAAATTATCTACGTGTAAAAACATGAGTAGTCTTAGTAATATGAAATTGCCAAATAGGTGATTATAGTGCTTGGGCCCAGCATGGAAAAAAGTAAAAACATGCTGGTAGTCTAATAGAAATAACACCCACGGCAATCAATCAGCTAATCAGAACTCGCACATTAGAACATGCAAAGCATACATTGAAATTGGCATGCATAAGGATTCGTAAATTGTTCAATTGAATCAAAACATAACAAGATGCTTCTAATTAAACCAGTTCTCACGTTATATTATGTAACAATGTTGAAAAGGATCCAATCAGAGAGGAGAAAGTACATTTAGTAGCTCCGAGCCTCCAACATTGCAGATAATCACAAGAACTCGCCAGATAGCATTCCTTTGCCAATGCAGCTCTTTTTGACTATTAACCATGACTTCACTGAATAGTTTGCACTTACGTAGTTGTTCCTTCCACCTTTAATAAATTCTGACCTGATTCACAAATAGAGTTTAATGCAAGAGTATCAGTTACTATCTTCTTGGTCTTGATATATACTGTAGTAAAGTAAATAAAAAAAATACATTATCAGTAAATGTAGTCTCACCACTACTTGACCTCTACATTTCCATGAAGTATCATGCACATTCGATATTCAATCAAAGATTCATGTGTCAAACCTAATTAAGTGACTTTTTAAAAAGAGATAGCACTTTTGTTAAGAGTAAATTCTACTCCAGGGCCGTACCAAGCTTATAGGAAACATAGGCAATCGCCTAGGGCCCCCGGATGATAAGGGCCCCCATTTTTTCTGTATGTATACTACTAATAGTTGTGTATTCGCCCGCCAGAGTGAAAAAAAAAAAAAAAAAAAACACCGTCGGTCCATTTTTAAACTATTTTGGCCTAGTGATGTTTGAAGCAACCTTCTAGAACTAAAGTTTCTCAAAGCTAAAGTTGATCAAGTCTTACCGGTCGACAATGTCACAAGAAAAATTAAATGACCTAGCAATGTTATCAATCGAGGTCGACATGGTGAATAACATTGATTGTGATGCGATAATTGATGAATTCGCATCGAGGAGACCAGGAAGATAAATTTTTTGTAAAAATTAATTACTTTTGCCTAGTCGTTTCCATTTGAAAATTTTATTACATACTTATGCTTGTTTGTTTTTTTTTTTTTCCCTCCGGAAACATACTTATGTTATCGGTCTTTTTACTTTAAACAATCGTTGAAAAAAATATTTAGGGCCCCTATTTTCGGTTTTCGCCTAGGGCCCCTGGAAATCTTGGTACGGCCCTGTTCTACACTTACCTCTGAGAATATAAACACATGAAAATCCATATTGAGTTCACTAATCTTTACTTGAACACTAATTTATACCCGATTGAGTTCACTAATCTTACTTGAACACTAATTTATACCCGATCCATCTCCCGAAAAATGAAGAAGGCCTTCAATGAATTCATAGAAGCTAACCATAATAATTTTTAGGTCACTGTACATTTAAACAAAAACACACGTCGATTCAGCTCATTAAAGCTTATAAACCCTTTATGAAACAATCAATAATCATTAAAAATATACAAAAATCTAAACATCCCAATAATCATCTTCTCAAAGAAAACCCGAATAAAAACCCAACTGATCACACTATGACAAAATCTATTAATCCAAAAATACCAAAATAAATGAGATCAGCTCAATAGTAATAATCAATCACATTCAAGAATTAAGCTTAATAAAACCCTAAATTCAACACTGTCTGCCAAAATCCAAAGAAAAAGAAACAAAAAAAGTTGATGATCATACATAAAGGAGTACCTCTTTTCCTTGAAGCGGGAGAGCAGAGCAGTTCAAGCAAGAAGACGAAAAGATCAGAAGTTCTATATGGAGGAGTTATTTTTCTTCTTCTCTTTTTCTGTGTAAAGAATAATGAATGAACAATTAAAGCAGAGAATGCATTTACGAGGAGATTTGACGTCATGGACTTCGGATAAGATAATTAGGTGAAATACGAGTGTAACATTTACCCACGTTAGAGTTAGACGTAGTTGTCATCTGATATCTACCTCCGTGTTGTGCTAGCACGGCGCACGAAGAAGCACGTTGTGTTGTGCCAAAAACCTAAGACTATTGTGTTGTGTTCTTAGTCAAAAACAAAGCATGACATGGCAGATAAACACATTATACGAATAACCTGCTACATGACGTTGCGTATATAAACATTTATTTTAGGTCTTTTTATATATATTTTGAAACACTAATGGTACCCCATTAATTAGTTATGTTAGTTATATTTTTGTAAAGATGAAAATTTCGAAAATATTTGAATTTGTTTATAATTATACCCCATATTTCTCTCCAGAAAAGAAATTGTATTGTTAGCCGTAAATGGCAAAATCTTCCATATATATATATGCATATACTATATAATGAGAATCAAAATATTTCTTTCAAAAATCGTATGGGAAAATTTAATCGTGATGAGCCATGAACGATAAACCGATAAAAAGAAAAAAGATGAGCCATAATTATGTACTAATGGAATTTTGTTGATACTTCATGTTGTTGAAATATATATTGTTTTCATACTTGATGTTGCTTATCGTGCTTCATCAATATTTTCTTTATATTTGAAGACTTCCTAACTGGATCAATTAATATTAATGGCAATCATATTATAATGTTGGTTCCGGGAGGCCGACGGTATTTCTATGGATTTTGACACAACCTTTGTACTTTTGTCTATCAAGTTCACTTTCTTTTTTTCCTTTTAGGACTGAAATTCTCGGCTTAATTTGGAAGATTAATTAATCTGATTTGTCATCACTTAGTATACGAGTCTTATTTGATTTTATTTTATTTTTTAATGAGATTTGGGGAAGAAGAGATGGAAAATGAAGAAGAACTTCAAATATCATACGAAGGTAGAGATGGGTTTCTGTTTCTCTTAAAGGTATATAAATTTGACATACGATGGGGTAGATAGATAAGTTTGAGGGTAGGTAGATAAAGGGTACCATTAGTGTTTTCTCGGGGTATATACAAGAACACCCTTATTTTAAATCTTTCCATATATAATATTTTCCAGATAGTATCTAACGAATGATTTAATGAGTTTTCAAGATTGTTAGAGCCTTGCTCGGTCGAACTCGCATGCGTCGCTATCTCAAGCATGTTTGTCAATGTTAGTGATCAAAACTGTAAGTCTTGATTTCAAGCCTATTTAGGTGTCTCGGACTAGGACATAGATTGTGTAGTTGAGAATTACACTTCACGGTTCATCATTTGAAGATGAAGAACTACTAAGGGGAGCTTGTGGAACTTCATCGCAAAAGGTATGTGGAGCCTGAAACTTATCTATCACTTGGAAAGTATATTTCTACGCTATCTCCTATATTGAGACAAAAGTCGTGTTACTATATGGTTTCTGTTATACACATTTGAGATTTCGAGCTGAGTTTAACTCGCTTATATATTTCTCGGAATATGTGTTGGCAAACTTTCGCTTCGGCCAAGTTCATCTTACATTCGTGACGAAAGCCCGAATATGATCACATGAAAATTGTCGAGTAACATCTTACATGGTTTGTGTGATACAATCATTTGGTGTAATCTTGGAATGTTCATTATGATAATTTCAATAACTTGAAAATTGCTTTGATGTCAATAGTATTGTGAAAACGACTATTGTCATCCTCTAAGAAAGTTTCAATGATTGAAATAAAGAGTTTAGAATCAAGTAACCATGTTTGGATATAAACATAGTGTGTTAATCACATTAGTGTGCAAGTCCAAAACCGGGAGCCTGAAGTATGCGTACATGTACGCGTACTGGTGGTTGTTGATGTTTGGGCAAGTATGCGTACCCGTACGCGTACTGGCGGAAAGTTCACCTCCGTGAAATTCTGCTGGAGTTTGGAAGAGTGTAGTAGTATGCGCACTTATGCAGCAGATTGGCATGACCAAACTCAGTCCTGCTACTCAAGTATGCGTACACGTTTGTGTACTTGAGTGGGTTACATTCTAAAATCGGTTGTGTACATGAACTTAAACATTTATATTATAAGGAATGCAATCTTTGCAAACCATGGCTATAATGTTCATGAATTGATTCGAGTGAATCAAAACGATTTTGTTTCGATTGTTTTCTTGCATACTTCTATGAGAATATAACAATTGAACGACTCTTTAACTAGTTTCATTTGAGTCATTTGAACTAGTTATGGTTAAGATGAATATGGTTGATATGAGAGTTATCATATGGCTAACTTCGGTTAACTATTATTGAGACAACATGGTGTACACGTTTGGGTACGGTTACATAAACCTAAATGAGGGTACATTTCGTTTGTGTGTAACAAACTAAGTTCGATCTAACGGTTGAAAGATATTAGCTTGGTTGAATCAGATTTTTCATCTCCACAGTGAATAATGAATGCTTTGTACCAAGGTAACTTAGATTGCAAACCATGATTTGAAAACTATATAAAGGAGAACTGTAGCAACTGGGAAACCTAATCCCCACACCTCCTGTGTGTTACTAGTTGCATAAGCTAGAGTCGATTCTCCCTTAACCTTAGGTTTCTATCGAGACCCTGTAGGTTAACGACTTCAAATACTTCATTGGGATTGTGAAGCCAGGCCCAACTATTTCTCTTGTAGTTACGTGTTCTGATCTTGCCTGATTCTATCGTTTGAGTACTATCTTCTCTAAGATTTGCTCGAGATTAATTTCTCCGATAGGAAAGATAAAACACGATCATAAACATATTCGTCTCATTGTTTTTGATTTCACAATATCTAGTTTCGCCATCATACGATTTAGATTATTGTGAGGTGATTGATAATATTAGGCTGTTCTTCGGGAATATAAGTCCAGTTTATCAATTGGTTCCTGTTCACCTTGATTTATTAAAAGACGGAACAAAAACTGTTGGGTATTTATGTGGGAGACAGATTTATTCAATCTATAGATTTTTCTGTGAGACATATTTGCTAATCAAGTATTCGACTTTGGGTCGTAGCAACTCTTAGTTGTGGGTGAGATCAGCTAAGGGAATCAAGTGCATAGTATCCTGTTGGGATCAGAGACGTAAGGAGCGCAATTGTACCTTGAATCAGTGTGAGATTGATTAGGGTTCAACTACAGTCTAGTCTGAAGTTCATTGGTAGTAGTCTAGTGTCTATAACGGCTTAATACAGTGTGGTGTTCAAACTGGACTATGTCCCGAGGTTTTTCTGCATAAAATTCTGGTGTCTGTGTTATTTCTTTTCCGCGTTATATTTTGTTATATAATTGAAATATCACAGGTTGTGCGTTGAATCGATCAATTATGAAATCCAACCTTTGGTTGTTGATTGAGATTGATTGATCCTTGAACATTGGTCTTTCGTACCGTTCAAGTTTGTTCCTCTTATATTCAAACGGGCTCGCAGATTTCTATTTGCTGATTGCGGATTGAATTAAGAGTTGGAGATATAAAACTATTGTATATAGTTTTCTCTAGATTAAGTCTGAATGTCCTGATGATTCTCTAGAAAGTATATTATAGTAAGTCCTCTTAGATTGCCAAACGAATTATTGGGTGTGGTTGTTAGACCCCCGCATTTTCAAAGATAGCTATAGAAGATAAATGTATAACTCGTGTCATGCCAAATGATACAACTATATATATATATATATATATATATATATATATATATATATATATATTATAAAAACAACTAGATCTTTCTTAGAACATCCCAAGTGTGTCGGGAAAAGTGTTCAAGACTTGTAGCCAAAAACTAGTCGTGGAACCAACTCTTTACAACCAACAGATGGAGAACTATATGCGAAAACATAAGAATCAGAAGGTTTATTAACTACATCATAGGCACAAGGAATTTCCATCCGAACTTTATTACAAGCATTTAAAACCAAGTTCTTTCAAATTCGAACTATAATACTAAGTTCAATCCCACCATCACACTTATTTTCTCATCCGACTTGACTAGATAATTCATCACTAAAAAGGAACACTTTCTTACCTATAGATTTTAGTAAACCTATTAGGAGCAATTTCAACATCTCATCTTGGTCATGGAGCACAAGTTTTTATCCCTAATTTCGATTTCCTGTTCCAATCATCTAAAACTGATTATCAGATTTCTCAAAGATACATTAGCACAATAAGATTAACCGACAGATTTGTCAATGCATCATTAACCCCAAGTATTTATGAAAAGATGAGGGTACCCAAATATACCTCGATCTAATTTTCCACCTATAAGTCCTTTCTCCGAAAGTGATTGTCTATGGACTGAGTCGAGATAATACAACTAATCGGTTCACACTTCGTGTGATCGTCTATGGATACGAGATCGAGACAATACGATAACAAGATAACTTGTTAACTGACTATGGATACAAGATCGAGACAATACAACAACGAAGTATGTTTACTTGATAAAGGGTTCGGACTTAACCAAACAAAATAGGATTACTATCAAGTAAATAGGAATTAACGTTTGTGTATTTTACTTCTAATTATAATAAAAATAATTATAATTACGGAAATAGAAAAGTAAAAGACACAACAAGATTTTGTTAACGAGAAACCACAAATGCAGAAAAACCCGGGACCTTGTCCAATTGAATACTCTCGTGATTAAGCCGCTATACAAAATCAAACCAACCGTATAGTTGAGACCAAGAAACTAAACCTATAGTTCACCTAGCTCCGTCTGTATTCCCACGCCTCCAACTTAAGAATAAGTCACATACTTGGAACAATTCATTTGGTTTGTATTCCAAATAGTAAAGGAACAACTAATCTGTTTGGTATAAACCCTTTTCAAACAAGTGGTGTGTGTTCGACAAAAGGCTCTTCCGTTTATCTCAATAAACTCCTTTGTCAGGTCCTTAGATCTATCTACTAATAACTACCGAAGTAATTGTCTAGATTTTGCAATCAATCTTTGAATCACAAAGACGTATTATATTGTGTTTATAGTCAAAAACAAAGCATGACACGGCAGACAAACATATCACACGAATAACCTGTGTATACAAACTTATTTTAAATCTTTCCATATATAATACTTTCCAGATAGTACCCAACGAATAATTCAATGAGTTTTCAAGATAGCTATAGCAGATAAATGTATAACTCGTGTCGTGCCAAATGATACAACTATATACATTAGAACGACAACGAGATCTTTCAGAGAAATCCCAAGTGTGTCAGATAGTGTTCAAGACTTGTAGCCAAAAACTAGCCGCAAAACCAACAGATGGAGAAATATATGCAAAAACATAAGAATCAAAAGGTTTAGTAACTACAACATAGGCACACGAAATTTCCATCCGAGTTGGCTAGATAATTCATCACTAAAAAGGACCAATTTCTTACCTATAGATTTTAGTAGACCTATTAGGAGCAATTTCAACATCTGATCTTGGTCATGGAGCACAAGAAATTCCTTGATTTCGATTTCCTGTTCCAATCATCCAAAACAGATTATCAGATTTCTCAAAGATACATTAACACAAAAGATTAACTGATCAATCTGTAAATGCAGCACTAACCAAAGTATTTATAAAACCCAGTTCGAAATCAATCCGTGCAGTTTGATTCGAAACTTTTCATTTCATTTGATGACTTATAATTAACTGATCGATTGAAACGCCAATGTATTCAATCAGCAATTGTAAACAAGAAAGCAATAGATAAACAGCAGTGGCTAGTATGATAGATATGGATAACATCTCTATCATGATGATGATATAAATCAAAAATTGAAACAAACCCAAAAAAAAAAAAAAAAACTCGAGATAATAGGTACATAAATAAAGAATAAAGAAAAAAAAGAAACGAATTCAACTTATATACCAGTATAAACATCATTGGTTTTGCGGCATTTGAATTTGAAGTCAAAAGCGTCCGCGAATTCTGCGGGAATAATCTCTTCATTGAGAAGGTCATTGACATGAGATTTCATGAGAACAAGGTCAGATGAAACCTTTTTCAACTCAGTTCTTAACGTGTCTTGACCCTTCAATGCTTCAACAAGTTGAAGCTTTTCTTCTTCAAATTGTTTTAGAAAATCATAAACAACATTCGATTCCATTGATTGTTCTATTTTCATGAATCTTAATGCTCCTTGGGAATTAAACTTCATTAGTGCTTGTACACGTTAGGTAGTTTTCACGGTAGAATTCATATTCACATCTTTTAATGTGCTTGTTGATGACTTGAGGATAATTGGGGGATATTCTTGCGATCAAGGTATATTAGGTCTTTTGATAATGAGAGATTAAATATCAATTTTAATTATTAAGACAACAATATGTTTGTGAATGAAGACGAATTCCTTGACCGATATTTTCACTTGTTTGATTTGCTTGTTTACTTTTCTTGTTCACTTTTAGTTTAGTTTAGTTTATAGAAATCAGAAGATGCCCCCATTTTCACATAAGATATTGAATATAAATAACATCCAGTAATACTATTTTGATATCAAGATTCTACCAATTAATGAATTTGTCAATGCAAAAGTGACAACCCAGATCGCTAGTATCTTGGGGAAACCTCTCAAATTGGATCCAAAAGATGGAAATCCTACATATACAAATTACATCAGTGCTCTCAGTCGAGCTCAATGTTAACAATCTTTTTACAAAGGGTACCCTCACCATGAATGTTGGAAATCACACTCAGTGGATCCTTATATACTTCTAAAAGCATCCAACAAAGTTATGTCTATATTACCTGATAGCAAACTATAATGAAGGAGAATACTAAGAAACAAATGAGCATGATCAAAGCATTTCAAGTTACACTTTTAAGTTTCAGAAGATTATGATGAGTTTATGAATCGAGAGAAGACAACCTAATATTTGGTATAGGATAGATAATTCATATTTCTCCTAAGAAGAACCCAAGGAGGGGAGGCAACACCAAAAAAGCTTTATGATGCATGCTGGTGGTTATCAACTTTTCACAATCCACACTGATTGTTCAGAGTGATGGTGAAAAAAGTTAAAATGCTACAAAGAGTAAAAGAGATAGAGACTTTGAGAGGTCCTCTCAAGCCAGCAAATAAAAACTATCATACACAACAACACCACCAAGAATATTAATGTGAAAAGGAGAAGGTACCAAGTACACGATCAACTTTTTCATTCGACAACCTGTATGGACAAAACCTCATAAAATTCTAAGTAGACCATCTTAATGATCCTTGACAATATGTATATAAAGTTTATATCTCTATCTTTTCTCAATTATAACTTATAGACAATGAATTTTATGAACCTGATCATTAAGAAGAGTACTTGAACGATCTCTAAAATTAATATCCAAGATCAATATAGTCGTATCCAAATAATCGAATAAGAATTCTGCCAAGTATGAAAATTGTTATCTTTCTTTCAAGATACTAATTCTACAAGAACAAGTATCCTAATCGATTACAAGTAATGTGGATGTATCTGATAAGATTGAATATGTAGTACTTGTTTGAATCCTATTAAAATGATATATAACTGTTTGTGGGTGAAAAATATTTCTGCTGGTTTTGGTAAATTTGGGTGTGTGGATGAGAAACGAATCCAAACCCTAAACAATGCACTGTACGGGAGTACTTTTGATTCGAGAGATAAATCTACACAATCCTGGCCTAAACCAAGAAATGGCCGTTCCAGGCTTGCTTCAGTCACAAAGTGAAGGAGAATGGTTGGTCTTAGGGAGGGAAGCGAAGAGAGTGTTGAGACCAGAATGATTAATTCTGAAGATGTGGCTTGTTTTATGACTTGTATCAGAAAGTGGAACTGGCTTGCAGAGTGAAAAGCTATCAGTTCTTGGTGATTTCTGGATACTATGTTGTTTCCAACCAAAAACTTGTTGTTTGGTGAAAATAGGTGAAGCTTATTTATACAAGTCATATTGAAACGCACCTTGGTCTCGTAGGAAGTGGAAACGATTGAGTGGTGGAAGAATAAAGTAACGTGTAACCGTCAGTCATTATGCTTCCATGATGAAGGAAGTGAATTCATTTACATCGTTACTTTTCATCACCACTAATTGTCCCGCTTCTTGAAACTTTCTTGTAATGGGCGCATTGCACGCTACGCGCTGTAAACCGCCAGACCAATACCCTAATGAGCATCCCCCAGTTTGTGACATGTTTGATGTCTCGAGTGTTTTCGTGGAAAACATGTAGCACTTTGCTACGTGTGGCAAGTCAAATTCAAGGGACATACCGTAGGAAAATATCATGTGATACTATTAGGCTCGTTTTGGCTGGTCGCCTAAAACTTTCCACAGGTTTGTCAGTTCGGTGGCGAACTTTGATGGCTGAGATTGCATCTAATGAAGGAGGGTAGTCGTTGATTATGAATACCTTGTGTTAGCGCATGATAATGGCGCAGTGGCGTTTTGTTGTACGCTAGTTGCAATGTGGCATGGATGGCATGGCTCGTGCATGTCAGTGGCACGGTGGTGCAAGTGGCGCCTGGCGTAGCCATGGCCACTAGATTTAGGCGGCTGGTCGCCTAAAAATTGCCACAAGTATGTCAGTTTGGTGGCGAACTTGGATGGCTGAGATTGTAATTCAGGAGAGAGGGTGGTCGTTGATTATGGCCACATTCTGTTGGGACCTGTTCATGACATAACGGCATAGCCACGGCGTGGTGGCATGTGCCTACGGCATGGTGGCATAGCCGCGTCTGTGGCGTTGTGGCATGGCCAAAGTTAGGGCATGGCGGCGTGGCCAAAGTTAGGGCTTGGCGGCATGGCCAAGGCGAGGATTTGGTGTCGTGGCCAAAGTTAGGGATTGGCGGCATGTCCAAGGATAGGATTTGGCATCGTGGCCAAATTTAAGGCTTGGTGGCATGGCCAAGGCTAGGATTTGGCGTCGTGGCCAAAGTTAGGGCTTAGCGGCATGACCAAGGCTAGGATTTAGCGTCGTGGCCAAAGTTAGGGCTTGCGGCATGGCCAAGGCTAGGATTTGGCTCCGTGGCGAAAGTTAAGGCTTGGAGGCATGGCCAAGGCTAGGATTTGGCGTCGTGGCCAAAGTTAGGGCTTGACGGCATGGCCAAGGCTAGGATTTGGCGTCGTGGCTAAAGTTAAGGCTTGGCGGCATGGCCAAGGCTAGGATTTGGCGTCGTGGCCAAAGTTAGGGCTTGGAGACATGGCCAAGGCTAGGGTTTGGCGCTGTGGCCAAAGTTAAGGCATGGCAAAGGCTAAAGTGGTTCATGGCATGTTGTGGACTATGACCAAAAATTAGGGTTTCGGCTAATGCCATCAAGCAAAAGTCTTGTTTCGATCTGAAATCCTAATTGGAGTCCATTATGGCATTGGCCACGAACAGAAAGTAGATTAGCACGTAGTGGCGTCATTTGTGGCACATTGGTATGTGACTGCGGAAGAGTGGCACGTTGGCATGCCGATTAATATGTTGTTGTGTCAAGGCGCGTTTGGCTTGCCAGTTAGTATGGTGGAGCGGCAGGGTGCATTTGGCCTTTAATGTATGATGGCGAGTTTATAGCGACTTGATTGGTCAAGAAAAGGGGCCGGCAAAACATAAGGCGCGGCCACACATCTAGTGCTCGTGGTGCATTTTAAAGTGACCTGATTGTTCAGTAGGAAGGAGAGGATCCAGCCAAGCATGGGCGTGGCTACACTTCTGGTGTGAGTGTGGCGGCTTTAGATCAACCTGATTGGTCGAGGGAAATGGGGCCGACAAGTATGGGCCCAGCCACAACTTATGTGCGTGTGGCGAGTTTAAGGCGACCTGATTGGTCGATGGGGAATAGGGCTGTAAAGTATGGGCCCAGCCATAACTCATGGGAGTATGGCAGGTTTAAAGCGACCTGATTGGTCGACAAAGGAGTAAGGGACGGTTAGGTAGCATGGGGCGTGGCCAAGTGGATCCAGTTAGCCTATGGCATGGCCACGCTCCCCTCATTGTTGCTCCTACTCCGCGGCTCTGTTTATTCTTTGCTTTCTGACTGAGTATTTTGTGCAAGGGCCTTAACTTTGGTACTTGGAGGTCCGTGTTACTCTGCTACGAGTGAACACAAATCCGTCATGCCATACCAATATTTACGGTTCTGCCAGGGAACATAAGCACAAGAAAAGTACTCAGCATGCTCCGACATTTGTGAGTAATGCAACTAGGAGCTTATACACTCATTAGGCTCTATACTAGTGAACAGTTCATCCAGGAGATTGAGTTTCGATATAATATGAAGAGAGACATAGGTACTCGTCAGATTTTGATATATTCTCCAAATTCCCTGCGGAATACAAACATATCAATGTCTACTACATCTGATGCCGGGTCAAGTAGATAGACTTTTACAAATTTATCCCTGAGCTAAAAACAATCATCAACATTAATTCCTCTGCTTAGCTCGTAACAATGGCTGGCATTGTTGCGGGGTAAGCATAAGATGGTAACAGACAAGGATAAAAATCAAAGTGACAAGTCATGAAGAGATTGCCAGGAAAATTTGGATAACCTTTGGCGGGGAGACATGAAGAATCCGTGGGCTTTCATGTAACTCTGGCTTGGCCATATGGTCTTTGGCGAGAGATGGCGCGCAACTTGTTCTCACGGATCGGTGGATGGCGCTAGCTAGATGGGTCAGGGAACGTATGGATATGGCGCTTGGCTTCAGTCTGGGGAATGGTGGAAACTGGCTTCAGTCCATGGAATGGTGGATACGCTTCCATCCGTGGAATGGTGAAACCGCTTCGATCCATGGAATGGTGGAAATCGGCTTTAGTCCGTGGAATGGTAAAAAAGCCAATTGTGGAATGGTGGAAATTGGATTGATCCCTGGAATTGTGGAATCGCTTGATCCCTAGAATGGTGGAAGCGGCTTCAATCCATGAAATGGTGGAAATCTTCGGTCATCCGTAGAATGGTGGAAACTGGCTTCAATCTATGGAATGCTGGAAACTGGCTTCAGTCCGTGGAATGGGGAAAATATGGCGTTGGAACTTTGGCTACCAAACGGTGATGGTGGCGCTGGAATTTTGGCTACCAAATGGTGATGATGACGATGATGGCTTCAGTTCGTGGAACGGTGGGAATGGCACTTGGAAGGCTTGCTGGTGGATCACGGAATGCTAGAGCGTTGGCGCTAACTTAACCATAGAGTGCTGGATCCATGGAGAGTTGGCTTGACCACGGAGTGCTGGATCCATGGAGAGTTGTCTTGACCATGAAGTGCTGGTGCCATGGAGAGTTGGCTTGACCACGGAGTGCTGGAGACATGGAAAGTTGGCTTGACCACAGATTGTTGGAGCCATGGAGTGTTGTAGGTTGAGCGACTGGTGTTCCTCGTGCTGGCGCTGTTTGTACCCAAAATTACTTTTGGGCACGAAACACGATGGATGGATAGTTTTGGTGAGTATTAGGGTTTGGAGACGGATTGGAAAGCAAATAAAGAGACAAAGATTAGTTTTCGTGGTTCGGCATGGTTTGCCCTACGTCATGGATTGATTTTTCTATTACAAAGTAAGATATTGGCACACTACTTGTCATTCAAGCCTTACCGGCTATGGAGCATGAGTGTGGTGCGCCTAGTCATCTATTCTGCTGCCTTTAGTATTCATGGAGCAATAAGGAATCCTTATTCTCGCCATTTAAACTCTAGAAATTCTACATAAATTCGTATGAAAAGGGTATCGACGTGGATGGCCTCTTATGTTTTTGTTGTTCTTCCTACAAAAGGCGAGAATTGGCTAGGGTCCGTGATTTCATCTGACCTTGATCGGACGTTGACTTCGATCTCGGCTGACCTCTTCGTGGGCATTTGTTAGTGGGCTTGGTGGACAAAAACATGAGCGAGCATTAATGGCAACAAAGCAATTGGCACACTACTCCAATAGTTATAATCAACAAAAAGGCAAGCCTGGCGTTCGTATGAAAGGGGAGAACTCTTAAGGTAGGTGCTCTTCGTCATTTGTTATGTATCCACCAAATAGTTATAATCAACAAAAAGTACCATCGAACGAGTATCTTACCATCGATCTTCTCGAATGTGTAATAAGGTTAACTGAGTTTCTAATGAGTTTCAAATTTTAAAAAACTCCATTTCGCTCTTGGGATGGATGGATGAAATAATGTCAGGGCTAATCTTGGAGATTGTGGTTACGGTGTTAGTTCATCCTTGACTTTAGGTTATCTGGTACCTAGACTTTCTGATTGCGTTGATGATATGATGTGGATGCTTGTATGGTCAAAATTTTCCGGAGCCATTGGGTGAAATAGATGAGTTGAGAGACGTTCCGCTGCTGATGTGTTGCTATCAAGTCTTCAAGGACTTCGTTCCAAGCGACATCCTTTGAACCATCTTATGAATCTTGGATTATTACATGGAACGGGATGCGGTGAGCAGTCCTCAGTTATACTTCTGTTAGATCCGATGGCGTGGACGGATATGTGAATGTATCTTTGTGGCTTGCTTTTGGATTCTTTGATGGTTGTCAGGATGGACTGTAATGAGCATTCCCCAGTCGCACTTCTCTTTAGTTTCTGAAGTTATTTTCTCCGAACAGGCTTGGGATCCGTCGCGGCCTCGTAAAGTGTTGCAGGCGCTTTCTAGACAGAGAGGTGATCATATTCTTATGTTATACCCTTGAAGAGTAGATGACCTTGTCGTGGTCATGACCTTTTGGTTGATCGTGTCTTTTGAGATTTTACAGTGAAGTGATTCCGTGTAGAGCCTCAATCCCCAAGTGTGTTTTACATGTTTCTACCATGATAAAGATATCGTCGTCTTGCATTCCGTACTGGTGACTTTGTAGTAATTTTTGCTATGGTGAAGCTCTGGCTGGTATCAACAAACGAGCGACTAAATTGTCCACGACCACGAGATTTTAGCAGTATGGATCAAAAGTTGGCCATGACTACAAACCCAGGATGGATGCGATCATGATCCTCGACAGAGGGACACTACACCAAATTTCCGTTACAAATGGCCGTTACAAAATCCGTTACAAATCGTAACAAAAGGGCGTAATGTTACTAATTTTTTAAAAATTCGTAAAGGGCTAAGCCGTTACGAAATTTTTATAGGTGTGCCAGTCACACGCTTGGTCGCACTTGGGTGGTAACACCTTTAGAATTTGCGTGTGCCATTCACATGCGTGGCATTATGTTTCCACCCACAATGAGTTATACCAAAGGATATTTCCTCCCATGCTTGTGCGATTCACATGCGTGGTTTTGAGGATATCTCAGCATTTATCCAAATCGAAATTTCATTTTCATTTTTTTCTTTTCTCTCTTCTGCTCCTCTCCTCTCCACACTCGTTAATCTTCTGACTTTGAAGAACTGTGTTTGATTAATGAGTTTAGGTTTCGATTTTAGTTTCGATCTGCACAAGTCATCATAAATTTTTCAATTTTAGGGTTTTATCATCATTAAATCAGATTTTTAGGGTTTCATCCGATACCAATTTTTTTTTTTTTTGATTTCATTTTAGGGTTCGTCGGAGTTGGAGCTTTGAAGAACTCGATTTTGAATCTCGGCTTAGAAGGTATATGTTTCTTCTTGTTATCTGTTAGATTTTCTCTTCCTCCTATCTTTTTTTCTTCCTTGTATCACATCTCGAATCGAGTTAATTTTAATTTCATAACTGTTAATCGAGTTTAGGTTTCGATTTCATCATCGTATTTCATCCGTGTAAGTTTTTCGTCATCTGTTTTAGGGTTTGAGTTATTTCGATTTTAGGGTTTCGGTTGCTAATCGATTTAAGGGTTTGATTATTCGGGAATTTTAGTTGTTTATTTGTTCTGTTAATCAGATTTTAGTTTTAACATATGCTTTCAAGTCATGCTCGGCCTTTTGAAGTTGAGATATATTTTTGTTGTTTATTTGTTCTGTCCCATCTGAATCGCTTTGGTCACAGTTTATGTTAATCAATAATATAATTGGATGGATGAAAATAGACGGAAAAGCCTTTTAATCATGATCATATGAGACTTCTGGTTCAGAATTGGAGTTTCTTTTTTTCTTAATGGATCTTTCGATAACCATATTTAGCTTTTGAAGTACCATGTTTTTATGCTTGTAAGGGTTCATACATTAGGCCAGTGACACGTGCAAGGCGTTCATCCATGGACTGTAATACTAACATATGTACGAAGAGATGTTAACCGGAAACCGTATGTCTGAAACAAAACTTCCAACCACATATCTCCATATGATTTGTATATACCACTGTTTATTAACACATACTAAAGATTCGTGACTTATTGCCTTGTTAAATCTTATGTTCCCTGGTTAAGTTTCATTGATATGGTAGTGGTGACTAAAATCTTTAGATAGGAGATTGCTTCAAACTCGGATCGTAGTACAATCCTCATAATGTTTTAACTAATGAGGTAATTCCATGTTTTGATGAAAAAGAAACTAAAAGAAATCAATGCCTTCTGAAGGAAAACTAAGTGTCTTCTGAGCAGAGTTAGCTTCATAGATCTAATACTTGCTTGCCTGAATTTATTTCTTTATTCATGTTTCAGTAGGATTCTTGTGATCCAAAATTTATATTTTCTCTGTTGATCCGGAAATGAGTCGGGAGATGCAATTTCGAAATATGTTTTGTTTCTTGGTTCTTCGGGTCTCTTCCTCGCTTTGAGACGTCCGAAATGATTCTTCTAAGGAGATTATTCATATGAATGCTCAGGTTCTTGTGGTATTTGTCATTGTAGAATCGGTCTTCATCGATGCTCTGCACTTCTTTATGTCTGCGTTCATTTGGTCTGCTGATTGTACTATTTTGCATCGATGGAACTGAGGTACAAAGTTTTTTCGAATTTCCTCCTTACTTTTTTGTTTGATTGTTTCGTCTAAACTTGATTATATGGTGCATCCATCATTGGGAATCAATTGTAAAGGTTTGCTTCATGATCATGACCGAGACATTCTTTGTCATAAGTATAAGACCTTCTTACTATGTCTACTTAGAATATTTTTTTGCATTTAATGTTTGGAGAGGTGAAGTTAGTAATAATTAGTAACTAATGTGTACAACAGACCAGAAGAAGCGAGATAACGTTTGTGATTCTTGATCTTTTATACTTGAAGAAGTTGTAAATCAAATTTGAAATTGAACGATATGTAACCGAATAGACGTACATTATGCTTCATGGATGGTAAGGAAAAAAAGTTATATTTCAGATGCTTTTCATACCATCATGCGGGCTTCATGTGCATAGGGCGGATCTTTTAATATACTTGAAGCATCTAACTCTTAAGTTATCGAGGTCAACTTTGTGTCTTTGTAGGATACCTTTTAATTTTCATAGGAAATTGCTCGAGAAGAATTGTGCTCCAAAGGTCTGCTAATTATTGGTATTTTTTTTTTGTACTAATTTCACTATGCATCAGGTCCACGCCTAATATTATCTTTAGCATAGTTACTTGAAATTGTTACATTATAATGAATGGACATCCTGATTTTTGGGAATTAGAACTGCATTTCCCCTCTAGTCACTGCGAAAGGAAAGTAAACCTTGATTAGTGGTTGGCAAGTAGTCATTGATATCTGTTTAAATAGTAGAGTACTTAACCGATTCTTTGAACTTTACTCTGTGATGTTTTTTTCCTCTCCAGGGAATGCACGCTTGCCGAGTTACTGTGATCTTAAGGTAGATGAACAGGGATCCATTTTTTAGCAACTAACATGTCATTGTATATCTTTTTTCTCATCTTAGTATTGTGCATCTCTCAATCAGGGTATTCAAGAATTCTGGGAATAAGAAAGTAAACCTTCCTTGTCTTGGGGAGGTAACAATTCTTTCAATGGGGGTATTGCCATTCTGTCTAGCGTTTGCCATCTTTTGGGCTGCAAATCAGCATGTATCATATGCATGGTTTGGCCAAGATGTTCTTGTAAGCTTCTGTCTTCTTCATTTTTTAGTTTGCTTTTAGTTCATTCTTATTTTGCTTTACTTGGATAATATACGCTTGATATATATTGGAGCGTACAGATTACTTGTTTCGAAGCTAGAAATGTTAGAAGTGGTGCATGTATGTAACTCCTGTATGGTTGGTTTTTGGTTTGTCAGAAGTTTTTGATTTTCTGGTGTTGAAATTTTCATGATCTTTGAAATTTAAATAATCACCAAGGTCTTGGAAATAACGATTTACAAGAGGTTTAGTTCTGATGCATCAAGAGCTACCTTTTGTATTTACTCTTTCTATTTTGGGAATTTTTGTATACGTTACCCTCGATAGTCAAGACTGGATAGTAAATATGATATATGATGATTTAGGGATGTATACACATTACACACTGGCGGCTTTGTTCAAGAAATAGATAAAACAGGACAACTGTCAGTCTATCATATTTAACACACTGCCAGCACATGGTTGAGAAAAATCTGAGTTCTGGTTGTTGATTTGGTATTTCTCATTATACCGTTCAATGGTTGTCTTTTTCAGTATGCCCGTATATCCGTGTAAGGAGAACAATTCTTCTTTTCCAAAAGAGACACTTAACATTTATTATGGAAGAACTTTAAACTTCTTTTCGTAATGTTTGGCAGGGAAATCTGATTCATGAAACTCAACTACCTTGGTTTTGTTGCTTACCTATGTATTTCTTTATTTTGTTGCCAGGGGATCTGTTTGATGATATCAGCACTGCAAAGGACACGTATACCAAATATAAAGGTACCAAGTGTATATTTTTGTTTTGTTTCTTCAACTTACATTTCTCAGCTATTGCTTCTTCTCCAACATCCTCATCTGTCAAGTGCTACTTTGTCTGCATAGACTGTGTTGATTCTCCATTGACAATTGCCTCTTCCATTTTGTTTTGTAAATCTGTTTCCGAAGCACGATCCCTCTTTATGCATGTACATAACGTCTCAAGCATTGCTAAATATATGGCTAGGTAATTAGAATATTTATTATGGTGTAATCTCTTTCAACAGAAATCCATACATTATTCGGTCTTGGTTTAAATGAAAAATCTTGTTGTGTTGGAGTATGCAGGTTTTCCCTCATTTTATTAGTGGTTCTCAAAGTTCAAGAAACATCTATTAGTGGTTCTCAAAATTCAGATCCCGGAGTTGTTCCTGGTAGTGAGCTTGCGAAAGATCTCAGCCCAGCTGTACATATTGTTTCTAACGTATCACTGTCTCAAGCCCAGCGGTGCATGTCAATTTTTTGCTCTATGTACAAAGGTCAACCATTTAGGCTCTCTGGTTTTCATTGAATTTTTCTAACTGATATAATTTGAAATCCTTGGCACCAATTGGAAGTAATTTTTTTCTCTTTTTTTGAATTGGCTTAGGTACCAACTCATTTCCTCTAGGTGCTGATTCGTATTATTGGAGCAGTGAGGCAAAGTGCTTGCAAAGTTGCGATGGAAACATTACACAAGAGAAGGAGACTGTTATGTGAGTTCCGCATTGGTTAGTTTTATCTTATATGCTCTTAAGTTCTAAGCAAATGTTGTATGAGCTTTAGGCCGCAAATAACTTAGGCATTCTCTCAAGTTTCTAAGCAGATGTTGCATTCCCTCAAAACTTAGGAATTCTGTTAAGTTGTTGAAACTTCAAAGAATAAAAAAGTTATTATTATTATTATAAAATGTGTAATAGAATTTGTTTGGATTGAATGACAGACTTGTGCAGCTAATTGAATTTAGAATTCCACTTATTTAGTGAAGAATAACGCTTTGTCAGCCTTGACTTTGGTTTGACCAGTCGATGTTGATCGCAAGTAATTTTTGTTGTTACAAAAAAAGTTCGTGAATCGCTCTACCTCGTTACGACAACGTTGTTACAAAAAAATTGTGAACGCCCGGAAGAGTTTGTTACCACGTGGCAAACCAGTGGCTCACAACATTACGAGGGCCCGTTACAACCAAAATTGTAACGCCACAAAGCCGTAGTTACAAAAAAATGTAACACCCACTTTGCAACAGGCAAGAGCCGTTACAACCCGTTTTAGTAACGGCTCAGTTCTGTTTCTAATCCCAGAATTTGGTGTAGTGGGAGTGTGATGGCTACGGCACGATACTTAGCAGTAAGGAGTGGTTGCTACGGCACGATCCTTGGCAGGAAGGAGTGGCGGCTACGTCACAACCCTTGGCAAGGAGGAGTGGCGGCTACAGGGGAGAATGTTGCGACTTCGGGAGCGAACGTTGAAGCGGAGCGTTTTCTTGAGAAAAACGTTGAAGAGGCTCCTTTTGAGTTGTGGCCATGTCCGTATAAGTTTTGGCAAGAACTTCCTGTCTCTCCATTAAATCGATAATGGTAATGGGAAGGTTGGTTTCTTCTGGCTTATCGTTCTGACGAAGGTTGGTTTCTTTTGTCTTTGATTACCCTTTTCCAAGTGGTCATTAAGTGTATTAAGGCACAAAGAGAGAAAAAAATGGTTCACTTCC
Organism: Papaver armeniacum; assembly: GCA_023531295.1. NCBI lineage: Eukaryota > Viridiplantae > Streptophyta > Magnoliopsida > Ranunculales > Papaveraceae > Papaver > Papaver armeniacum. The sequence goes on from JAJJWW010012316.1 coordinate 306,728, forward strand.
AAAACCAAAAAATCTCCAAATTTCCAAGTCTCTAGAAATATCACCTCTTGGAGAGAGATTTCTACCATGCCTATTTTTAAGAAAAAGTCTCTTTAAATCTCTGAAAAACAAACAACAATTCTCCTTCGAATAACAGGAGCGTCGGAGTAACTCTTATGAAATCCCAATCCAATAACATGGAGTTTCAGAGAATTTAAATGACTTGAAAAAAGTCGCTAACCAATAACAAGAAGTCATTCAAACAGTAGATTTGCGAACTCCCCAAAAGTCATTCAAAATCTTATTTGACTAACCTCCTGTTAAACCCCCTGTTAGTGGTAAAAGCTAGAATGCTAGGATGCTAGGTTTTTTTGGGGAGTTCTAGGGAGTTTACAGTGTATTTTTGCCTCACTCCTAATCTCTCAAAAGACTAGAGATTTTGGAAGAGTCTCTCAAACTCCCTACACTCAAAACACCAAACTCGCTCGAATCGCCTATACTCTTACACTCCCTTAAAATCCCCAAGATCCAAAAATACATTAAACTCCCCAATTAACCTTCTCCTAAAAAAATAAATAAATAAATTGACCGGTGGTGGTAGGTTAGTGTTGAGGTGGAGGCAGGGATGATCGTGGTGGTGGTGGTTGCCGTGTTGGTAAAGAGAGAGATTGGTATATCTAGAAAGGAGGGTAGAGAAACAATAACGGACGTCTCACTAATTAATTAAGATTACACGTCCCTAGAAAGATTAAGAGCTGTAGGATGGCAAAAGCAATACTGACTTTTACCTTACAAAACCGATTTGACCACCTAAAAGAGGCAAAAAAAAAAAAAAAAAAAATCGGCCGGAGTATACGGGTGCGGGGATATGGCGAAAAAATCTTTTAAGAAAAAATAATAATATACCAAATTTTTCTCTACGCCAAAGTTTAGTTACTTATGGGTGGTTTCGATCAAAATCCATAGGATAGGAGACAATGCAGTCTAGCCCAAAAACGCAGTTGGAAATTTGGGACCCCCTATGACCTGACAGCAGTATATTGTTACTTGCCTCAAAAGCACCGGTAATTTATCTGGTCTTCTGTGCAGTAAATAAAGGTGAAAAGTAGTATTTTGAAAAAGTCGCATCGTGTTTTATCTCTTTCCAATATGTCGTGCCATCCATTGATTGGTTAGATTGCATCCTCTGGTCCCACTTTTAACTAACGAGGTACAGTAAAACTTCAATAAATTAATAATGTTGGGACTGCCAAATTCTATCAATTTAGCGAAGTATTAATTTATCGATAAATTAATAAGTTATTAAATTATCGAAACTTTCTAAGTTTAAGTTTCAAAAATAAAATAAAATATTTAAGTTAAACCTAAATATTTCCCATAACAACAAATATATTCAAGGTTATAAACGAGAAAATCAACTCAAAAAAAAATTAATGTCCTTGAGACAATTAATATTGCAGTTTCGTCATGGACAAAAGATGTTCAACAAAAGTCAATTGCAAATTGTTTCCAACATTGTAAACTTTGGTCACAAGAAAATGAAGATGTACCAGTCGTTGAAGATGAAGGTATTAATGAACTTGGATTGATAATCAAAGAGTTGAATTACCGTAATCAAATAAATGTCGATATTTTGCTAGACTATCTGGTGAAAATGATAACAAGATGTAAATTTGGACAGATTTAAAATTATTGGGAGTGTTATATCAAATCCCAAGAAGAGGAACTAGAGGATAATAGTTGCGTTGTGGAGCCAGTTTCTCGTAAAAAAAAAAATCTTATCAATAGTAAAGCTAAATGATTTCCTCTACAATTTAAAAAAAGACACTCCCGAACTCCTCAAGGGACTACAAAATATGAGAGATAAATTCCAATGTTGCATAGATGTGAACAAGAAACAAACAACTTTGGAATCTTATTTTAGGAAGACACCGTAATGTAGTGCTATTATAATGATTATTAATTTATATTTCAATTGGGCCTTATTGGACACTTAAATTTTTTATTATCTTATAAATTTAGCGAGGTTATTAATTTAATACATTGGCCCAAGTCGGGACCGGCAAAAAGTATTATTTTAGCGAAGTTATTAATTTATCGCGGATTAATTTATTGAAGTTCTACTGTAGTTGAGTTTCATTCGAAAACCCATCTACAAAGTTTGCTGCTAATGCAAATCGTGTGTGTAATCATATAGTATCATAGTTATGAAAAGGCATGAGTTTTGTGTGCATGGTAGCCCGGGCTATCAGACGGACATCATTTAATGGGGACCCTGTTACGAGAGTCGGGAAGTTCTGGATTGGGTTTTTACATGGACGGCTACGAAAGAGTCACGGCTACGACAGACTCTCGGTTTCTACCATAAAATAAATACAATTACCATAAATTTTCCAGTGTCGAAAATGTTAAATACCTTTCCAGTTTTTTTTTTTTATTATTTTATTTACGCACCACATTCAAAGATCGATAACTAATCTAAATCCTCTCCTTTTGTTTACCAAATATGCCATGAAATCATAATTTTCTCAACCTTAAAAGTATAGGTTCAAAAGCTCAGACGCAAGGTCGTTCGATCACTTTTATGCTAGGGTTATAGACACTTAATCAGCAGGGACGGGCCTAGCAAGGGGCTAACCCGGGCTATAGCCCGTCCCTAAATTTGTCCCACAAAAAATTTACTATAGAAAATTTTTTAAAACTTATTTTTAGCCCCCGTAGTAGTACATATTTAATCTTTAGCCCACCCTAAAATTATTTTTGTCCCCCTATATTTCTACATATTTAATTTTCAGCCCACCTAAGATATAATTAAGAGCTAAATCTTATTAAAAACAAAAAGAAATTCTACTCTTCAACACAATTATCTCCCATTTTACTTCTACAAACTATAAAAAAAAATTCGTTATCGTATTTTGCTACTTAATTTTTTGCTTTTATTTTTAATTGTGCATCAATTTAGTGTGTTCAGAGGTGGATTACATCACCATTAGCTATGCGTTTTGTTCCAAAAAAAATTTGGAGCGGCCGAAGGCCGCTTTTAAAAATCATTGGCATTTTAGCCCTACCCAAGAAAAAACCTTGGGTCCGTCCCTGTTAATCAGTGTCTTTTCTTTTTTTTTATCGACTATTTTTCTTTTCTTTTCTTTTTTAATCAGTGTCTTTTCACAGTAGAGACATCAACAGATTAGCTTTATAGGGAATCATTGTTAACATTATGCAGAGGATCATTATTATCCTCTTAGTTTATGTAAATTAAGTTGCCTACTTTTTGATTTTCCAGCTATCCAGATCGGAAGCAAGAACGTACGCCAAATCAAGTAATCTCGAGATTATGTGATAGTGGAGGTGATCAAGCTTTGGTCGTACCTTGATAGAAAACCGACATTGAACAGGGGCCATCATCAGGGATAACACCAAAATACGTTTGACGGATAAATCCAAACGTTTATTCCTTAGGAAGGGGTGGAGCCAGAATTCTAGAAATGGGTGGGCAAATTACCAATCAATGAACATTTGAGGGGGTGGAAAAGGGTTAAAATGGTTAAAATGGGAAAAAAATAGTTTAAATTAGGCTTTGGAGCTCACATTTGAGGGGGTGCAATTGCACACCCACCTCTAGGGATGGCAATGGGGCGGGTATGGGGCGGGACCTTGAATCCATCCCCTACCCCATTCAAAAAACCAAAACCCATCCCCAAGATTTCACCATAAGAATGGGGCGGGGGCAGTCAGGGGAACCCAGTAGGGATGGGTTTTCCATGGGTTACCATAACATTACAATAAATATTTAAAATTTTGTAAATAATAATAATTTAAAAATAATTATAATGGTTCAAACAATGATACTAACCTAAGCAGTGCATTTTGAAATTTTAAGTTTATAATAACCAACTAAAATTGAAAAATAAATGAAATAATTGATCCACAATTAAGACTTATGGTTCATTTTACTTCTTAGATTCTTCATTATTAACCATCTTCCTCCATGTTAATCATCTCATCATGATCTTCTTCGTTATCTTCCAAAAAGTTCCTCGATTAGATATAATAAGTTATGGTATGGGGCGGGTATGGGGTGGGGACCTTGAATCCCATCCCCACCCCATTCTCGCATCACTACTTTTCGGGGATTCCCCGCACCCGCCTTTCCCCATTTATACGGGTAAAACCCTAACCCATAGGGGCGGATCCCCACGAGGATGGGTTTGGGTGGGGCAAATTGCCATCCCTACCCACCTCTCAATGTGCCTCCGCCCCCGATGGTGTTTTTTCTTTTCTTTCTTCTTCTCTTTTCTCTTTTATTTTTCTGCAGTATTGTCTTTCTTTTTCAAGGGTTTCAATTTTTAATTCTGATTTTCTTAATCGAAACTTCAATCACCGGTAAAATCACCATCTTTCTTTTCTTTTTGTTTCAAATTTTCTTATTTGTTTCCTAGAACTAATTTTCATATTTGTTTCTCATTCGATTTTCATCATTACAATCTCATACTCTTATGTTTTCTCTTAATTTAAAGAGAGGATGATCATGAATTACACTGTGGAGAAGAAAGGGTTGTAATAGACGTGGATTTTGATAATCCTGCATCTTATGATGATGCTGATGTTGCAACCGTATGGATGTCTGTGCCTAACAAGTACTTTCCAATTACTGAAGAAGAATGTTATAAACAAAAGAAGAAAATTCCTCCTATACAAGTTCTGCACACTATTGTCAAGGTGATGAAGAAGAGAATGAATTAGAAGCAGGTGTCACTGATTCAACATCAATAAAAGAGAACGAAGAAGTCGTTTCAACCACTGTAAGTAATAAATACTAATTTGAATGTTTCAATTTTAATTGATATATGAACATAACAAACATTTGAGGTGCTCATATATGAAATTTTGTTGAATAATTTTTTTCACCTAGATTCAGATGGGAATGAAACTGATCACAAGGTGGCTCAAAATCTTAAATGTGTTGGTTATGCTTCAGTAGTTCTGTTGGAGCTGTTCGTAAAACTTCTAAAGGTAATTTAATAATCACAAAATTGGTCAAAAAGACCAAAATCAATAATTTTTGGGTGAAAAAGACACTTAGGTTTTGATACTGTTTAAATAACCAAAAATTAAAAAGATACTGTTTAAATGGACAAAAATTTAAAAATGGCGAGGATGTAACCAGGTTTCATCCTGTCCATTTTCAAATATTTTTTTCTTATTTTAGTTTACACAGGATGCATCCAGTTTTCATCCTTGCTATTTTTTAACAATAATTTGAGGATGAATCCCGGTTTCATCCTTGCTATTTTTTTTTTTGGCTATTTCACCCGTACTTTATTTTACTTGTCCATTTGAACCGTGTTTTAAATTTTTTTGGACAAATGACCCATTTTCTCTTTAATAATCCATGTGGTTTTCTGGGAAAATATACCTCAATTTAATTTTTAATTATTTCATTTCTTCTTTAAATTAATTAGCTAACATGTTGAATAATTTTAACATCATAAACTCCCCATGATCTTTTAAATCCAAATATACATCCATATACTCATTTTTCCCACTCTAGCTTTATACAGAGAGGTCACATGAACAACCGATAAATTAATTTATTACTTATTTTCAGGGCTGAGTCTTGCATGGATATAACTAAGTCACATGATATCTGATTCCCGGATCATGTAATTATAATTAGTGTTAAAACGAACACCCAAGATTCCTAATGTGTAACGGTTTTTTATTATTTTAAAGTTTCTAGCCATGTGTTTAACAAAGTATTCTCTTCATTCTAAATTTACGCGAAGCAGAGACAATCAAAATCATGGGCATGTGACAGTAAGCATTATTGAAGTCTTTCAAATTTACATTATGTAATGATTTGTATTTTTTCCTACAATTAATAATCATGTTGAACCAGAAAATGTTGGGTATATCTGTACCAAGTACTCCATAAACACAGAACTCCATGCGTCGTGAAAGCGCTAAAGGAAAATTCTTGCAGCCAGTTATTTATGATAGTCGTGCTTCGTGGATTGGTTAACTTGATTGAGAAAGCTATATTAACAACTGGGGAAGCGGATACTATTTACTAAGGTGTTCAGTCTGGGTCTTTCAAACCAGGTAAATCTAATGAGCTCCCACGATTGAAAGGGGCATTACCTCAATTTGGATCTCCTCTCTTTATATCTTAATTTGGAAATTTTTTTCATAGGTTTTCTCCTTTGTGAATCCGAAAGCTGAGATTTTGATAAATGGGTTTTTCTTAAAATACTATCACGCGGTGTATATAATTTGACATCTGGCAGATGGATGAAGGATCAAATCATGAAAGTATTTTTAGTTACGCAATGAATGTTTATCTTTCTATCTATCTTAGAAAAGCAGGTTCCCTAAATCTTAATGTGGTAAATTGTATTTGTATATGCTTTTTTCATATTTATAGTAGGTATATGGGTGATTGTTCGCCTTTGATATAGGTTGTTCTTTGTTTTTCTGTTGGGACCGATTATAGTTGCTGAATACCACATTCATCAACCACTCATCTATAGAAAGTTGAATGCTCATTCTTAACATATTAAAATGGAGGGTGGCACAAGATGCCTATGTCCCCCTTTAGTAGAAAAGGCAAAAAAACCACTCTTAACTGAACTATGTTAGTATTTATACGTCTAATTTGTACTTCTCCTGGAAGCAGTTATATTAATAACTGAACTATGTTACTCAACTACTTCAGCTGATGCCATCTCTTCATGTAAATACAAAATTAAGTAATTTTCTGCTCTGAAAAGCAAGAAGATAACATACTGCGGTTTTGTTGCTATTTCTTGGTTTTTATTGCATAATTTGATTTCTTTTTTACTGACTTTCTATTCTTACTGCTTTTACTTACAATATTGTGGTTTTTATAATTTACTGATGGTATCGGTATGTATCGTGCTCTTATTTCTTCTGGATATAGTCCCATAGATAATTTCTTGATAGATGATGCATCACCGACCAATACAGCGATTCGGGATAGAGTTTTCCAGTCAGACACTTCGAGATCGCAAGTTTTCTTATTTACAAAAGACATTTTAGCCGGTATGAACTCGAGGGTTAACTCAACGGTCCTTGGTTTCGTTGCCGAATTCAAAGATCAAATGGATTTAGAAGAATTTGCATATGTAGTTTTGGAGTACATATATTAGCTATGGATGTGAACGATAGGTTAAACTCTTAAATATTGTTAAACTCTTAAATATTTTCACATCGTTTTACATGTTTTATTAATTATGGGACTCATCTGCGTCTTTAATTGATATTTGTAATTATGATGGCTATGTGACCGTAAAGGTTGAACTCCTAGATACGTATAGGTTGAACTCCTAGATACGCAGCAATTTACATTGGATCAGTACTTGATAGTCTTATTGAACAGGTATTTTGCGATCAGAGCATACAGTTAAGAGCTAAATGAGTGGGGTTAGGAACTTTCATTTTCATTCTTCAAAGTTCTAGGAGTCATTACATGATTTGGTCTGTGTGATAGAAGCTTTTTTGTGGAAATTTGTTCTCTATTTTTCAGTATCTGAATTTGTCAGATGAGAATACGGTTGATGCACTGATATTGCTAGAAGATGCAATAAAAATTGAAAAATTTGAATGTATTAATGAAGATGAGGAAATCACTGTCAGTTTACCGACCTCTACCAATAAAAAAAGAAGAAGATCCCTCTTTCTTAAGGAAAACCGACCATTGGAAAAGGTCAACGGGAGGCCAGATCTCCTAATCCATATAATTCCTACATTGTGTTATTTTTCTAATTTCAACAGATTCCTAATAGTCGGGCTTATTATGACCCGCTAACCAGACACCGGGACCATTAGACACGACTAACCTATAGGCTCTCAACTCACGAGCCAGGCCCAGGTGAGCTTAAGGATAGGTCTACATTTTCTTAGATTGTCTAGCCAATGCTGTTTGGCTTAGGACACAATGGAAGGGATACTGAAACGTAAGTTCTGAGTTGGAGGATACTGCAACACAAATCCAAAGCCTCATTTTCTCCAACCGAATTTTCTTTATTCTCACTAGACTACTTTGTTACTGGAGGTATAAAACATGTGGGCCCGGCTCAGCCCAGCCCACGAAATCATGTTGTGCTGGAGATTATGACGTATTGTGTTGGGCTATGCCAGAAAAATAAACTTGTTGTGATGTGCATGTGCTGTGCTATGCCGGGTATATTTATTTCATATTTTCCAATATAAAATATTTTCAAAATATCTTGGTATTATATGTGTTATTATGAAAATAAGTCAATACTAACCTGCGTATCTTTTAGAGACGGAGGGAGTATATAACAATAATAAAATGTCAATACTTGGCTAGAATAGTGGCTTTTTGTGAAATATGCACAAAATGTGATGTATTGTGCCATGTTGTGTAGTATTTTATACATATTATGACGTGCTTTCTTAACGTACTGCGCTTTGTCGTGCTACGTGCTTATCCGTGCCGCGTGATGTGCTGGGCTACTGTGTTGATTAGTCAAGCCCAGACCATCCCATGAAACTAACGTGTTGTGCCATGTCGTGCTAAATCACGTGCAGGGCCGAGCTATGCTCAAATTTTAGCGTGCTGGGCTGGGCTCTGTTCGTGCCGACACAACTCAATTTACATCTCTATTTGTTACCATCATTTATGAACTAAATCAAAGGATATGAACTAATCCAAGAATTTTATATAGCTTTAAGAAACAAAGTTAACAAACCATACAATAATTAAAAAAAAAAAAAAAACCCGAAGAGCTTGAGCCCTAGCTGTAGACTGATCATAATGCAGCACGTTTCACAATGTAAATAGATTATATAATCCACACAATTTTCTAATTGTGAAGTTTTCTAACTTTAACAGATTTCAAGAACCCCAGATGGTATGACCCGACTAATCACATATTGAAACCTCTGACCCTGGCTAACCTTTATGCTTACCCCTGAGCCAATGCTAACATATTCAACTAATCACTAATCCTGCCTAACCCTAATGCGGACTCAATGTTTTTAATATAACTAGATTTTATAACTCAGTACTTGTTTAAGTTATTGTGTTTAAGGAGACAAAGCTTTAATGGAGAAGAAACCAAAATAGAAGAGAAGGAGAATCAATGAGTGTTTTATTCATTCTCTTGTTTCTATTTAAGTACACATGACAAAGAAGAGATGTAGGAATTAGTGTTGTTACATGTGTTGGTGGTAATAGAGAAAGTATTACATGTGTTAAGCATGAAGATAAAAGTACATGCACAATGCCACCTCAAGTGGTCAACCACTCATATTACTACAACACTCCCCCCTTGGATGACCACCATTATAAACTCATTGCTTTGTCAAAACCTTTCCAGAAAACATCCGTTGATGAAAAACTGGTCAAAGGAGAAAAATACTTGAGCTTCTGAAATGGCGTCGCTTGTCAGGACTCTTCTCCTTTGTAGAACCGTGTCAGGAAAAATATTTCGCACAAAACCTGAGCACTTGTAAGGAGAAGAATAGCCTCAACCGAAGTTGAATCTTTAGTGTTTTTGTTGTCTCATTAAAAACCTTGCCGAGTAACAAAACCCTGTGGGAAAAAGTAACCTCGGTGAAGGAAAAGAGTACAACACACTTTGATGTCATCAGTACATCGCTAGATGCTCCCCCTGATGTTGACATCTCTCCATGATTTGCATTTATGGTATTATTGTTGTCTCATTAAAAACCTTTTCGAGTAACAAAACCCAGTGGGAAAAAGTAACCTCGGTGAAGGAAAAGAGTTCAACGTAACATTTGATGCTCCCCCTAATGCATGACAATTTCTTTAGTCTAATACAATCATGGGAGTGGACAATTCCTTTAGTCCGATGGAGTCACGGAAGTTCGGACAATTTCTTTAGTCCTATACTTCTCACATGTTTTCAAATGTGGACTTAGGTAATGACTTAGTAAATAAGTCTGCCACATTTTAAATCGATTTTACTTTACTGACTTGAATGTTTAGAAGACATTGTTGTTGCTGATTGTAAAAGAACTTTGGTGATATATGTTTCGTATTATCACCCTTGATATACCCTTGCTTCATCTGTTCGATGCAAGCTGCATTATCTTCGTAAATGCAAGTTGGCTCTTCAGTGGTAGAACTCAAACCACATGTCCCTCGAATGTGTGTAATGATAGACCTTAACCATATACACTCACGAACCGCCTCATGTAGGGCAATGATCTCAGAGTGGTTCGTGGAGGTAGCCACAAGGGTTTGCTTGGTCGATCTCCAGGATATCTTTGTATTCCCGATAGTGAACACGTATCCAGTTTGTGATCGACCTTTGTGTGGGTCTGAGAGGTACCCAGCATCAGCAAAACCAACCAAAACATTATTTGGGGTTCCAGTATAAGGAGTCGCAATCACATTAGCATCTCTCCTTTCGTCTTCGTAGGGATAAAACAAACCCAAGTCAATGGTTCCCTTTAGGTATCTAAAGATATTCTTTATACCATTCCAATGACGCTGCGTTGGCGCTGAGCTATATCTAGCTAACAAATTCACTGAGAATGAGATATCTGGTCGAGTACATTGTGCTAAGTACAATAATGCGCCTATTGCACTTAGATAGGGATATTCAGCTCCAAATACATCTTCACCATCTTCCTTTGGACGAAATGGATCTTTATGTACATCTAAAGTTCGACCAACCATGGGAGTGCTAGCAGGGTGCACTTTGTCCATATTAAATTGCCTGAGTATCTTATGGACATATGCAGACTGGTGGATTAATATTCCACAAGCTCGATGTTCTAGTTCAAGTCCTAGACACATTCGAGTTTTCCCAAGATCTTTCATCTCAAATTCGGATTTCAAATAGCTTGCGGTTTCTCTTAGTTCATCAAGAGTACCTACTATGTTCATGTCGTCGACATAGACAGCTATAATAGCAAATCCGGAACTTGTTTTCTTTATAAACACGCAGGGGCACAATTCATTATTTGTATATCCCTTCCCAATCAAATAATCACTTAGACGGGTATACCACATCCGCCCGGATTGCTTTAATCCGTAAAGTGAGCGTTTCAACTGAATTGCAAACGCACTCCGTGGTTTAGAGTTACTTGATTTGGGCAATGGAAGTCCATCTAGGAACTTTCATGAATATGTACGTATCAAGATCCCCATAGAGATATTCGGTAACCACATCCATAAGTTGCATTTCAAGTCCTTTAAAACAAATAAGGCGACTAAGTAATCTTAACGTTATGACGTCCATTACAGGAGAGTACATTTCTTCGTAATCAATCCCGGGCGTTGTGAGAAACCTTGCGCCACAAGGTGAGCCTTATATCTCAAGACTTCGTTCTTCTCATTACGCTTTCGACAAATACCCATTTATGTCCTACGGGCTTTACACTGGTGGGGTTAGCACTACCGACCAAATACCTATCACCAGGTGAATTTAATTCGGCTGGATTGCATCTCATTGAGGCCAATATGCTCTCTTTTGGCATTACGCAATAGAGCGTGGTACGATATCATCGTGCTCTATAATCTCTCGAGAAAATGTATATGCGAATATATCATCAATATGCGTGGAGGATCTTTCCATCAACACGTATGAACTTTCACAATCCATAGAGATTTCTTTGTTCTCTCGGAATCAATTCAAACCGGGCGTCCCCCAAAAGTAATGATTCATGGACATAACTGTAATCAGAGACAATCTCATGAGATGGATTATCTGTATTGATGATACATGGATCGGTTTGTGCCTTACTCTCCCTTTTCTTCCTTGGCTGAGTATCGATCGAACCAAGTGGTCTCCCCCTCTTCCTTTTGAGGGCCACGGCCTCAGCTACAGTTCCACCAAGTGTAGCCTTGGTACCTATATTTATGGTACCTTTTCCCTTGTCGGGAATTTCCAACCTTGTAGGCACGTTTGCAGCTGGTATATGTGATCTCTTCACTTTAGCAATATCAGTAAATGCATCATGCATTGAATTTGCCACATTCAGAAGATCGATAATTCTTTTCACTTCACTTTCGCATTGTGGAGTGCGGGGATCAAGATGAGACAACGTGGGAACACACCACGACAATTTCCTGCTCGTTTCCCTTTGGAAGTCCTTTTCCATACCTCCCCTAACGACGGGAAGGTTGTCTCATCAAAGTGACAATCCACAAATCTAGCGGTAAAGAGATCGCCTGTCAAAGGTTCTAAGTAGCGGATAATTGTTGGGGATTCATATCCAACATAAATACCTACTCGTCTTTGTGGACCCATCTTAGTACGTTGTGGGGGCGTAATAGGCACGTATACGGCACAACCAAATATGCGTAAATGTGAAATATCGAGGCTCATATCCGTTACCAAGCTGGTACGCGAGAAAATGGTTGGCTAGTAGTGGGTCTAAAGCGAATAAGTAATGCTGCATGCAATATGGCATACCCCCAGGCAGTAATAGGCAGGTTGGAACGCATAACCTATGCCCTAGCTATCATCTGTAACCTTTTGATGGTAGCTTCAAGACCATTTTGAGTGTGTACATGGGGTACGAGATGCTCTATGTCAATTCCATTAGACATACAGAAATCATCAAATCCTTTAGATGTAAATTCTCCGGCATTATCAAGTCCGATAGACTTGATTGGATGATCAGTGGTAGTGAGCCCTTAGTCGTATAATTTGTGCTAGGAGCTTTGCAAATGCAGCATTTCTTGTGGACAACAATGCAACATGTGACCAACGGGTGAAGCATCAACGAGAACCATAAAATACCCGAATGGTCCGCATTACGGATGTATAGGTCCACAAATATCACCTTGTATTCTTTGTAAAAATGGAATATTTTGTTTGGTATCTTTAGCATAGGATGGTCTCGATCCTGTCTTTGCTAGAGAACAAGCTTTGCGAGAATGAGCGATGTGCCTTCGATAAGGACAACGAAGAAGAATGGGACAGTGGGTGTGCTTCAATTACTTTGGAAGACGAAGGTTGCACTTTTCTTGCTTTAGATGCATGAAATGTGCATCATTTACTTTAGAATGCACATTGTTACTCTGTATTGTAACAATCTTTTGTCCCATTTTCTTTTTCATTCGAAAGAACAGATGTCCGTGTGAGTTCTTCAAAACACGGATCATCATATCACGACCTGGGTGCCCTAGCCGATCGTGCCAAAGCTTATATAAGTCACTGGCCAACAGTTTATCGTTGGCAACCACATGGGATTCGATAATCCTAATAGTGGTGATATACAATCCACTATAGTGACTTATTAGTTTCTCTAAGATGCGCTTTCTTCCGCATTCACTAGAGGTCACATATATGTACTCAATTCCATTTTCACGGTGAGTTTCTAAGTGATAACCGTTTGCACGGATATCTTTGAAACTTAACAAAGTGCGGTGAGCTCTTGGTGCATATAGAGCTTTTGTGACTTTAATCATTGTGCCGTTTGGCAACAAGAATTGAGCACTACCTCGCCCAATTATTATTAATCCAATCATCGTAGTCACCGATGTATTATAAGGAGTAAAATCGACAAATAATTGTCTGTTTCTTAGGATAGTGTGGGTGGTTGCACTATCAACTAGACATTCAATTTTTCTCCCGGAGACATTCCTACAAGTACATTAGGTAGGAATGTTACAAACAAAGAAAAACGAACAATTTATCTCACTTCCTTTAGAGAATTTTTTCTACTAGAATGACGTCCTTTCCATTCTAATTTACATGCTAAACAACAAATTATCATAAACAAAGTAGAATTCTATAGAACATAATAGAAAATAAGTACTTATAGATAATACATACACATAACATAAAGATGGTAATAACATGTTCAGCAGCGGTAACACCTACTCAAACTATTAAACAAACTATAGTATAAGATAACATAAAAACTTCAAAGCATCTAAAAGCGATGAGTCTAGCAAGCCGAAACTAAATTCTTAGGCCCAAGCAAAATCAGGCACATCCATTGTTGGGGCAAAGTCCTCATTGCCCAGGAAGTCTGAAATTGTGAGGTTGACGTCAGGGGTTACATCATTTTCTTCCATATAGTTAGCCTCTTGTTCAAGAGTTTCCCGGTACTTTTGTAGCTCGCAGGCTACATTGGCACTAGCCTTGCAATGCTTGTACCAATGTCCGGTAAATCCACACCTAAAACAAGGCGCACTTTCGTCTGTGACCTTTTTGTTAATGGGATTTTTAGGTGTTTTCTCGAACTTAGGATCACCACTGTATGGCCAGAAGTTCCTTCTCTGTGACAAACATTAGAGTGACCTTTACGTCCTCGACCTCGATTATGTCCCTTACGTCCTCTTCCACGAGAGGCATTATCTCCACGTGGGTATGGATCATGGGAATGTGAATCGAGAATTTCGAGCCCTCTTTCCTTTGGGGTTCTTTCCCTTATTGACCTTGCCATCGTTAGCTTCGGGAACTTTCTTTTTCCCGACTGGCTACCGCATTGTTATTGACAAGAATCTCATTGTGCCTTTCGGCCACTTGCAATAAGTTTATCAACCTACTAAATGTAGTGATTCTTTTGTTGTCCACCTCTAAACGATCATTGGTTCGCTAGTATCATGGGACGAGGTGGGAAAGGTTGATAGGGTTTTGAATCATTTCCTCATATGTAAGTTTCTTTCCACAAAAGTCCATACATGCCTCGAATTTGCGGCATGTCTTTTGGAAATCATTCACTTTACATAATCGAAAGCGGATTTCGTTCCACGGGACGTTCAATTGTGGTATTAAGGAATCATGAATGTTCCCAAAACGGCTATCTAGAGCATCCCATAGATCTTTTGGCGTTTTCAAGTGGTGATAACCCCAACGTAGGTTAGGATCGATGTGCCTCTTAAGGAACATAAGAGCATGAGCTTTTTCTTTCTCGATTCTTGGGAGCAAAGGTGTCGAGATGGCTTGATAGTGGAGGTGTAGTCCTTTGCCACGAAGGTGGTTTCCACATCGATACCCAACGGTGGTACTCAAGTCCTGCTGAGTCCAAAGTTCGAATTCGTCGAATTGGGTCCATCTACATAGACAAGATAAAGTACATTAATATGGTTCTCAAGTCCTTCTCGAGTCCATAACAAATCACGGTATCATTTTCCCATCACCAACTTTCTTTATGGTTTTGTGGGTAATACGAATATGTCATATAGTCCAATCTTTGATCATAACTTGAGTCCACAAAATTAATTAACCAAGCTTCTTTATGGTTTTTAATAAGGGAACTCTGTTTGCAAACCAAATTTCTTTATGGTTTAAAAATTGCAAACAATTTTGTAACAAGGTTGACAAAATAGTCAACTAAAAATAGGTCTATTAGAAAAAATAAATAAACTACAGGCCCATTTATCATTTATATACGCATATAAAATTACTGGAATTTAAGTCGCAATTCGTTTGCATATTTAGTAGCAAACAGTTTGCGGGATAAAATAAATTTTGGTTTAATATTTGTGACATGCATGAGTAATATCAAACTAAGATATAATACTAAATATAAAGTATATGTCAAAAATTTAAATTATTTTTAGGAAGGTCTAAATAAAATAGTTTATCATACTAAAAAAATATGTATGGTAAATTATAACATTTGGTGGGGATAACATCATGGGTGTATACCAATATGATGAGTATTTGATAAAAATAAAATACTAGGATACTCATGGCATCAAAGAAAAATTAACATACATACATATGCATCATGGGTATAATAAATTTGCTAACAAGTAGAATGAAATGATATTCTTCAAAAGGTGATATCCATACATGTATTTATTTATTTATTTTATTAAAAAAAATGAAAGATCAAGTACAACATCACATGGGGAGTTTGAAACAAAATCAATGAGGGTTTTTTTTTTTTTTTTTTTTCCAAAAGTAAAGCAAACTACACTTTTGTGTATCACATGATTTCAATTAATTAAACTATAGATAAAAAAATGTCACTTTCATGTTAGAAGACAAGAATGTGTTCATAAAGAAACAAATAAGCTATCACTATCATGTTGAAAATCAACTTAGTAAAAATGAAATGGATTATTTTCTTTTAACTTTTGGTGTAATTAAAATAAAGAGTATGAGATAATATTATCATGTCATGTGATAAATGAGACAAATATATCACTTTCAAAAAGAGTAAATAAATACTAATGGTTGAGATATACTTCCTTCTTTTGGAAAAATCCTACTTGTTTTAAGAATGGAGCCAACAATTTTTTTTTTTTTGTGAAGGATTAATGCTCAATTGGAAACAAAGAACAAGGTGCTGATAACGTGTTTAAGTTATTGTGTTTAAGGAGACAAAGCTTTAATGGAGAAGAAACCAAAATAGAAGAGAAGGAGAATCAGTGAGTGTTTTATTCATTCTCTTGTTTCTCTTTAAGTACACATGACAAAGAAGAGATGTAGGAATTAGTGTTGTTACATGTGTTGGTGGTAATAGAGAAAGTATTACATGTGTTAAGCAAGAAGATAAAAGTACATGCACAATGCCACCTCAAGTGGTCAACCACTCATATTACTACAACAGTACTCACACAGTTTCCTAATTGTGTATCTTACTAAGTTTAACAAATTTTTATGGTCACGATATATCTGACCCAACTAACTGAACACGGGAGCCTACGATTCCGGCTAACCTATTGAATCAACCCTTGGGAGGCATGCACGATGGGGTGGTACATTTATATTGCAGTATTGCTCCTTTTCCTATCATGGGAATGTCTATTTCTCAAAAGGTTGCTTAAATCTATCGATCATATTAGGCTCCATTGTTATAACCTTATACTAACTCATTTGGGTTTTAGTGCATGGCAAAGTAAAGGTTCATAAAATTTGAGGAAAAAAGACAAACAATGTTGGAAGCCTACATTATATTCAACCCATCGTGTTCTAATAGTCACATTCACCCATATCTCTGTGAAAGACCTACAAATCACAAATTCTAAAAGTAAAGCTAGATCTGTCAAAATATGTTGTTTGGTTGTTGTTTTTTTTCTTTATTTGTTCCCTTCAACTTCTTTGGCGTGTATAATTGGATTTCTTTTCCCGACGTATTGGAAGTTACTGTGATTCAAATCAAAGTCCAGAAAATTTGGTTCTCAAAGAAAATTAGCAAGATGGGTTCTCAAAAATTATTATATTAAAGCTGGATATTGTACGTATACTAAGAATTGTAGTCACTTTTACATATATATTATGGGTAATACGTATAATAAACATTATTTATAGAAGGCGATTTCCAATGATCATAGAAAACAATAAGGAATAAGAAAACGAACTAGATAATAAGTTTTGTTGGTTAATGCATGGATAATTTCTTAAGGTGGATTTTAGGGAAATACCTTTTGGTATAAATTTTCATGCAGTTTTTTTTTGGGTATACATGAGTATTTTGAAAATTAGAACTCAAACTAATTTTCAATAGTGTATATACGTAGAAATTAATTGATAAGAAAGTTGTTTAAGACGGCAACGTTTTGTTCCCTGGATCAGGTCATTTTAGTTTCATTTTACTGTTAGTTTGTTTGAAGAGGGCATATGAAAGTTGGATGCATGTTGTTGATTATGATGTCAAGAATTTTCTAGGTTTCGGCCAGAACAAAAGAGGGGATTCTACTCGATCAGAATTTGCTAGGAATATACCTGCTTATACTACTGCATATGATCAACATCAGCAAGTCTATGTTCCCCAATCATCTAGATCATATTCCAGTTCTAAGTCCTAGAGTATAACCTATTGTGGTCCGTGGAACCAGACTACCAGACTTGACTGTCGATGGTAAGCATATTTTAACATATTATCAAGTCAAATTTATATATTTTTAGCAAGTTGAGGCGGTTAATTTTTTTATTTTTTTTTTTTAATATGAAAGGGTGTCTATGAATTTAGAGCAGAAAATGTTTTTCTTAGTTTTCCATTGAGGAGAGAAAATTTAGGATGCCAATTAGCAGAAATATTTGGTGGATGCTTTGGCATCAACAGTAAAAAACCACTCCGTGTTATCTCACGAAAATCCAGGATATGCTGCAAGAATATTGTTACAATAGTATAAATTTCTTAAAAACTTCGGGTTGAATCCCAATGAGAGAGGTAAGCCCAACGTCTTCCCTCGATATTCATTGGTGTTCCCGAGCTTATGTCCAAGATCTACCAAGATTTAGTGACTTGAGACATATTGCACACAAATGTTGTTCTTTCCAACCCAGTCTACCATGAATGTTTAATTGCAACGTTCAACGTGAATATTGTTCATATTATGTCACATGTTTTTGATTGTTACACATCCAATTATACTTACGATGTGTCAAATATTAATGCAAATATTATACAATGTTTAAAAAATAGATGGATGAGAGGATCTTGATCTTTATGATATGCCAAGTGTCAAGAGTTGTCCAGAAAACCAATTGTAAAGAACGAGACGTACCAAGTTTCAATAATGAGATCATCTAACAAATAATTGTATTGTTGATGAAAACATATGCAAGACAATTTACCAAAAGTTAATTAACTTAGATCATGCAATTTTTTATGGTTTTCATTTCTTTTCAAAAGTTCAAATGAGTATTTTCCTATTTTTAAAGTTAGAAAACTTTTGAATTTTTTTATGGTGGACATACTTTATAGATTTATCAACATATAATGGCAATTAGATGTTTTAATCATCAGTCATCTATATCTTTCAGATGATGATTGTGAACCTGAGTTGGCCAAAATTTGATATGAATATGCTTAAGATCAATTGAATCTAATAACCCATGTTTTCAAATTGAAATCGATTTATGGAATGGAACAAGGAAGAAAATTATTTGCACAAAGTTGTATCAAACTACGGACCAAATTATACTCATGATATATCAAATATCAATGCAAGATTTCTAAGATGTTTAAAAATATGGATGAGGGATCTTGATACTTATGATATGCCAAGTGTCAAGAGTTATCCAGAAAACCAATTATAAAAAAAAAAAAAGATGTACCAAGTGTCAAGAACTAGATCAACAAACAAGTTTTTGTACAGTTGATGGGACATAATTATTATTTTGGAATCCAATATCCTTCTGAGTTACTTAGAAGATATTTCACCGGATAAATACTAATTTGGGCATTGGAAGGTTGCACCTTTCCTAGGTTCCTTTCATGTTCGAATTGTTAGATAAAAACAGGCAACATGATCCACGTAAGTCAAGTCACCTTTTACTTTGACTGCCAATGAATGAGTAATGTTCACATTTAATTATTAACCACCATTAAGTTCTTCTATAATTAATGAATAAAATAGACATGAAAGGATTTTTTAGGTTATATATTATTAGTTATGATACTCAGAAGTATATATTAGTGGTATTTTAAAGAGTTTTCATGAAATATGTCATGTTAAAAGCTATGTATCAAAGACTACATGTCACGTGACAATAATCCGAGGTTGAGCCGGGGCGTAAGCCCCGGTGATACCTAGTAAATTCTATAAAATAATACACTAGGGACCAAGGAAAATTATTTATTTAAAAGCGATATTATGTTATCGATAATATAATAAATTATTACTTTATAATTAAATAAAGTAATAATTATCGTTTAGGTGTTACTATTATAAGGTTGCCAACCAAAAGCCCTGTGTAATATATTTATTAAGTTAATATTTGAAAATATTTTACTATTAAATAATAAATTATTATTTTAAGAAATAATTTATATATATAATGTATTCACAAACCTTAAATTTAAAAGTATTTAACATATAGATAGGTCACGTACAACATCCTAAATCACCAAGATGTATTCTCATCTCAAAGGTGTATCTCACTAACCAATTAACGATGCAATACAGAAAGAGTTACGTGAATATAAAAGAGATAATCATTTTTGCAAGCATCAATCACACTACAACACTTCTTATTGCAATACAACAATGCGACTCTAGGCCTCTTAAGTACACTATACACTATTAGGGATTAAATACAACTTGATTTGAATTTCTAAGAAAAACAAACCAATATTCAATCATATTTTAAGAAAATTTGATAAGTATGAAATTTATTTTTTATTTTTTTAGTAGTATTATTATTTTATATATTATTTGGGACCTGTTAATCCTTAAGGGAAATTTTAAAATATATTATTTTATGATTTTATTGAATTTATTATTTTACCACTAAGAGCCCGAGTCGGGACCGAAATTCTTTATTATTTTAACGAGAATATTATATTATCGAGTATTATATCAAAGAAGTTATATTGTATCGCCTGGATCCGATTAAGGTAAGTACTAAATACTTGTTAAATTACTGAATAAGATCTTATTTAGTAGTTAGTACTGATCTAATAAGTAAAGTGTAATCCACTATTATCGATCAAAAAAAGTGTAATCCACTACTTGTTAAACTCAAGATAACACCATACGTCAAGAATCGTGTTGAGAATAATCTCTCATGGATGCTGAGTGATCCTAAAGTTACTCGTTATCAATTTGTTGTGTATTGGATGCTCACAGATGTATCTTAAAAAAAAAAAAAAAGAAAAAAAAAAGGATTTGTTGTGCTTGAATAGAACAAAACTTGGACGTGAATTGCCTAATAGTCTCCCCGGCTTCCATCTTAAAAATTTACGTGTATCACAGGCTGATGAAAAGCCACATGCAAATAGGTGTGTTTTAAGAATAATAGCATCAGGTAGTTACTAAAGAATGAAAACCTAATGAGTTTAAGTACAATGATCTAATGCCAGTTTGATCATAATTAATTATGTTTGCAACTTAAACCAAATAACATGAAATTGAAATATCACGTTACAGGTTCACAGAATGAACAAGCTGAGGACCTCAATCTATATCTTCTTGTCTATGACTACATGTGGTGCCTGTTGTTAAGAATTACCAAACAATTTGTTACAGACAAATGCACCCGAGAATGATTTTTAATTTCAATGGCATTTGTCTAACAATTGTTGATAAAAACTTAAAATTTATCTACCAATGGTTATTTAACTACCGTCTGGCCATGTTCATCATTTTTAGAATTACAAAGTTTTAAAGGAAAGAAAAACCAAGATGGAAAACTGCATCTCACTTTTCTTTATCATCCTTATGCTGATTACCGCTAACTCTCTTGCTCATGTGCTTATTTTTGTCTTGTGAGTGTGACTTTATCGATTGCAATGATAAATTTCAAACACCAGAAGAATTATCAAAGCATAAAGAAGCAAAGAACCATTATGAAGTATTCACATGTGAATATGACACTTGTTGTGAGAAATTTAACAGCCAAAAGGAACTTGACCGCCATCAGCGGAGGTGGCAGCATTAAGTCCAGGGTATGACTGCCTTCTTCAGGCAGCAAGAAGAACTGACAATTCTGCCAGAAACCACAACTTTATCAGCCCTTCCTTGCAGAAACAAGTTTCTTCCCATTATGTTCCTACAACTTTACCAATAACTCTCTTGCTCATGTGCTTATTTATGTCCGGGTAGGAATCAATCAGCTCGGTCGGATCCTGCACCTTATCATGTGCCTGATTTTCGATCTTATTCTCATGCTCCAGCTTCTACCCATAAATATGGGTGTACCTTTATTTTGTATGTCTTCATCTTTCTAATACATTGTGTAAGGTCCTTGATTATCGATCTTAATCAGTAGTTAGTACTTATCTATGTTTCTTTTTTTCTTTTCTTTTTTGGTTTTAACTTATTAAGTAGTGAATTCTTGACGTGTGGTGTTATCCTGAGTTTAATAAGTAGGATCACTCAACATCCATTAAGGTGATTGTCTATAAAGTGGTTCTCGCATTTAGTTGAAGTTTCTTACAATTTATGGAACATGATTGTAGAAGATTTTCATATCTAACCCTTTTAGGTTGTTATATCGAACAATCGTAAGAAAATGATGTTGATTTTAACTCATATATGAGTCACATATACTAGGTCATTAAAACATAAATATGATGCATCATTTCTATTTAAATATAAATGTTTTGTATTGTATGTAGTACAAATATGAATAAATTTCTAAAATTGGCCAAGATAATTACATTAGTTAAGAATGAATAGCAAAGGACTAACAATGCAAACATGGTCTAATAAATCAAGTTGATAAAAAACTAGCAACATATCAGAACTTTGGCTCATTTTTTAACATTAACATGTGTTTGGAACTTAATGAAACCGTAAAACACTTGATAGTTAAAACCCATAACATTTTTTAAAAATGTATGGAAAAACAATACTTCATGCACCCCTAAAAAAATTGATATTTTTACTCTCGTGAAACACATTATTATCTCGGTAATCTCAAATTACTCTCCCTCTTTACAAATCATCATCTTGGTGATCTCAATTTACTCTTTCTTTGCATTTGCTTTTAAATTTCAAAGTTTCTATGTATTGATATTATTGCAGTAAGATTTCAGAATTTTGTAGTAGCAATTGGCTAAGATAAACAAGCCAAGAAAGAACCTATCTATGAGAGATTTTAAGAAACGAATTCCCAAAACCCATGAAACTTATAGTATGTCAATCTATCTATGTGAGTAATTTCAATGTTTCAATGAAATGTATGATTTATAAACATCATATCTTTGAAATTTAACAAAAATAATAATTCTGAATGAGACCTAATTTCCATTAACAGGAAAAAAAACGTAATCACAAAAAGAGTTAGACCAAGACTCGGACTGAGCATGTGGAGAAGGTTCGATATCACCACCCTTCAGTGGGCTCATTAAAGTGTTGTTTGATCATCTTTAGAAAAAGACAAGAATAATGTAATATCATATCAACAAAAATGATTAATGGGAGTTCCGATGTTAATATTCACATATGGTAAACAATCTACTGGATAATATGTTTCACTGAAATTTAAGATAAAGAATGTGAAAATTTGTTCGGTAATAGTTTTCGGGAAGGAACATCGTTGTTGCATTCCATCAAAATCTGAATATGGCAAGGTAATGTTAG
Organism: Papaver armeniacum; assembly: GCA_023531295.1. Classification (NCBI taxonomy): domain Eukaryota; kingdom Viridiplantae; phylum Streptophyta; class Magnoliopsida; order Ranunculales; family Papaveraceae; genus Papaver; species Papaver armeniacum. The sequence goes on from JAJJWW010012316.1 coordinate 329,667, forward strand.
TTAGAGCTAGATAGCTTATTAATACAAAAATTGAAATTGTATATAAGCATGCTTTCTTGATCAGAATGGTCTACATTCTTTTTATTCACAATTTTTTTTTTTAATAATGTGATTGTAATCTATATTTGATTTTCAAATATTTTGTGGTTTGGTAGTATTTTGTCGTTTCTTTACGAAACAAAACTTTCTTTTAAGTTTCGTTTCGATTTCATGTTTCAGCAACTGTAACACAATCTCTTTATCATATCGTATCAGTCTCCTATGTTTCAACTTAATGCTTTATCAACTTTAGTGCATTCCCTAACTATAATCGAAATGTTTTGATAGACATACCTGACTAACACAGGTGAAGCTACTTTTAAACCCAAAACCATGTACACTTGATAGAGCTAAATATCTAAATATAGCTAGGGCAAAATGTTTCATTAAATTATTAGTATTTATGTGCAATCTTTTTCCGAAATTCAAAAAAATATAACATGTAGAGTCATAGGTAGTGCTTATCTTAGCACAAGAGGCCAAAAAATGAAAATGTTGAAATTATAGAGTTGGCACACACGAGTTTTTTCAGTAGAGAGGATTGTTTTAAATAATAATATGTTTAAATTTCTAGAGCCGCCACACACCAAGAGGGAGGCCCAGCCATGGATTTGCAATTGTGGAAGTAAATACAATAAGGAAGATGGTCTTACATCTCACCAGCAGGAAACATGCCACATGAACACGTCTAAAGACAGTTCTCTGCAATAAGTATACAGGCTATTATCGACTAGTTTCACAAATATAAATGGTTTCGTATTTGGTTTCAATTGTGATTTTGTATTGCTATTTTGTGTGCGTGTGTGATGAATGGAAATTTCATGTACCATGTTTAACAGATGTCCATGACTAACCTTTAGTTTGAAGATATCTCTTCTTTTGGCCTTTGAAACCCGTAGAATGTGCTACCTGACCCTGCTCCTGGGACCAGTTTGATGTAACCCAAAAATTATTAGCTTAGAATAAGTAACCCACAAATTACTAACCATGTGCTCAGTACTTCAAAATCACCTCCCGTGTGCTCTAGTTGGCGAGAAATTTCTAAATGAGTATCGTACTTCGGTATTGTAATGAGTGTCAATTTGCCATGATGGTGCTTCTTTGGATGTCTGAAGCTGACAGCTTTTTACTTGTTGGTTCTTGAACTATATTGAGGGTGTCTCATAGGGCCTTCTCTTTGTCTCATAGATTCTCCATTTCCCCATATGCTAGTTGAAACATTTTATAATTGTACTTGCATGGCATCTTTATTTTGATTCTCTTTTGCATAACATACATCTTTTCCTTCAAATGTATAGGGCAAAGTTATCAAGTGTGCTACCTGTCAAGAGAGATTTAACAGCAATCATCAAGCCTTATCCATCCACCATGGCTAGACAACGAATAATGGTAATAGTGGAAATTGCAATATTTTCATAATAATTGAAAACAACATACCAATTTATGTGCCTTACTTATGTTTTGAGTGGATGTGTTCGTCATATTCATGCTGTTTATTATGATGAATGCATAAAACAATTTCGTCAACGTTTTTGTATATGTGCAACATGTGTATTTGTTGCATATGTATTGTTTATCATATTTTCAGTAGTAGATTAATATGTAATGTAAAAATTACTAACCATGTGCTCAATACTTTTGAATCACCTCCTATGTGCTCAGCTGGCCAGAAATTACTAGATGCATTGTGAATATGAAACCCAATACCAAGTTTGGTAACAGATCATCAGTTGACTGATTTGAGGTAGCGGATAGTTGATTCAGTTCTATTGATTCATGGTCTAGCTGCTGCTTCCTCTGAATGTCTTGCAACTGTTTATACATAATTATCTATAGCCATGCCTGCATATCAGCAACTCCCATTTGCAGTCTTGGCCGCTGTAGTGGCATATATGGTTGTGGGGACAAATTAATCTACCGTCGACCACTGAGGAAATTCAAATTAATAGGAGCAACTTATGACCATTTTGAAGTTCTTGACAAGGCTGAGTTCTGAAGCACTCCTTAACCAAGAGATCAGATATCTAGCAATCAATATAGATCCAAAATATAGGAGATCATGTAGAATCAAGCAAGACTTGAACTAAAGGGAAATCAAGAACTTCTGTGATTTAAAGACATGTGAAGAATAAATAAGGTTAGGAATCAATATTTCCAAACGCAACAAAATAGAGCATTACAAGACTTAACCTGTAGTATGAAGACAACTCTTTCTTTCGGCCTCTGATTGTTAATTAACCACACAATCTGCTTCTCTTTAAGCAAGAGATCCCATAGATTAATATATGTGCGGTATTTTGTATCTACATTTTGCCTCTTCTCATGTCATTTTCTTTTTAAAGGAAGCGATATGAGAAATTCCAAATTTGCAATGCCGCACTCTTTCACCTTTCCGTATTCTTTTCAGCCGACAAGTTTCCGTAATTCAGTGTGACTATTTATACTGTAGATTTTCCCTTTTTTTACCGGCACGTCTGCATTTTAACCGGTTATTTCTTTGTCTATTTAATGACTGAGTATGAGGAGAGATAATATTTTCTCTTTCACTTCGTTTTCTTCCTCTGTAAATCCTCTTCGTGCTTTCTTAACTTCTTCATCTTCATCTTTTGGAATCTCAGATTTTGATTTTGAAGCTTTGATTTTTCCGCTGTTATCATGAATCCTCATCAAAAGTTTGTATACTTTTCTGAAACCGATATTTTAACTTTTTTCTGTTAAAATCCTTATGTCAATTTTTTACTAATTCCCCTACTAGATTTTTTGCAGGAAAAGTTCTTCATATGGGAGTACCAAATTTTCGATTCTTAACCCTAATTCTTTCCCAAAGTCGCAAGACACTGGATCTCTCAAGAGGAACCCGTCGCATAGCGAAGGAGTAGGGAATACTATCTCTTTATTTAAACAATATTGTTGCCTCTATTTCTTATCTGCGTCGTTATTCGCAGGGTTTCGAGTGTGAGATCGAAGCTGATAATAGGCCAAAAACTAGGAGAGTTCTCAAAGCTCCCAAAATCAACAAAAGTCTTATTATTCCTGACTTTGACTACAAGGAAATTGAAATCCCTTCTAATGCGAACTTTGACGCTCCTTTGCAAGGTCCAATTGTCTCTACTCCTCTAAATGTAGTCTCTTCATCAAGTGAAATGGTCGCTGCTAAAGAAGATCATGTGGTAAAGGAATCTTCTACCTATGCGACAATCATCGCATCTTCAATGGATCAGAGCGTTTCTACCTTTGTGAATATTCCTCTAATTGCAAATCTCCCCGCACAAACTGAGAATATTGTTCCTTTGAAAAATCCTGAATCTACAGAGAATATCTCTTATTTTACATCATTAAACATTACTCCCCCTACTTTAAAGATTCCTTCTTTTTTACTAGGGACCCTTTGTATTGATCAGGGAATCTTGGGGAGAGTTGACCCATCTTCTCAAGCTTTATCTGAGATTAGAGGTGTAAATTTTGCCCGGCAGCCCAAGGCCCTGTACCGTCCGCCCTGTCCCATGGCAGCTCATGGGTGCCCGCTGCCCTTTACGGGCTTGCCCGACCTAGCCAGTTTAAATATGAGGGCGGGTGTAGGCCACAAGTAAAATTTCCTTGCCCGACCCAATACCCTCCCTATTAGCCCGTCATTATTACCCGTCATGTTAGCCCGTCAATATTACCCATTTACCTAGCCGAAAGGGTTGTTTTCATTTTTTTCATCCTAGAATATACTTGGTATAGACACTTGATACTAGCAATCCCCATTGTTCTAATCTGCATTTTTCAACTTTTATTTCACATGATTTAGATATGCTAACCATAAAGAGAAAATCTTAGACAAAATATATGACATTTTCCTATCTAATGTGTATATCTTTGTGTTTGTTAATTTTTTTTTTTTTTGAGTCATTAAAGGAGTTTTTTTTTCCTTAAAAGTTTTAGTTATTTGAATGAACTAATTTGATTGGAACATATTGAATATGACTAAACCTCATTGAATTGCTCATGACTTGTGTATTATTACTTTCTTTTTATTTTTAAAATAATATAAATATATGTATTTGCAATATTCAAGGCCCGTTCGGCCCTACCCGCCCGAGTCCAAATAACATAACAGGCTTGGGCAGGCCACGGGTAATTTATGTAGATAAATAGCCATGCCCTCCCGGCCCTTTTAGTTTGTTGGGTAAAATATGCACTTGCCCGCCCTATCCCATCCCATTTAATAATTAGGCCGGGCTGCCCGACCCGGCCCAATTTACACCCCTATCTGAGATTATTAATGCCGCCCAGTCTTCTATCACTAACCCTTTAAAGCTTAGCATTTGTGACGCTCTTAATAAGTTGTTGTGCTGTTTTCCACCCAGTAAGGAAACGAGGAGCGATATCTTCTCTCGGATTGACCCAAGCGTTCGTATAGCCCTCGATCTCTTGGTAATCTTTATTTCTCATGTACTTCTTTTATTTAAATTACTTTATCAAGTATTCAGATTTTCCTATTATATTCTTTCTTAGGAATCGCATCCGGATGATCTTATTTGAAGGATACTTTGAATCTAACAATGCTTCTTTGCAACTTAGCTTAGAGAAAGAAATCCATAGGTTAAAAGGAGAACTTCAAACCATAACTCTGGAATGCGAAATTATTCGCAAAAAGAATGAAGATCTTAGAGGTGCATTTCTCTTCTTTTTAATAATCTTTTATTGAAAGTGATTACTCTTTGTGTCTCCATTTTTGTTGAACTCCTTCATTCGCAAATTAAGATATAAATCAGAGGCGCGTTATGGAGAGATACAATTTTCAATTTACCGCTGAAGATGCTTGTGCCGATAATGAAAAGTTGAAGAACCACATTAGTCAGTTAAATAATAAACATTCGTATTCTCTGGACCAAATTGAAAATTTATCAAATGAGAATATCTTTTTATCTCAATAATGCGAAACATTGAATTCTCAAGTTTCCCATCTATCTAACTTGTTGCATAATGTTGATTTGAGACATCAAACCTTATCAGATAAAAATGAAGGTTTGCCAAGGGAGAAGCAATCTTTTTTTAAAGAAGGAGGCGATGTTTACGCATCAATATCTTATTCTTCATAAAACTTGCATTAACCAAGAGCAGTCCCTTCGCACGTTAAAGAAACAATATGCTGACTCCATTGAAACATTGACATCTCAGAATGAAAAGATTATTCAAAGTAAGATAAATCTAACTTTGAAGATGAATCAACTTCAAGAACATCATACCAAGCTAAAAGAATCTCACGATGCTCTTATAAAAGAGAATACTTCTCTTACTTTAGATGATTATAAGATTAGATATCTCCTTAAGGGTTTGGTTGGTGATGATTTCGATAAGGCTATGGAGAATATGAAGAATAGCGGTTTTTCCTTGGCCCAATATCTTATTTATCAAAAGGAAGGTAGTCATATGGAGCTGACTGCCTCAATTATCTTGTCCTCTATGTAATTATTATTTAAACTTTCTCCAGCGAAAATTTTGCTTCTTTACTAAACCCATGCTTCTTTTGTAGAATCTGAAAAAGGATATCAATCTACTATCTCTCAATTAAGATCCGACTTGGTGAAGGCTCGTAGAGATCGTGCGAAGTTATCTGCTACACTCACTTCTTCTAGGAATCGATCAGAGAGAAGATGTTCATATATTCATAGCTTTATGGAGGTCGGCACAAGAAATGATGAGAGGGCTATCGCTCGCGATGCTCATGTTAAAGCTCAATCTCTTGTGAATTAGATTCTCCTTGAAAGATCGCTTCCTTTAGTGACTGTTCCGCCTCTTGTTATAAGTGATGATGAGCAACTTCCTGAACCTGATAGTGATTATGATTATTTGAGCGGGGGGAGGAGGGAGATGCCGAAGCTTCCCGTCAAGAGATTCAACTTGAGAAAGATGGTCCTGGTGAAGACTTAACCAAAGATCTTGATGAGAGAATTGATGCTGATAAAAATCCCAGCAATGATGATATTTCTTCAGCTGATCAAAACATTCCTCATAATAATGCTTAGGTTTCTTCTTTCATTGATCTTTTATGTCTTTATCCATGTATTTTGATGTGTCTGAAACATACTCTAGCTCTTTTTAACATTAGTCTCTCACTAAGGAAGATAATACTCCTTTTTAATTGAATTCCACTAGTTTCCTCTTATTATATTCCTCGTGAGATATCTGTGGATGCTTTTCTTTATCTTAATATGCCCTGCAAAAACAATGTTAGTGCTTAAATTTATATTCTCATGAGGTCTTATCTTTCCTTCCTAGGTAAAGGTCTTATTTTGCCTAATATATAATATTTTTCTTATGCGACGAGATCGCAGGAGGTCTTTACGTTTTCGCGTACTGACCCATTGATCTCGTCTTATCATTTTATCGTATTATTGCTTCTTCAGGTTTTATTGCTACGTAAATATGACAAGCCTTAATACTCCCTTGAGTGAAAAGTCTCATAATATTTATGTATTTTGACACAATTCAACTCCCTAATGGAGGGTGCCATCCTTATATTCCCCCTGGTCGCCCTTTCAAGGAGGCGTACCCCTACCGGGTTAGGGTGGTCTTCTCCCATCCAGTAATTCAACAATCAGTTGCTTTCGCAGTCTCTTATCCCTTCGCCGGTATGGCTTATGGTTACAAGACCGCACCCTAAGTGGGTTTCTTCGGACCGAGTGCATCATAGTCAAGACTTGTCAAGAATGGCCAGGTAAGATCCAGACGCCCCAGGCACTCTTGACTCAACCGTGTACCTCGACGCCTTGATCTAGTTTTTGCACTCCTTAGTAGAGAGCTTCTTACCTTAGTCTTTCAACTAAGGCGCTCTACTGGATGAGTTTTTATTTTACCCCAAATCTCCATAACTTGGGTTTCAAGGGTCGGTGTAGCTTCCCCCAAGTCATGCCGACTAGCTTTCCGACTTATGACGTGCGTTAGGTCTTATTCTTGCCTCTTACTTTATAGGGTGCACACCACAATCGCTCTTAATGTTATTTTTGACTAGTCTTGCTTTATTCTTAATGGTGCGTTAAATTTTATTACTTTCCATGTTTCTAGCGCCAAAATGTAGTTGCAGGAAATCCTACAACCACACCCTTAATGAAATCTAATAATAATTCAAGTGATCATCTTAAACTTCATACATTCATTTATAAAATCTTTGATATGATTACAAGAATTGAGATAAGTTCTAACTTGGAGAACAAAAATCTTTCTCTCTCCTAAATTCCAAGTCTAAACTCTCAAAGTTCTCTCTCTCTACAAGGTCGCTTGGTCTCCTTATACAATAGGGGTTTTCATAGTGGATGACAGCTAATAAAACCTTTATTTTCGGATTTGGCGTGCTTATTAACGCACACTTACATTGACTCTATTCGCACGTACTCTATAATTTCGCACGGTGATCACACTTTACTCGTGATCCATCTGACGTCACCTGGTGCTTCATCCTGAATAAACTCTATGTGGTAATCTTCGTATGTTCGTCAAATCATCTTTTCGCGCACTTAATATTATTTATTTTTGATGCAAAGAAATAATTTATTGATTAAGAGTTAAAGACAGGATAAATGTTGCTCCTGTCTTCCTCTATTTGAGTACAAATAAACTCGGGGGCATTTCCTTGCCATGAATCAAATCCTAAATCTTCTAGAATGCTTAGCTAATGTATCAACGGAACCATTACATTCCCTTATTACATGTCGAACCTTCCAGGATCGAAACTATTTAGATGAAATTGAATATCTTTGATAATTGTTAAATATTCCCAATCGATGCAAGTGTTTGAGCCATTGATTGCCGCCGCTACATTTGAAGAGTCTGTCTCCAGGATGATGCAATCCAGGTTAAGATTCCTCGCCCAGCCAACTGCCTCCAATGCCGCCATACACTCTGCTTCCTCAGCATCTAAATATCCATTTCTGAATATGCACTTGGAATGTTGATGTTCGCCTGCAAAATTTCTTAAAATCAGTCCAATGCCACAGTCTTTAGAAAATACTTTATAGGAAGCATCACAATTGATAAGAAGGGATGTTCTGGAGGTATCCATTTCCTATTTCTATCAACTGCATTAGAATTACTGCTGGTATCATGACTGTTCTTGCCCACTGTAATCAAGTTCATCAAATTCTGAGCTCTTCTAATAACAGTTGCAATACTTGGTTTTGTTCCTTCAAAGACGATTTTGCATCTTTCTTTCCAGATCTCCCAGATAACACAACCAATATTAATGATCCAATCTTCATTAACTGTAGACTGAGCACTGAACCAACTGATAATCCAAGACTGAATACTGGTGTGGTTGTGGAGAGAGTTAAGACCTCCTTCAATACAATCAATAACAACTTTGGTGAAAGAACAATGGAGAAAAATATGGCTTGTAGTCTCCCATTCATGTTCACAGAAAGGACAAAGACTAACTTCTCCACCGATATGCCTTAAAATCTTTTCGCGCACTTAATTAATATATATGCGGGGTATTTTGTATCTACAGGATGACTAGTAGGCAAACAATTTCACCTCATAAATATCACTAGTATTCTTTAAACTTCAAGCCAAACTCACTGCATCGTATTGAGTTGGCCAATCATCTTATTCTTGCTACTTCTCTTGTTCGACTTTCCACCCAATTCTTTCAACGAAACAAATGTGTTTACATGAGAAATTACCGTGATACTCTCAATATAAAAACCAGGATCTTCAGCCACCATCTCTTTCCAAGTTGTGATTTTAGGATCATAACACTCAATTGTCGCACAATTCTTAGTAAATATGATTTTATTGTTTCTGGTAATTATTATCGGCCAAAAATGATCAACATTGTGTTTTTCTTTCTTCTCGTATACTATACTGAAGTCTTTGCACCAGCTCTCGTTCATATCTGTCTTCTTCAATGACCATATTTCCATATGTGGTGCCTTCAACGTTTGATGAAAAAAACACAAATTCCTTCTCAACACCACAAGTCCAAAATTATCATCTCCACAATACCCTAGGTTAAGAGTGTGTAAAGGAGGAGATGGTACCATTCGCAACTCTTCATTAGCTAAATCGAATGCACAAATTTTTAACTTGTCAGACCAATAAAGAGATCCGTCTACAAAAGAAGCAGGTTCTATAGCACCTATCCACGGGAATCGTATACATTTAGTTCTCCACCCACAACCACTACCGAGTGTGTATACCTGGAGTTCTCCGACAGTGTCACGGCTAGGGTAAAATATCCTAACAACCTTGTACTCATTGGTAGAAGGAACGTATCCAAACCCTCGTCCAATTCGAGGTAAACGACTTCTTCTAGGTATGATAAATTTTGGAAGATTAACATACTCCCCTGAGACAGGATTGTATATGTAGGTGGGATCAATACATTTGTGGTGGTGTCTACCAAGACAAACCAACCCATTGCATGAACCAACCATATATTGTTGCGGCAATTTATAGTTCATTGGAGGATGTCTTACCTTTTTAAGTGTCTTCTTGTACTCATACATATCATCGGTGTTAATATTATCATTATACAATGCTCCATAGAAAAGCATCATTTCCCAGCTCAACCCTGGTGTACAACCGAAGAGGATACCCATGTCCAACTTATTATCACCATGCGCAGTACCTCCGCCATAAAGCTGGTTAAGCTGACGGCTAACATGCATATTTTTGAACAAACTTCTTCTAGCATGGAGGAGCTTTAGCCATTTTTTGCAGACTAATTTGCACTCCAAGACAGACTCAACTGGTAATCGCGAAATAATATCTAATAAGATATCTAACGGAAGCAGTATATTAATAAGCTCCTTTTTATCTTTTTCCGTTAAGCTGTTGAAGCTCATCTTTGTGTTTTGGTTAAAGTCTCGTGTAGAGAAAAGGGAAGCAATATATAAATAACAAGGAAAGGAATCAAGATGCAAACATGTAAGAAGCTTTGCTAAACTAGTTGAAGCTCTGTAAGTACTTATGATATTGTATGTAAGATTATTACAAGGGTTTCAATGTGTCCATATTGAACTATATAAGAGAACCAAAATCCGAGATTCAGAAACCGGATTCTAGTTTTGATTAGGAAACATTAAATATTGATATTTTAGAATTTTGGTGTAATTAGGAATGTTCAGAAGGTTAGATAGTCTAGTGGGCTGAATTCAATGAACACTTCTTTTGAAAATATTCCTTCCTTGTTAAGCCCAAAAACACGTGCCTATCAATTCTATCAATTTTCCAAGTATTCATGAATAAAATATGTACACAAGTTTATAAAGAAAAAGAGAGTTGATAGTGAGTGCCCCCACCATGACCGTATTTTACATTGAAAACACTAGCTTTTACCAGAATATGGTTGAAGCCGGAACCATGCCTGCAGGAGGTAGTAGTCCATGCAAGTAGAAAAGAACAATATATGCTGAAAATTATTTGCACGTAACTCTGAAGTCGCAAACCCAAATGAATGAATGAAAAACTAAACAAAAGGTGATTGTTTATGCAAGGGTTTTAGTCCATGAAAATGAATGTAAATACCAAGTAGTACCAACCTTGTTTTTCAAGTAAGATATGACCACTCGAAGTTGTAGAAAAGGAGGAGTAAATTACTATGAAATGGACCTGACACCCACTTTGACCCTGCAGCTCAGTATATATAGTGTATCAATTCCTCGACAGTCATTGTATGTATATGTGTACATGTTTCCACTTGAGACTAGTCATCAGTTGACATATTGTTTAATTTGGAACTTGAAACGGGTACAGTTCTGTAATTTGTATCAATTACATATTGAATAGTTTGCTGTATTCTTATCTGTAATTCGTTTGATTTTTCACAAATTTTGGCATTTGCATTATATCGTCGTATAACCAGCTAACTTGATTTGGCAGTACGTCCATTTTTCACATGGTAAGACTCTGTCTACTCGGGAAAATTAAACACCTTTTCCAATCTCTTAAAAATGTCATAAGTACGCTTGGCCATTGTATCGGTACATATTTAGATTTTCTCAAATAAGCCAAAGACCAGTAAATGTGATAAATCAAACACTCTAAAATTCATCAAAATTTCTATCCAGATTATCATTAGTTATCAATGTGATAAGGGGAGTCTTTCTTTTCCTTCCCTGAAACTGTTTTCATGGAATTGTTTAGTAAATAAAAAATTCATTGTTAATAAAAAACGCAATAATATTATTTATTTTGATATATAAAAAACATCACAAAATTCTAACTAAATGTAATAACAGTAGTTAACTCTTATTTTATTTTATTTGATCGGCAAAGGTAAGAATATATTGATTAGGCTTATCAAGGACAAGCAAAGGAAACAACCCAAGGGGCAAGTGCAGAGAATTAAGAAAAAGGAAACAAAACAGAACTACACGGTCCCAAACTACACAGTAGTTAACTCTTAGATTCACCAATATGAGCAAAGACTGGTAAATGACACAAAGATCTGAAGTAAATAACTTTTCACGACTAACAGCTATCATTTCCTGTTGATGAATCTAAGAGTATTGGTCGAACAAAATAAGAACAGTATTACTGGAATAATTTTGGTTGGGAAATTAATATTCCAACTTTGTTCTTTTTACAAGATAAAAGCAAGTAGATTTGTGCTACTTAACCAAAATTTGTAAGGATCCCAATGATTTAGCATCTCAACCATTGTAGAGGCTATATTTATGCAGCTTGCATACAAGGATTTCCACTACCATGGATTTTTTTGCAACTTATTATTCGCTGATATTTTTAGTATGCTCCAATATCTCAAATTTCATCGTTCGTCCACCTTCTGCCGGTGTCGGTTGTTATTGGTAAGTAAGTAAATTTAAATGTATCTAGAACAAGTTAGCAAAGAAGAAAGTATACATCCGACTCAAGTGGCGTTATATACCGATTAATAACAAGTTACAATTGTTACACATGGTTTCGGTTCAATTCTGAAAGATAGAATTGTATGACAATCAACACAGATAGCATGAATTTTTTTCTTAAGCAATTAAGTATGTATCCAATTTCAAATCGCATATGGTGTGAACTCTCTTCGAAATTTTGTTATATCCAATCTAAAATCTAAAAGTTGTTACCTTGCATCCCCATCGGCAATACAATTCAGTCTTGATTAGTATCTCGAGAAAGTATATTGCGCTGTCGAAGCGAATTTAGCTTTTCTAAACACCTCAACCTCTAAATTTAAAAGTTCATCACGCAATTATTGTTGAACAATTTTTAGCTCAGTCAAAGTCTGATCAACAGTACAGATGTATCAGTGATTGAAAAAGGATCTCCGACAGTTTATGCTGACAAAATTCTTGATTCGGTGTAGTGGAAAGGATTATGATCATTCAACAAAATATTTCCCAACAATTCGTAATTAATTAATGAGTGTGTGGGATCGACCCAACATGGTGGCAAAGGGACCGGATCGGAACGGCCATGAGACACTTACATGTGCATTATGTCTCCCCGTTATTCCAAATAAGGCTGGAATCCACAAAACTGAAAGTAGATTAATCATACCGCTATAGTTTGCTTGAAATATATAATTTCTTAGAAAACTGACCTCCTGAACTTTCCTAATTAAAACTGGATTCTGTATATCAATTTTTTTTTATTATTTTTTTTTTCGGAAAGGAATTCTATATATCAATAACATCTATATTTAACGTTTCCTAATTAAAACAAGAATTCGGTTTCTGAGTCTCGGATTTTTTGGTTCTCTCAGTGCAATAACAAGTTTAACAAAGCGTTTTACAGGCTTGTATTGTATCTTGATTCCTTCCTATCTATCAATTTATATATTGGTTCTCTTTTCTCTATACGAGCCTTAGTTAAAAGATCAAGATGACCTTCCACAGCTTAACGGCAAAAGATAAAGAGGAGCTTATTAATATATCGCTTCCATTAGATATCTTGTTAGATATTATTTCTCGGTTATCGGTTGAGTCTGTCTTGGAGTGCAAATTAGTATGCAAAAAATGGCTAAAGCTGCTCCGTGCTAGAAGAAGTTCATTCACAAATATGCATATTAACCGCCAGCTCAACCAGATTTACGGTGGTGGTGCTGCTCATTCTGATGAGAAGTTGGACATGGGTTCCCTCTTCGGTTGTACAAATAGTTTGAGCTGGGATGTGTTGCTTTTCTACGGAGGATCTTATAATGATAAGATTAACACTGATGATATTTATGAGTACAAGAAGACACTTGAAAAGGTAAGAAATCCTCCAATGAACTTTAGATTACCGCTACATCGTCTGGTTGGTTCATGCAACGGCTTGGTTTGTCTTGGTAGACAGCACCACCAATGTATTGATCCCACCTACATATACAATCCCGTCACAGGCGAGTATGTTGATCTTCCGAAATTTGTCATACCTAGAGGAAGTGATTTGCCTCATATCGCACGAGGGTTTGGGTACGTTCCTTCTACTAACGAGTACAAGGTTGTTAGGATATTTTACCCTAGCCTTCAAACCACCGGACAAGTCCAGGTATATACGCTTGGTGGTGGTTGTGGCTGGAGAACTAAATGTTCTCAATTCCCGTGGATGGATACTGACACACCGGCTTCGTTTATAGACGGATCACTTTATTGGTCCGACAAATTAAAAATTTGTGAATTTAATTTAGCAAATGAAGAGCTGCGGATTGTCCCAGCTCCTCCTCTTCACACCCTCAACCTAGGGTATTCGGCAGATGATACTTTTGGACTTGTGGTGTTGAGACAGAATTTGTGTTTTTTTCATCAAACGTTGAAGGCACCACATATGGAAATATGGTCTCTGAAGAAGACGGATATGGACGAGAGCTGGTGCAAAGACTTCAACATAGTATACGAGAAGAAAAAAGAACACAATGTTGATTATTTTTGGCCCATAATAATTACGAAAAACAATAAAATCATATTTACGAAGAATCGTGAAACTATCGAGTTTTATGATCCTGAAACCACAATTTGGAAAGAGATGGTCCTTGAAGATCCAGATTTTTCTATTGAGAGTATCACGGTAATTTCCCATGTGAACACATTTGTTTCGTTGAAAACACTGGGGTGCAAACCAAACAAAAGAAATAGCAGGAAGAAGACGATTGGCCAACTCAACTCGATGGAGTGAGTTTGGCTTGACCAGGGATATTTATGAGGTGAAATTGTTTGCCTACGGGTCGAATGATTTGGCACCCCACCCGAGGTTTAAGTTTTACTACTCCCTCTGTTAGACTAAAATGAAAAAGTAAAAGTATCACTTTTTCTAGAAACGGAGGGAATATAATTTAGTAAAAAGTCTGGACAGATTGTGATTGGGAAAATTTGTTATTTGGTCCTAGGCCCATATAGTTATGGGAAAACTTAGGCGCAGGCCCAAAAAAAATAATATTTTCATTGTCAGGCCCACAATTAATTTTAGGTACCGTGACACCCATAATTATATTTAAATTATTAAAGCGTCGCATGACGGGTTATGCATCCGCATGACGGGTTATGCATCAAGGGTATAATTGGCAATGCAACTTGGATATAACATATCTAAAAATCCGCGCCTTGGAATTTTACAAATTTTATATCGTTAAAAATCTTTTTAAGAGAGCTATGCAACGAGTACAAACAAGAATATCAAATTTTTATTTTTCATGAAAAAATCGGAGGTGATCATTATTTTAGACAAAATTTTCAAAAACTTGATACATAACCATTATGCAGCCACCAAAATATATGCATAACACATTCTGCAGACGCATAACGAATTATGCAACCATTTTCTCCATTGCATAACAAATTATGCATTTGGATAACAAAGTTACGCATCTATAACAAGTTATGTAACCGTTGTTTTGGTTGATTTTAGTGCGTACATAAAATAATTGATGCATAATGTAGTATGCATCCATATTTACGGATGCATATCAGGTTATGCATCTATTTTCTCGATGCATAAAAGATTGTGCAACAATTTTCTCGATACAACATGCATTATGTAGTCATATTTTCGGATGCATAATAGGTTATGCATTCATTTTGACGACTTCATAACATGTTATGTAGATATTATTATAGGTGCATGACAAGTTATGCGGCCTTATTTTTTGTTCGTTTCAATACTAAGAAAAAAGTAGCTGCATAACGTGTTATGCAACCGTTTTCTGGACTGCATAACAAGTTATGCAAAAAAAAAAAAAAAACTGCAGAACGTATTATGCAACCAATTTCGAGAATACATAACAACTTGTGCAACAAATTTTGTAGGTACGATGTAATGAACTCTAGTTACATTGGATTGGAAAATCATGGAGATCACAGGGATATTTTCTAGAAGGTTGACAATCACCAAGTTTTATCTGTAGTGCTCTTCTTCCAGCTAAAAGATGACAAAGATTATTCCAAGATTTTACGTGTACTCGACATGGCAAGATTTTACATTTGGATGGATATAGTTGAAAAATAGTTCATATGATATTATATGTATAAATATCCATTGATTGGTTGGTTGGTTGTCCACTCTGTTGGTGGACTGTTTAGACAAGAGGTTGCAAAACTTCAGAGACTATTCCTCATCTCATCAGTGTATTTTTAATAATATTTCTATATGAGCTATAGTGCAATACCGGCTCTGGGCTCTCCCCCACAACCATACTGGACAAAACAGTTTAGAAAAAGTCACTTGTTGTTCTTGATGTTGGACAGAATGCAATTTCTTTCTAGCAAATTCTTCGATTTGTTTTTCCTTTTTGATGAAAACTAATGTAATCTCCACTTCCCAGGTCACACGAGCAAATACATTAGAACTGGGCAAACGAGAAAATACATTACCAGAAAGAGTCCATGTGAAGTTGAGTGCTAAACATCGCCGCCTCATCCTCTGTGCCATCATCATTTTCTCGAAAACCTTCCAACTGATCGCACATTCTGATTCTAAGACTTTGAAGATTACAGTTGCTTCCAAGTATCAAAGAAAGACCAAACAAAGCATATGAGAGTGGTGCCGTATCAATAATCTTAGAGCAGCAAAAAGACACCAAAAAGTTGTAATTCACAAGATCAACTGAAAAGTTATACCTGCACCCTTACATACTAGACAATTGATCAAGCTTGTTTCCTTGCATAAAGGAAATTGATCAAGCTTGTTTCTTGTTTCAGCTTTCTACCGTTACACGAAACCCTAGTTCCCAGAATCATAATCACAGTATCAAACGAAAAACAAATTCTTATACAATCTATCTATTTTCCTATACCGTCTATCTGTATTGTTCATCGGGATTACTGTTGGGAGGAAGAAGAAAAGGAATCGAGGAAGAAGAAAGATAGTTTGTCGGGAGTAATAGAAGAAAAAGACGGGAACATAATTTTATAAATTATGGGTTTGTGAGAAATTTTCTCACAAAAAATGGGTGCGCGCCTGAGTTTTTTTGGGCGTGGGTTTCACAGTGGAGAAAAACTGAAAAATGGGTCTCCCTGTAGTTTTCACTATAGTTATTTATAGTAGGATCCAACCGGATTTTATCCTTATCCTAAGGTCCAAAGTTTTCTAAATCAAGAAAATGATTACTATACCCTACAGTTAAACACGTCGGAAACAACAGATTTCTCAGTATTCCATATATGTACTGCTAATCTATAATCTAAAAAAAAAAGCATAATCTATAATCTAAAAAAAAAACACGTTAAAAAAAGTAATAAGTCTATGAAAAACATAATCAAAGACTTTTATTTCAGTATTCCATATACATATACATACTTGTGGATCAAATTTTTTTTTATAAAACTATAAAGAATAACAAAACTAAAGAAGTATGTTTCAGTATTCCATATATATACCGCTGATTCATAATCTAAAAATCAACTGCATGTCAAAAACAAGTAATGAATTTATAAAATTACAGTACCGAAACACTTTTATTTCAGTATTCCATATACGTATTTCTGGATTATACAAAAAAAATGATAAAAATATTTTAAAAATACAAACAAACTAGCAATAGACTTGTATCCCTAACTCCCATTTCTCCTTTAATTTCCCATACAAACACCACCTGCAAAAAAAGGTTCAATATTTATTAGGCTATAACATTTGGAAATCGATTTCAAAGAATCCAAAACCAAAAAAGCAGTATTTTTCAGTATGTCATATATGTACTACTGCATTCATAATCTAAAAATCAACTGCATGTCAAAGAAAAGTCATGAATCTATGAAAAAGCAAAATTGGAACACTTTTGTTTCAGTATTCCATATATGTACTTCTGGATTAAAAAGGAGAAGAAGAAGATAAAACTATAAAAATAGCAAAATCAAAGCAGTAATTTTCAGTATACCATATACGTATTGCTGATTCATAACTTAAAAATCAATTTCCTGTCAAAAATAAGTAATAAATCTGTGAAAAACAGAATTGCACACTTTTATTTTAGTATTCCATATATGTACTTGTGGATCAAACAAAAAAAGTAATAAAACTATAAAATAAATAAAAAAATCAAATCAATATTCTTCGGTATGCCATATATGTACTGCAGAATTTTTTTCAGGATGCAATATATGTACTTCTGAAACTCTTGTATTTCAGTATTCCATATATGTACTTCTGGATAAAACAAAAAAAAGGCAATAAAACAATAAAAATTAACAAAATTTTCAGTATGCCATATATATACTTCTGAAAAGTGAATAAATCAAAAGCAATATTTTCCAGTATGACGTATATGTACTTCTGAAAAGCTTTTATCTCAGTATTCCATATATGTACTCCTGGATTAAACAAAAAAAGTGATTACATCTATTAAAAAAAATAACAAACCAAAGCAGTAATGAATGTATATATGAAAAATCAGAATCTGAACACTTTTATTTCAGTAATTTTTATATATATACTTATGGATCTGACAAAAAAAGTGATAATACCATAAAAAACTAACAAAATCAAAGCAGTATTTTCCAGTATGCCATATATGTACCGGGCGATTCATAATCTAGAAATCAGTTGTATGTCAAAAACAACTAACGAATCTATGCAAAAACAGAATTGAAACACTTTCATTTATATATTTTGTATATGTAATTCTGAATCAAATAAAAAAAGTTTGTAAAGTTAGGTTTTTGTCGGGAGTCTGAGATACGCATCGTCGATTCATACACAAAAACAAACTCAAACAAATCTAAAACCAACAAGATGAAACTGATAAAATCAAATCTACTGAAGAAATGAACAAAAAACGTGATTATTCATCTAGATCTGAACTATTTTCATAAAAATAAAATAAACAATCAAGCATTCATAAAACGATTAGATATTAAAAACCCTAAAAGGACAATCAAGCATCCATTATATGAAAATGAAACTGTCACGAAATCGATCAGATCTTCATGTTTCAGTTGAGAAACAAAAAAAAAAAATTAGAGAGAAGATTACGTACGCATAATAAGAGAGAAGATTACCTGGAAACCACGAAAGATATTCGTAAGCAATCTTCATAAAAAAAAATGAATTGGAGAGAAGATTTCGAAAGAGGCAGTAGCAGAGAAGATGAGAGGGAGAGAGAAAAACGGATCTGAGCATGAAAATAAAATGAAAATAGCTAGATTATATTTGTGTTATAGTAGAAGACTATTTCAGGAAATATGAATATCTACTTAATAGGTTCCGCACGTGTACAGGACCTGGGCTTAAAAAATTGGGTCAAATTTTATGTTTTCTTTTAATTATGGACCTCCGGTTACTGGGCTTTAGTGGGTGGACCTGCCACTAACTAGTACCACTAACTAGTACCTATAGGTAATTCCTACTTGTGATTTCAGACTCTCTAAAAACTGCATAGATTCGACCAAGCTTTTTAACGGAACCCCGTGTTTTCACCAGAAGGACGGGAACCACAAATTCTGTGTCTATGCGGTTTTTAAGTGGTTTTATTAGACGATCTGTCCAGGACCACATACTGTTTTTAAGTTGTTGTTTTTTCATCTTGGAAATGTACAATTGCACTATCGTTTGGTTAATTGGTTTTATTTTTTTTAAAGCAATGTGTTTAATTGATGCCTATGCGACAATTTTCCCACTTTATCGTTAAAGAACCTAGCATTTTTAGGGACGACCCCAAAAGAATTAGGGGCGACACAAAAAGACAAAATAGGATGAAAATACTTATATGCCCCTTCATAATCGGTAGTTTAGTTATCTACCGATTGCAAAATTTTATTTTTGGGACAACTCTATATTCGGTAGTTATATGAACTATTTTGACTACCGATTATAGGCTCAACCAAATTAGAAAAATAGAGGACTTTTTGCAAATCTCATTTTGGGGCAACTCTATATTCGGTAGTTATATGAACTATCTTTGACTACAGATTATGCTAGGATTTCGGTAAAGAGGCCCACCTGTATAATCGGAAGTCGGATACCTTCATTTGCTACGATTATAGGCTCAACCAATGCAGTTTAAAAAGCTGGGTGCGGGCATGGACGTGGTATGAATACAATGCAGGTACGCTATACTGGGGTCCGGGGTCCGTGGGGCGTAGCCCCTCCCGGCTGTGTTCGATAATTTTTTTTCTACGAGAAAATTGAATTTCAGTCCGTGTTGGATTTTTTTCTGGTTTTCAGTCCACTGCCGACACAGTCATTTAATTCTCGAGAATAATTGAATCGGGAGTCAAGATAACTTTATTTACTATCGATTATAGAATAATCAAAATTCAAAAAAAAAGAGGATTTTGGCAAAATCTCATTTTAGGGCTACTCTACGTTCGGTAGTTATATGAACTATTTTGACTACCGATTATGGTAGGAATTCAGCAAAAAGAGCCACTGTATAATCAGAAGTCATGACAACTCTTCCTTTCTTACCGATTATAGGCTCAACCAAAATTCAAAGAAAGAGGATTTTTTGCAAAATCTCATTTTGGGGCTATTCTATATTTGGTAGTTATATGAACTATCTTGACTACCGATTATGGTAGGATATTTGTAAAGAGAGTCACTGTATAATCGGAAGTCATGATAACTCTTCCTTTCTTACCGATTATAAGCTCAACCAAAATTCAAAAAAAAGAGGATTTTTGCAAAATCTCATTTTGGGGCTACTCTATATTCGGTAGTTATATGAACTATCTTGACTACCGATTATGGTAGGATATTTGCAAAGAGAGTCAGCTTATAATCTAAGTCATGATAACTCTTCCTTTCTTACCGATTATAGGCTCAACCAAAATTCAAAAAAAGAGGATTTTTTTGCAAAATCTCATTTTGGGGCTACTCTATATTCGGTAGTTATATGAAGTATCTTGACTACCGATTATAATAGGATATTTGCAAAGAGAGTCACTGTATAATCGGAATTCATGATAACTCTTCCTTTCTTACCGATTATAGGCTCAACCAAAATTCAAAAAAAAGGATTTTTGCAAAATCTCATTTTGGGTCTGCTCTATATTCGGTAGTTATATGAACTATCTTGACTACCGATTATGGTAGGATATTTGCCAAAGGTCTACTTTAATCGGGAGTCAAGATAACTTTATTTACTACCGATTATAGGATAATCAAAATTCAAAAGATAGAGGATTTTATTTTGGGGATACTTTATATTCGGAAGCTATATAAACTAAATTGACTCCCGATTGTTGATTAACTACCAATTGTATAGTTATCTACCGATTGTAAATGGTAGTTTGGCCATTAAAAAAACGGGATTATAAAGTTATCTCCCGATTATGGATTAACCTTCCCATTATGACCTATTTTGTCCTTTTGTGTCGCCCCTAATTCTTTTGGGGTAGCCCCTACAAATGATAAGTTAAAGAAGGTAGTGTATCTATTCTATTCTATCTATCTATATCCTAATATATAAAGGGAAGCCCCCTTACTGTTCATTTAACAGTTAATGAAGCTGCAATTTCTGATATCCCCAAACTGCCCCTATATTATGTGCACCTAAAAAATGTATTATGAATAAAAATGAGGGTACAATGGTAATTTAAGTATTTAAAATAAATAAAGGGGGCATAATGGTATTTTAAGCATATTTAAATTAAATAGATAAAAACAATAGGTCCTATGCCCCGTCCCCATAACATGTGAAGCTGCAATTTTCATTTTCCATTTTTGCCCTATCTTTATTTCATTTTAAAGACATAAAATAAATATATATAGGGAGTATTAATGTAAAAATGAATCTTTGAGGTTCTTTTTTTTTTTTTTTTTTTTTTTTTTTTTTTTTTTTTTTTTTTTTTTTCTCAATAGGTCCCATGACCCGTCCGCATGACCTGTGAAGTTGCAATTTCCATTTTCCGTATTTGCCTAGCTTTATATCATTTTAAAGACATAAAATAAATATATATGGGGGTATCAATGTAATTCGATATTTAAATAATATTTTTCCCAACTGAATCTTTGAGTTTTTTTTTTAACACATTAAAAAAAATTAAAAAATTAATCTTTGAGTGAAGCTGCAATTTCTGTTTGCCCATTTTGCCCTTAGTCATTTGTTTTCTTCCTAACCCTATATAAATTATTGGGGGTATTAATGTAATTAGGCATTAAATAAGTGAAGCCAATTATCCTGAAACAACAATTACATCAGATTTACAAGAACAGTTCCTCCTGATTGTTTGAATATACTTGATTAAATTAATCGACATTAGAAATTGATCCTCCATGGTATATCCGGCCATGGTATACCCCCTCTTCTATTAATTAATTACTCCATCACTTGGAGGGACAATTGGGTGCGGGTGCCCTTGCAAGTATAGACCATTGATCCATGGAGGGATGTTCATCAACCGGGGCCATGTATATACGGCAGACCCTGTTAATTCTTGATTTGGCTTTGCTGCAATTATTAAATTAAAGGGGCGGAGGCAGCTGGACAGGGGTGCAAGTGCACCCCTTGCAATGGGCTGCCTCCAAAGCCCATTTCAAGTCCAATTAGAATTTTTTTTTAACATTTAAACCTAATTTTTTATTTTTGTACCCCTAAAAAAAATGTTTGCACTCTATAGCAGAATTTTGCACCCCCATCCAACATATTTTAGCTCCGCCCTCTGTATCAAATGTGTTAACGTCGTATTTTGAAAGTTTAGTAACCCGTTCAATTTTCATTGCACGCACGTCGTGCGTGCCCGAAGTTCTTGTTTGCTAAGAATTTGAAGATTCCATTCACCATTCATATCAATCAACTGATTCACAGTTGTGGGAGTGCCTTTATCAATTACAAGTGTGCTTAAAAAAAAAAAATCAATTACAAGTGGAAAGATGCTTAATTGATTTAAGCGCCAACTATCAATACTTTTTCCATCACTCACTTGCCATCTATTTTTATTATTTACGTTACTTAGACCGGCTAAATTGGGGCTTATAGGACTTAATTGGGGGCCTATAGCTAGATGATAAAAGTGTCATTGAATAGTAAAAAAAAGTTACCCCTTATTCAATTATTTTAAAAAATGGTTAATTTAGAACGCGCAATTGGGGGATATGGGAATTAATTGGGGGATATGAATTACTTCCCCCAACTCATGGTGTGTGCTAAGGGGCGACTTTTGGGGCGAAAATACTAAAACACCCTTCCCTCAAAATAAAAATCAAAAAACTTAAAATCAAAAAACAAAATCATATTCCCCATTTCCATCTCCACTTCTTATTAATCTTTTTAGGGTTAAAACTTTGAAACCCAAATGTTCCCCATTCTCTTTCAAATTCTTAATTTTCCTCATTTTCTTTCAAATTCTCTTCTCTTTCTCTGCCGGAAGTGATGAAGAACATGTCGAAAATGATAAAGAACATGCCGGAAATGATGAAGACCACGCCGGAAGTGATGAAGACCATGCCGGAAGTGATGAAGAACATGTCGGAAATGATGAAGGTCACGCGGAAGTGATGAAGACCATGCAGAAGTGATGAAATTCAATCCGGAACTCAATGATGGCATGCTCGATATAAATCTATCAATGCCTGGTAGTCAAGTGAAAAAAAAATCAATTTTCTGGATACTTTCATCATGTTAAGCATAGAATTTAGGATGAAGACCATGCGGAGTGAGTTCGGCATGGTTGTTTAGGATGAAGACCACGCTAGGAAGTGAGTTAGGCATGGTTATTAGGATGAAGACCACGCCGAAGTGATGAAGAACATGTCGGAAATGATGAAGACCACGCTGGCGAGTGATGAAATTCAATGTCGGAACTAAATGCCTAAGCATGCTCGATGTAAATCTATCAATGCAGAGTAGTTACGTGAAAAAAATCAATTTTTCGATACTTTTCATCATGTTCCGGCATAGAAATTTAAGCAAAAACCATGCCGGAAGTAGTTCCGGCATGCTCGAAAATCAGATAACTATGCCGAAAGTAAACTGACTAAAACCAGATAACTGTGCCGAAAGTAAACTGACTAAAACCAGAAAAAATAGGTTTTAAAGATCAAAACCTGAAAAAATTTGTAACGAGACAAAGTCTCGTTGGGGCTACGCCCCCCCCGAACCCCCCGGATAGTGGCAAACAATTTATGAAAATTTCCAGAAATGCCGGCATGGTTTTTTTGGTTGAATACCATGCCGGCACCAAGCTTTTTCAGCTGCAACAATGTCGGATTCAAATAAAAAAAAAATCAAATTTTCAACCTCTTAGTAGCAATTCTCTCATCACAATCATCTTCCATTTTCAAAAAAAAATTTCCACTCAATTTTTTTTTTCTCTCCTTCTACTCCTCACTCACACAAATTAAAATAAAACAAACACTAATCTATCCCCCAAATACTTAAGATTTTTACTAATTATTATTAATCACTAATCCCGATTAATGAGGGCTAGATTAGGAATTAAAAAAAATACTAAGATAAGGGTGACCCGATTTGATATTTGGATCCAATTTTTGTCTTTTTCCTCTATCCCCCAATTAGTTTTGATATCCCCCAATTAATTTTTCTTTATCCTTGATTAATTAGCGTTAATCGAGTGATCAATTGATGTTTAATCAAATTAAACTAAAAATTAACTAATGATTCTTCATCGAAACGTGATTTTTTTTTTTTTTTTTAAAACAAACCAGAATCGGTATATGTTCGTGCTCTCATAAACCGATTCTGGGTTGATTTTTTCAATTCACAAAAAAAAAAAAAAAACCAGAATCGGTTTTTACAAATGGATACAGAAAACCGATTATGGGAAAGAAAAAAAAATCAAACATGATTTAAATCATACTCGATCTGAGAATGAGTATGATTTCATACTCGATTTCAGTTCACATATAAATTCATATACTCATTTTGAGATTGAGTATGAAATCATACTCGTTTTGAAATTGTGTAAAATCATACTGATACTCATTTTCAATTCGGGTATAACCAGAATCGGTTTACACGATGCACACATAAAAACCGATTATTGACATTGCACAATAGGAATCGGTTTACAAAAGTGCTCATGTAATCCGATTCTAACAAAAAAAAGATACAAAAACATTTCTTACAACAATCGGTTAACTCGACACACATATAAAATCCGATTCTAGCATTATACATCAACAATCGGTTTTTATAAGTGCAAATGTAATCCAATTATGGTCGAACCAGAAAACATACCAAGGACAATCGGTCTTTGTGGGCATGAACATAAATTGTTTCTATCTGCAATTGGATCACATATACATTAACGTTAACCGATTATGGTAAACCCGGAAAAATCTGATTTCAAAATTTCCAATTTTTAAGCAATTGCATGTTACTAAAACCTAGTTTAGAGGATTGGGTTGAGAAGAAAAGAAGAAGAATTAGTTGAAGTGGAAATGAAAATGAATTTGATTTAAATTTTAGTTTTAAATTTTTTTGATTTTGATTTTAGTTTTTAATTTTATGATTTTAGTTTTTAGTTTTATTATTAGAATTTAATGAGGACACATTTGTAGTATTAGTATTTGATGAAGAGTAAGTTGATAGTTTCATCTCTTAATAATCGTTTTTTGTCCTGTAGTGTAGGTCCCAATTGGGATAGGCCCCAATTTAGCCAGGTTACTTAGACCTTTTATTATACTTCATCAAATCCAAGAGATGCTACATTTTTTTATTTTTTTTACGGGGATAGAGTTTCTCAAGTATATCAGCCCATAATTGGTTCTTACTCTGAATAAGACCCCAAGCAAGCTTGGTTAGCATAGCTAGATTCTGTTTATGGGGTTTTTAATCCCAAGCCACCTTGTTCCCTTTTCTTTACAAACGTTTATTCAAAGGATTTTTTTTAATTTTTTTTTTATGCAAAAAAACTTCATTAAAGGATAATATTACATAACTTTTTGCTAACCTTCCTTTCACCCCTAACAAGATTTTCAAAGTTTTTAGGGATGTTACAGCCAAAATCAAAGGAAGTTTTCTTAGCTCTAGCTTCTTTAGCTATTTCGTGAGCTATATTGTTAGCTAACCGTTTATGTTTAACATGACTAACTTCAGAGTACATAAAGTTCTTAAGTAGTTGCCTTATTTCATCTACATGGCCTTGGTTCATCCATTGAACTGTCGGCTTGGCACCATAGATAGACATAATTACATTTTTACAATCAATTTCAAAGATAACATTGCGGAGATTGAGTTCGTTGGCCCAAAGAATTGCCTGTTTCATTGCCCAACATTCCGCCTGCTCTGGATCTAATCCTCCATCGAAGTATCTGCCCCTGATGGCTCTTGCTTTTCCTTCATGATCTCTAAGAATTAGACCAATTCCAATATCTTGATTGTTATAATAAAATGAAGCATCCATATTTATTTTCAGATTGTTAACATCTGGCGGACACCATTCAGGTAGAGAAACTTCAGACTGCAAGTTACCCTGATTTGATATCTCTAGCATGCATTGGTTTACCATCTGGGTGATGTGGAAACATACAAATGGATAGTTCATGTCCTTAGTATGGAAAACCTTAGCACATCTGTTTTTCTAGATATGCCATGATGTGCACGAGGTTGAAATCCATAAATGGTTATCTTCTCAAGTTGTCTGAGACGTGGTAAACCAGCTGGATATCCAAGATATCACATCAGTGTGTTGTAACCGAACCCCTGACATATTAATATTCATTGCCAACCAAATTCTTTTAGCATGATCACAATCAACCAGTAAGTGTTGCAGAGATTCCTCATGTGAACTACAGAAAGGGCAGCTAGTTTCTATATCCGATTTGTAGTAACTGATTTTCAATCTAGTAGGAACTATATTTTTTAAACATTTCCATATGAAAAGTTTATTTTGTGCGTAACTTTTGTTTTCCATAGCTTTTTCCAGACTGCTTGTGGCACCTAATGGTTTCTATTGTGGGTTGTATGAGTTAAAACTTTATAAGCTGATTTTACATTGAACTCTCCAGTTCTATTTGGGGTCCATATTATTCTATCTTCACCATGTTGGGGTATATGCATCTTGAGAAATAATTCAGCAACGTAATGCGGGAAAAGGTTTTTTATTAGTTGTATGTTCTACCTCCTAGGATTTATGTGCATAAGATCATAGACATAGACGATTCTAACTGGTTCTATGTATTCTTCTTTTGGAGTTGGAGGATAGTCCAAACCTGTAATCCACTTATCATACCATACTAAAGATTTTGTTCCGCATCTTATATCCCATTGATAGAATATTCTCACTATTTCTATACCCTTTTCTATTCCTTTCCAAACCCAAGAAGAGTTGTAACGTGGTTGCTGCAGATATAGGAAATTACAGTGCGGAGCATATTTGTTCTTCATTTTTATAACCCACTGTTTATCAGACTCATTGCAAAGACGCCAAGCAAGCTTTGTAACCAGGGCTAAATTATATTTCTCAAGATTACGGAAAGCTAAACCTCCATCTTCTTTAGCCACACATAATCCCAAGAAATAAAATTTATTCCTTTATTTCCTTTGGGGCCCCACCAGAAGTTCCGTTGTAGAGAGTCTAACTGCCGCAGAGCATTTTTCGAAATTTTGAAGTTGCTCATGTAGTGTGCGGGAATATAGTTCAAAACTGTTTTAACCAGGGTATTTCTAGCTGCTAGATTAAGAGTTTTGGAGTTCCATCCTTGAAAGCGATTTTCATGAGAATCTTTAATGGAGTTGAAAGAATCAGATTTTGATTTACCCAGATGTATAGGGAGACCCAAATACTTATCTGAGGAACAAAACTTTTTAACTCCTAATTTATGAACAATCTCTAACTTATCTTCTTTAGAAACTTCACCGCAGATGAAAGCCGAGGATTTTGAATAATTAATTATCCGATCGTAAATACTCCCAAAATGTTCTAAAATTTGAGTAATGTTTTGAAGACCAACATCTGAGGCTTGAAAGAACAGTAAACAATTATCAACGAATAAAAGATGGTTTATAGGTACCGAGCTTTGAGATGTTTTAATACCCTGAATTTTGTTTTCACTCTGAGCTGACTCCAAAGACTTTTAGAGATATTCCATGGAGAGAATGAAGAGATAGGGAGACAACGGGTCTCCCTGTCTTAACCCTCTAGTTGGGTTGTAAGGTTTGCAGGGACTACCATTCAGGCGAACGGAATCGAAGTAGTCGAGATACATTGTTGAATAATTTGTCTCAATTCCTCACAGAAACCCAAATGAAGAAGCATATTATCTATAAAAGTCCATTCCAACCTGTCGAAGGCTTTCGACATATCTAGCTTGAGAGCCAGTAAGGGAGACTTCTTTTCGATTTCTTCATTGAGTGAATTAATTCATGTGCCAAGATAATGTTGTCATTGATTGGTATTATAGGCACATAAGCCACCTGAGCTGGAAAAATAGTCTTGTCCATCGGTGATTTCATTCTCATGACAATCAACTTGGCAATTATCTTATAAGAGCAGTTACATAGACCAATTGGTCTATAATCAGAAGGGGTAGCGAGCAGGTGTTGAGTTTTAGGGATCAAGCAGGATGATTGTTTGATTAATGGAATCCGACATTTTTTTTGTGGCGAAGAAATGTTGAACCATATGAGTAATATCATCTCCTACCAAGTCCCATTGGGATTGATAAAACCCTGCAAGAAAACCGTCCAGTCCAGGTGCCGTCCAACTAGACATACTCATAAGGGTATTGTAGACTTCTTCTTCCATTTTCAAAGGAGTTTGAATGTATCTAGTGGGAATGTTATAAACACCCCTACTATCCATGGATACTTCACAAATACCCTTATGAGTCTTTACAAATACCCTTAATGGCATAATTGAAATTATGAACAAAAAATAATTTACATAATTTCATTTTTAACCTTTATGTAGGCTTTCTTCTTTATTTTCCAGTGAGGAAAACCAACGCAACTCTCCACCATCTCCATCTCACATGTCATAGCCTTCCGAATTCGCCATCATCACCACCACCTCCATCACGACCATCACCATGACTGCAACATCTTGTATTCATTATCAAGCATCCTGTATTGGATCTAAATTTGTAGAAAATTATCAGATCCATTACTAACTCTTAGGATCTGGTTGTTTTAATCTCGGATAAGAATACAACGAAGTCGTTTTATGAGATGTGAGTAATTTTACGACCTAATTTGATAAATTGTTGTGATTTTCGATTTGATCGATTGTTTTTTCAATATCAAATTTAGAGAGATCGAGATTCGATTTTGGGTTCCGTTTAAGTAATTTGTGAGATTGAAATTCAATCTTTAGGTTTAGGTTTTGACTTTGGTTTTGTTGTAATTTTGAGCAATCATCATCATGTAAAATATGAGGAAAAATTGGAAATTTGGGCGTTGATGCTTTTTGGGATGCCAGCTGGTGGTGCACAATAATATGGGATGTTTGGTTTTGATGAGCTTAAGAATTTGCTAGTATTCGTTTGGTCATTTTTTCAATTGAATGAAAAAATGTTTTTGATTGTTTAGAAGTGTATTTGCTTTCGTGTAAAACATTGCAAGTGTAGGCTCTGGTGTTCCATACTCAAATGTAGGGAGTATATCTATGCCCGGATGACACCTTTTGGGACGAACGGGGTATGTACCCATCTTTCTAGCTTCTCATATTTTTTGCCTCTCGAATGTCACTTACTTAATTTGCGCAAATGAAGCATTTACTTACTGATGTTTTGTTAATACAAGGTGCGAGATAGAAAGATGTCTAAAAATATTACTTGAACACCAACTTTAAGACATGTTTAGTTCTGTAATAGTTATAATTACAGAACTTTTTGGTTTGTGGTGGAAATCAATCATTTTGAAGTTTAGTTTGGTTATGGATTTCTTGTTTCAAATAATGAACAAGAAATGATAAAATCACAGTAGCTACTAAGCGACATTGTGGGTGAGGTTTCTATCCTCTATATATTGAACCTTGTCACAAACATAAGTTCCAGCCCAAATGATGCATGACTATTATGATTTTGTTAAGAACACATTAATTATGAAGGTGATTAATTGTTAGGGAGTCCTGAATTTTGGTGGTTATTTTTTGTATTAGTCTTTTGATGCATACGTTGTTGCAGTTGTCGGAAAAAATACATGTTACAATTTGTTTGAATTGCTTAGTTATGGCGTCGTTTCGTCATGAAACATAATTGAAACAAAGTTGATCTTAATGTCCAGAGAAACAACTTATTAAGTATCTAGAATTTATTTCTATTTTGAAGAGCTTTGCTTGGAAGCATTTTCAAAAGCTTAATTGGATGATTTCCATTAGAAGCTTCGAAAGTTTAGATTCGGATTTATATATGAAATGGATAAATGTTGCCACTAAGGAATATGCTAAAGCAAATAAACCTCTTTATATCTTACATTTGAATTTACAGTGAGGATAGTCATTTCGCTCAATTGATGATACTTTAATAAGATTAAGACACGCAAATTACGCCATTAATTGCGTGTCTTAATTTATAGGCTCATATCAACTGCATTTAGCACTGTTTTTCACCATCTTTCTCCAGCTTGGAGGTTTTTCTTATGAGAGCTTATGGAGGGTGATAGGATGGGATAGCTGGTTATATAGTACTAGTGGAAGAAAAACGTTTGCATTGCCAGGAAGCATGAGAAAAGCGCGCAATATTTTTCTCGGCCTCGGATATGTTGCAAATACATGTGGGATCTTCCCTAAGAATAGAAAGCAGGAGACAAGAGTTCAGGATATCATTTTCCATTTTCTCTTTTACTATTGGTAGTAGTGCACGATACTAGTAACACCTAAATATACTACTACTTGAATTATTTTGACTCGACTTCCATTTCATTTCAGTTCGGGAATTTTTATACTTTCTCTTGTTTTTGTTCTACTAGGTAGTGCCTAGTTTGTATCACCAATTCTAATTTTTTGTTCTACTAGGTAGTGCCTATGTTAATGATTGTTTTCTGAATGCTAACAGAACTGATGCTTCCTTAGTCGAAGTCTCTAAGTTCTTACGTCCATTAGTGGCAAGATTCCTTGTACAAAAGGTATGCCATTTCATTTTATTTAGTGCACTTAAGACATAATCCATAAAGTCTGTTTTTAGTTGATCTAGTTGCCTCAGGATTTTGGAGACTAGGTTACTCCATTTGTTTTAGCAACTTCTTCATGCAAAGTATTTTGTTGGAACCAAATTGAGCTATTTTTCTCCATTTGTTGGCTTGGGATTAAAAATATTTTAAATATCTAGTTTTTTTCCATTTTCGTTCTTGGACTCTAGATTTTGGGACAACTTGAAAGTTGCTTTCACTTTTGGAGGCAACTTGAGCTAGTTGATTTCATATTTGGAGGTAAGCGTTAGCTAGTTGGCTCCAGTTCGAGGCAACTTGAGATAGTTGGCCCTATCTTTTGAGGCATGTGACATTATCTTTATACATACATCTTATAGTAGTTGCGATGAATCTGTGGTGCAATGGTAGCATGACTGACGTCGTGTCAGAGGATGTGTGTTCGACTCACGCCATGTTTACTCATTTGTGTATGTTTTCTTTTTCTTTTTGGAGACAAATTTGCGCTAGATGCCTTCATATTTAGAGACAACTTGAACAAGTTGCCTTCCATTTGAAGACAACTTGTGCTAGTTGCTTCCAAAGTCGTAGACAACTTGGGCTAGTTGGCTTCCTTTTTTGAAGAACTTGTTCATATATAGTTTTTGTTGTAGACAACTTGTTCAAATATAATTTTTTGTTGATGACGCTTAAAGACAACTTCACAAGTTCATGTGTTCCAGATTTTGGGAACAACTTCACCAAGGTGCTTCAAATCTGGAGACAACTTGTTCTAGTTGCTTCCACCTTTGTAGACAACTTTTTCTAGTTGCTTCCACCTTTGGAGACAACTTGAGAAAGTTGCTTCCACCTTTGAAGACAACTTGTGGTAGTTGCTTCAATTCAAGAGATGAATTTTAGTAGTTGCTTCCACTTGAAACATCTTTCTAGTCACTCACTTCGTCTTTATTTTAAAATTTTCTTATTTCTTTTTCTTTGCAGGGATTTTCTAGTTGCGTTTGGAGTTGTTCCTGGGGAAAATGGTGATATTTGGCGTTGGTTTCTGAATCATTTGAAGAGAATCCTCAATGTTTGATCGTCCATTGACCATCATACGGAAGGGTGGCACGGATTTCATACTTCCATAGGATTATGTTCAACTTCCAATAAATTTTTCTTATGTTTTGGTTTTCCGATTGTTACTTCCTTGAACTTTGTTATGTTAGTTTTGCATTTTTGTCAGTTTTCTTTTTATTGAACTTGTTATTGTTATATTGTATTTATTCAAAACATTTTTTATTCAACTTGCTATGTTTTATGAATGTTCTTCTTGTTTAAATTTTGTTTTTTTTTGCAAGTTATACTGGTTTGGCTCCATATTTTTTTGGGGAAAACTTGTTACCAGGTGCCACCAAATTGAAACCAACTTAAGTAAGTTGTCTCCAATTTGGAGCCAACTTAATGCAAGTTGCCTCAATTTTTGGAGACAACTTGTGCTAGTTGCTTTCAAATGCAGAGATAATTTGTGCTAGTTGTGTCGTTTTTTTTTATTTTTTGCGATGGCCTGTTTGTATTTTATGTATCTCCTTATAGCTTTTGGTACCTTGAATCATATAGCAATACTGTTTGTATTTTATCTATCTCCTTTTAGCTTTTGGTACATGGAACCATATAATATAACTGTACTGTACCTGCTATTATATATCTAAAACCATTCAGTCATTCATGTTAACAGTTCATGTTTACATCTAAATACTTGGTCATTCATGTTAAAACCATTTCGGTAATATTATAATTGATACAAATAATATTGTATCTATAGTATTATACTAACACAAACAATACTGTATAATTCAGTAATATTATAACTAACACAAACAATCTATCCCAAACACATATTTGTTTGTTTCTGAAACTTCCATTCGTCAGTCGTATTGAAGATGCGAAACGCCATCTTGCTCATTTTCTTTTTTAGTATAGCAGCAACTTCTTCGTGGCTCACTAGACGGAAACAACTTAATGTCATCTTATACAAACACACGTCTTCATAATGGCTACAACTGTTATGTAATAAACAAGAGAAATAGTCAGTATTCAATCATTTTGCTCATGTAATGAAATCTAGCGCAAGTTTTCTTAGGAAATTGAGATAAACTAGCTTCCAACTATGGGAGAAACTAGCAAAAGTTGTTGCCACATCTGAACCAACTTTCAGAAAGTTATCTTTAGATATGGTAGAAACTAACAGAAGTTGCCTCTAGAAATGGAGACAACTAACTCTAGTTGCTTCCAAACCTGGGAGTAACTGGCACAAGTTGTCTCCATTTTTAGAGACATAATGGAATTGCAAAATGGACTACTAGTAGTGCTTTGAATAATATTTTTGCAGAAAATAACACACTCACATACTCTAAGAGAGAATGGAGTTGCAAATACTTTTCACATCTGTTTTATGTTTTGTTGCTGACAACCATCAAAACTACATATCAAAGCAGACAAAGTAACTTAACCTAATTCACTATGTCGTATGCACACCGAAGTGTGATCGGTATGATCTTATAAAAGCATTGAAAAAGTACAATTACAAGAATTTTATACTTACCAAATGAAAACTGGAACAACAAACATAAAGAGGAAAAATAACAAACAAAAAACAATGCTTTCACTTATATGCTTCAAATTAGCACATATCAAAATGACACAGCAAAGTTCCAGCAACCATAACCCTAACACTAAATAAGATGTAAGAATGTTGGACCATAAAAACATTAACAAGCAATTAATAAATTATTTCAGTTCAAAAATTAGAGATACATCAACAGTGGAATACATACATAATCTAAAGCAAAATTGAAACTGCACAAAAATGTAGTCAGTTTGATTAAGAATGGACCAACTAACAAAATATATCAATAAATTTCATAAATCCCCCACAACAATAGAAAATTTTCCTGCATTTATACCATCAATTTGAGAGTAAATCCAACTCTAAACTTACGAAAACTCAATACTAGAGATTTTGAAAGTTACATGTGAAGCTATTTTTGTTGAGTTTTAGCCTTTTAGCATCAATACCATCAGATTCCGTGCATAAATATATTGAATTCATCACATGCAACGAAATTATACAAGTCATTAGTTAGATACAAATTAAATTTTGAATAAATTAGAGAAGATCTGTAACATCTTCATTGTTTTTAAAACACAAAACAACATTGATGAACAGGTCAGTAGCATATGAAGAATATTTGAAACAAAAAAACTAAATCCACAAATCAAAATCAATAGCATTAGCAAGGAAGATTTGAATCAAAATCAATTTTTTTTAACACAAATCTAGGACCAAACCCTAACAAAATCAAAATTAATTGAAAAATAAACTAATTTAAACACTTGAATCGTTGCTTACCTATTAAATACGAAAGTTACAGTAAACATCAAAGTGATTTCGATAACAAACCCTATTTTTGTTTTGTTTTTTTAACAGATTTCGATTTTTTGAATCTTGTAATAGTGAAATGAAGTTTCAATAGTAGAGAAGAAACTAGTTTAGGTTTGATTTTTGAATTCTCTGGATCTGTTTTTCTCCGTTCCATCAGTTTCCTAGGAGAGAGATGAAGATAGGAGTAACAGGGAGAGATAGAGAGAGAAATAACGGAAGAGAAATGAATATCGCCGAATTAATGATTTGGTAATGCTTGTTTCTATTTAACTAGGGATATTTTGGTAATCTGCTAATCCGGGTTTGGGCTTCTAGCATCTTAGGGGTATAATTTAAGTTGATAAGGGTATATTTCAATGGACCTAATAGTAGGGGTATATAGATAATGTTCCCTATTGGTGTGGTGGTGAAGGTAGTAGTGTAGTGTGGCCAGGGGCATTAGTCAACCCTGGCTCTAGCCCCTCGAAGATCACCAAAATCATAAAAAGATCCCTTATTTTTGTCATAGATTTTACGTTTAGCCCACCTAATTTTACATTAATTTTTAAAATGTAATTTTTTTTAGTCCCCCTGATTTTTAATGTCCGGGCTCTGCCACTGAGTGTGGCCTTTTGTACAGATATTTGGATTGGCTCTCGGTCGCTTGGATCAGTTTTTCCTTCCCTCGACTGATAAATTCTGTAGAA
This sequence comes from Papaver armeniacum, assembly GCA_023531295.1. Lineage (NCBI taxonomy): Eukaryota > Viridiplantae > Streptophyta > Magnoliopsida > Ranunculales > Papaveraceae > Papaver > Papaver armeniacum. The sequence continues at coordinate 364,213 of JAJJWW010012316.1, forward strand.
AGTCACATCACGTTAGATTCATCTTGGGGTTGGAATCTCAAGCTTAGAGGTGGACTTAGCATGGAAGAAACTGACGATGTATGCCAACTTCTCTCCATCATTGGCCAGGATCCTTACCATCTTCTTTCTCCGTCGGCTGAAGAAACTGAAAATCTACTGTCTTAGAGGAATTTTAGGTTAAGTATCGCTATATTTGGTTATTGCAAGAGCATTTGTTGTAAGAATCTCAACCTTTTTTTTCCGTCTAAAGTGATTTGGTACCCAAAATTACCTACCCAAGTTTCTTCCTTTGCATGTCAGTCGGTTTTAAATAAGAATGGGACTCTTGATAAGGAAAGAAGAGGAATGACATGAAGTAAAGTGGAAATCTACGGTCTCAGTGGAATATTAAGTTAAGTCTTTGCTATGTTTGGTTATTGCAAGAGCATTTGTTATTAGAAGCTTCTTTTTCATCTAAACAGATTTGGTACCCAAAGTTACCTACTCGAGTTTCTTTCTTTGCATGACAGTTGGTTTTTAAATAAGATTGGGACTCTTGATTAGAAAAGAAGAGGAATGGCTAATAATGGACACCTAAGGTAATCTTCTTAACAACGGAGAAATGTTTTTTCTGGCGAAAGTTAGTAACTTTCATTAGAGTTTTCCTATAATGATTGCACTGCTGATCCAAGAGTGTAAATTTATATAGGTGTTGGACATCATATTTGGTAATGCTTGATTAATGTTATACCTTGTGGCTAATTTGGAAGGAGAGGAATATCAAAGCTCTAAACTTTTATTGGATGAAGGTTTACGGTCCGAATATGGTGTTTAATTTCCAGTTTTCAAAACAAAGATATCCAGTTTTCAAGAGACAATTATTCCCATATAACCTGAAATTTATTACAGTTTTTTGGTTAAATAGGCCCTAGATTTGAATTTCTGGGTCAATAAGACAAGTAAAATATGACTCAGGTTCAATTGACCAAGAATTCAAATTTAAAGTTCAAATATCCAAATTTGGATATACTGCCCAAAATACTAAACACATTTAATTGGTAACTGACCAGTATACCCTTAAATGGTCGTCGTTAACAGATACAGAGAGAAAGGCATATCCACTTCTGATTTTGAGATGTAGACTTGAAAAAAAGAGATCCAGTTTTTGGATCCAATCGATGTTCGATTTCCTATCAAAACTCTTCTCTAATCTTTCTCAAATGAAAGTGTTTATAGCAACAGATTTAGGGTTCTTCATTTGAACCGAAATTGAGTTTAAATTAGGGGTTTTGGCATAGGTTATTTTGGGGGTTTTGTATGCAATCCAAGACTGGATCGAAATTACAATTCGTGGTACTCGATTGAGAATAAATTTGGTTCGATTTGGTAGGAAAATAGATGGTTGTGTTGCAAGTAATTGGTACCGTGGGTACCCATCTGGTGATGCCGTTGAATAGTGAGTACCTGTTTGGTTTCGCAATTCCAATTTTAATTAATAACCGATTAGTAAAAAAAAAAAATCGTTAACGGTGTTTTGCTGGTTAGTGGTGGTGGAGGAGGAGGATGGTGGTGGTGAAAGTGAGGAAATGAAATTGAAGAAGGTGGTTATGAGTTACTGTGGAGCAAGTAATCGAGTAACGGGTATGTATTAATTTTCTCTCATTTCTAGTACTTAGTTTATTGAGATGCATACTGATTTACAAATTCAGATGAATATTGAGCGTTTCAAGTTGGGGAATGAGACTTTGTTTTTCGTTTGTTTTTCTTCTGTTATATCGTCTATTTCTTACATTTTTGTGTTCCTGTTACGAGTGTTCGAGGATTTTTAAAGAGCCATGGAGGATAACAATAAATGTAAACATGTTAGGAATTTTAATTGTCCGGCCAGGTTGGTTAATTGGAGATTCCTCTTCAAACTTTCAGGTTACAGTACGTGCTGGTGATAATAACTCAGTTAGCAATGATTTCGGCCATGATGAAAGGAGAGTAATGATTTCTGATATCTAATAAATGAGGTTACATTGGATCTACATTTCAAATAAATGGTAGCAAGGCAAAATGTGTTTACTTGTTTTCATGGAATTGTTAAGTGGGTAAATGGATGTTTCTTTTGCTGTTACTAGTTGCACCACTTTTGACAAGAATGGGATTTGTTTATGGTACGTAAACACTATCAATGATATTATAGCACGTCGTAGTAAAGCATTATCAACATTGTGGGAGTCTTATGTTATTTCAACATTACGAAGTTGAGAAAGCATTCTAAAGCATTCTTGTCGTCCGGCTGATACTCGGTAAAGTATTCTTTGTTTCAATAAAAGATGCACCCGAGTGCATAATGTATATTCTGACAGAAAAATAGGTTTTGTCCTAGATGCACCGGAGTGTATAATGTTTTTTTTTTTTTTTTTTTTTTTTTTTTGAAATTTGTGTTCTTATTTTTCTTATTTAATACTTGTTTTTAGCTGATGCTTTGACAATGAATGTGATGGTAGTGGCGGTGGATTTATTGCTCCATATCAACTAATAAATTTGGTTATGTATAATATATTGCAAGTGATTACTAGGATAAACCTAGATTTATTCGCTAATTACACAAGATGCACCTGAGTGATTAATGTATAAATTTTGATAGGAAATAAGTTTTGGTTGGTTGCACCCGAGTGCATAATGTATATGATTTTGATTATTATAGTAAAAATGTTTTGCTAGGTTGCACCTAGGTGCATAATTCGTATTCTTATAGAAAATAAATTTTGGTCAGGTTGCGCCTGGATGCATAATACATATTTTTATATGATATAAATTTTGGTCAAGTTGCACCTGGGTGCATAATGCATATTTTTATATGAAATAAAATTTGGCCAAGTTGCACCTGGGTGCATAATGTGTATTCTTACATGAAATAGGTTTTGACCGAGTTGCACCTGGGTGCATAATGTATCTTCGGTCTGGTTTGAAAAAAAAAAAAAAAATTCGAATTTCATATCAACAATGGATCTTGTTTTGTAGAGATTTTCGAGCTATTTCCAAAAATATAAATTTTATTAAAATCCGACTTATATTTTGGAAGTTAAGACGTTTCTCGCGATTAATTTTAATTGTAGAGAAAGAAAATAAATATGAGAGAGAAAAGGATATAAAAAAGAATAAAGGTTAAAGCAAAGGGTATATATGGCTAATATTTCCTATGTCTTTTTCACCCAGACCTATATTTTACAAGTCCATTACTCCCATACTTTATGAGATTTGGTCATATGACCCGTTTTCCGAAATTTATTATAAAGAGATCCAAATTCAACTCCATAAACCATGACTTACAAGGGGATCCCAATATTAGAGCGAGTGATACCAATAAAGCTATCCGACTGTCAGAGTCTGTTAACAATTATTTACCATATGTAAAATTGTATCACTCTGCGTAATATTTTGTCCTATATATATTAAAAATACTTAAAAATACTTTACCCCATTTCTTGTCGTAATAGGTCATTGTCACACGCCCATTTAATCGCCTAAAATTTTTATGGGACATGATCGACAATGATTGTGGTTTGATGAATCAACCCCGACCAAGATCATTGACCTTGCATACTTGCATCAGCACGATCTGCCTTCACTCATAAGGCATTGCACATCGGAAGTCTTTTCTTCTTTTTCTCTAACTCTTCATGCCCCCATAAGCATTAGAGGTTCTGCCATGCATCAAACCAATTGACAACTTCACAAGATCAACAACATAATGAACACAAAGAACTAACACAATAAACCCATTTTATTGCATTAAGGAAGATTATACAAAATAGTCCTTCACATGGACCAAACAGGCCATTCACCCTCTTGGTGAATGCCTAAAACACTCTACATTAGTGGTTCTTCTCTCTATTGAACAACACCAAAATTATTGATTCCAAAGCTATTTATACATGCTAGGATCAGGCCAAAACTTCTGTGCAACCGCTTGCACATCCACAGACAGCCACATGTCCACATGTAGTTTTCTTAACCGCCAATCTTCTTTTCAACTTCCACCTTTTGTGTTGTCATGCAGATTGAAGCCACACTTGTATTGAACGGTTAGGGACACTCTTTATGAACTCATTTCATAACCCTTCTAACTTTTCTCGCACCTTTGGAACGCTTGTGAAGCCAATAACCAACTTGTAACCGCCACGTGAGCCGTATTGAAAAACTGTTGTGCTTTACTGAATTTTGCCTCGCTCCAACACCCAGCCACCTTGGCCTTGCATGCTTATCACTATAAGATAATGCACGAACAATCCTTGTGCTTCAAACATCGAGGCCGACTCCTTACGATCACTCTAGTTACTCATGCGTCATATATGCTTCACTTCGCCAATTAGCTTGACAATAGCAATGCCACTCTTGCACTACTAATTTTTTTGCATTGTTCAAGCTTTGGCCAGCCTTGAACTAATGCCATAAACCAACTCCTGGCCTATTCTTCACTCTTGCATCATCCTTGAGTTTGGTCCAACTCAAATTCTACAGATATGCATCAATGCTAACATCGCATGTTGCATCTGTCAACTTTGGCCTCGTCTTTCCTTTCCCTCAATGAAGCCTTATTGTGTCGGCCAATAAGCTTCATTACTTAGCCAAATTTATTTACAGTGTAGCGCCACCTTTGCGCTTCACTGGCCCCGGTGTTTCCGCTATCTTAGTGATTGACGATTTATACAACATACCGCTATTATGGATGAGCGTTGCACTATTATGGCTTCGCATTGCGCCATTACGGCGGAACTCTGACTTGGCCTGCAACTCTGTAACGCGCAATCATTATGCGTCACTTGCATGACCTTAACAAACCTCCCCCACCTAATCCGAAAATTTGTCTTCACAGCCTTTGACTACAAAGTCCTCGGGTTGGTCTATGTAAATTTCTTTATCTATTTCAAGGTTTTAGATAAGCTGTCTTAACATCCATCTGATGTATCTCAAAGTTTTTATGGCAGCAATAGAAATTAGTATCTCAACGTAAGTAATTCTCGTCCCAGGTGAATAAGAATCAAGGAAATCTACACCTTATTTAAGTTTATAGCCTTTAGCTATCAACTTAGTCTTTTATTCTCCACAGTTCCATCTACCTTACGTTTCCTCTTAAAGACTCATTTAATACCATGGTCTTACTCTCTAGAGGTAAGCTGGAAAACTTTCAAGTCTGGTTCTGACGGACTAAGTCCGATTCACTAAATAAAACTTCTTATCAGAATAGGGTTTCAGTAGATGTTTTTACTTCTTTATAAGTTTGTGGCTCGACTAAGCTAGGCATGTTATGAAGAAGTCTCAGTTCTAAAATTACTGCCAGGTGGCCAGGGATTTTACAAACATAACAATCACCCTTAATTAAAGTAATGTCAGATTCAAGTTTACGAAACACACCTTTCTTGTGAAGACCACGCCTACAGGTGTGTTTGATATTCTCACCTTTGTCAGATTTGGAAGATTTGTTTTCAGCCACATGCTCCTTATAGCCATGTCCCTTACAGATGATACATCTTTGTCCACGGTACATAACAACTCTTCCACATAAATCTTATTACCGAATTCAACCATACTGACCTCTCCAGTTTCATGTCATAAAACGTTTTTACTCTGACTTATAAGTCAGTAATTACTCAATCACCTAAACACTTGAAACCCCTTTTCAAACACCACGCATGTAGTTCAGTAATTTTTCTTTAACGCAAACCACAAATAATAACCTTAAAGTTATCCTTCGAACAATTCAGTTAAATACTGCCTAACCCTAATTATCCAAAATAATTTCACGTTCAGCATCATTCAACCCCTCGTCAATTGTTTCAGTAGAAAATCACCTAGCTTATGTTAACCCAGAAAAAAAAAATCTTAAAATCCTTCCCCTTAAATTTTTCTGGTCTTTCAACATCTCTTTCATCGTTACAAAAAACGTTAACTAATTGAAAACCGAAACTAGACACACGAGGGCAGAGCCACCTGCTCAGCAAATTGTCCTTAACACATTAGTCCGCGGGTACTCTTCAAGAACGAGAGATGCTATACCCCATCAGCGGAGATGTGTCTAGGATAGAACTGCCCGATATAGACTGTATAAGCACAATACAATCTACCCTTCTTCAAGCTCATCAACAAGGATTAGGAAGGAAGATAACACTACACCATTTTTAGGGATTCGCAACTACGAGTCTGGCCGTTGTCGGCCAAGTCATAGCAGCAAAGTGACGTTTCAAAACACGGTGTTGCATTTTTTCGCAACGGCATAAGCTCGTTGCGACTCTTGGTCAACAACGAGAGATTCGCAACGCATCGTGCCGTTGCGACTTCTTTTATTCGCAACCAAGGTCTGCCCGTTGCTAACACTGTTTCTAATTACGGGAATACCCCTACCGGAACTATAATATTATTGGTTCTGGGTTCTAATTTCTGTTCGGTTCTAACTTAGCAAACAGAATACAGACGTTGCTAATTTTTTTGCAACAAAGAAAAAAAGGTCAAGTCTTCATTGACCTGGTCAAAATCCATTCCCCCCACATTTACCCCCCTGCAGTTACCCAGTTCCCCATATTCAGCATTCCACAGATATACAAACCATGACACATTCATTCACTTTCATTTCCACATTAACCATTATGAAAAAAGAATTCTTCAATTGAAGTTAACAACAAGTATGAGTTTTTGATACAAACTATGTCATTCATTTAATGAACATAATACACAGAAACATACTTAATTCCTAAGTTCAGTTGTAGAAAGTAAAATTCCTAAGTTCGACATGGTATGAGTAAATACCAGATCCATACGGAGATACTGACTTTAGATCTTGAATGTAATACTTGGTTTAAGTGCAAATCTGCAAGGATTAGGAACAAACAGTGGTTAGGTTGTTAACTTAAACTCGTATATTCTACAATTCAAGGTCAAAATTGTTTGCACTAGTACTACAAGAAATGTTAAAGAACATAAGGACAATCTTGCGAGTGAGTGAGATCACTTAAATATGATCTATCCAGGTCGGGCTTGTACACAAAGTAGATGCAAAAACACGGTGAGAAATAAACCTTTCCATTGTAATCGACCACTTGATATCTATAAGATCGTAGCGGTAAGTAATGTAGCCGGCCAAGCTAATCTTCGCCAAAACGTGCTCAACACAGGTCATCGTAGCACCTTGTTTCATCAACTTGAACGCAATTCCTATAACATAACAAAAGCAACATAAATGCCGGTTGCACCTTCACGGGCGTAAATGTATTTTACCTTAAAGCGTCCTAAGAACAAAAGCAAAGACTAAGTGTTTTAACTTAATTGGAAATGTTTTGTGTGAGTATTGATATTAATATTGTTTGAAAATAGACAAGTATATATGACTTACCCAAGTCACCAATAAATAGACATCTACAAGATCTCCCCATTTGATCTTTATCTTGGATTGAAACAAGAGGACTGTCCGAAGTACTTCACCTAAAAAGTAATAATACCAAGACAATGATCAAACCATGCATCAAGATGGTACCCAATCAGCGAAACTAAACACCTAATATTAATCTTAACCAAAAAAAAACAATCCTTAGTTGTTTCCATTTGAACAAGTAAATTACCAGCCGACAATGTTCAGTATCATGCTCCCGAGTTGCCCGGGCTTGAAGTCCCTACCCAGAAAATTGCACCTGTATTTCATATGCGTGTATTAAAGGAACGAACTCGATAAATGTAATTTCAAACACAGTCTTCAAGCACTTGATAAAAGAAAAGCCACTTTGAAATGACGAGAGTGTATTTCAGACCTCAAAGCATCTTCGCAGTTGATCCTGACTTCCCACGAACTATGCCCTACAAGAAAACCAAGGTAAGTGTTTGATTACTTAAACGATTTTTTAAAAGAAAGTTGCCTATATAACAATGCTTAGCATGACATTGAGTTGACAGAAATAACTGTTAACTATGGTAACTTCTGCGTGTAAGTTATTAATGAATACGAATTTGGAAAGGTCGCGGGATGATAAAGAATGGCCAAAGATGTTATTGTTGATAGTCCAGGTTATTGAAAGCAACTTAATTCACTCATGCACTTCATCCGGCTAATGAGATCCACAAAGAGGAAACTTAAGAAAATATGGATTACAAGGGAACACCGACCATAGATTCGTCTCGAATTGGTACAACAAAGTAGCTAAAAGGAAGTATGCACTTTGCTATGGACTACAAGGACGACGATAACTAACATAGATTGCCCTCCACGTATAAAATGACTCGAGGCATACATTGATAGACTGCACATACCCAAAACAAAAAAGAAACAAAAGAGTGATCAACATTCATTAAGCCAAATAATCCCGCAAAAGCGGAAAAGAGAGAAGAATCGTTCTAATACTTGGAAGTGGTGTTATAGTTAAACATGGTACAAGCTTTCTACTTGTGGAGGTGATTCTATTAGTGACAATGGTAATGGTTCTAGTTATGTTGGTGGAGTTGAATATCGTGATCGTTGCAGGGAGATGGTGGTGGTAGTAACGAAGATGGGTCTGCAGTAACGGTTCAAGTTTGATGTGGATCTGTTAGCTAATCCTGACAAATGACAAGCACCAGCAAGCTTTTTCCAAATAACAAATAATAAATATTGCAGGAGAAGGGTGTTATCTACACAACAACAAAACCCAAAAGTAGAAGGCATACCTCAACATTGTGTTCATACTTTCCATCCATCTCAAGTTTTTTTATAACATGGCGAGCCAAGAGACGTCCAGTACAGTAACCTATGGGTTTAAGAGAACTTTTTTCAGAATGCTTGATGCAACAGTAAAACAGAACATCATACCATGTAACCATAAATTAAGTCAGAATTATACCTGCGCCATTGGTGAGAGCCGTGAGACCAACTTCAAGACCATATCGGGGCAAACCATGGGCATGAGTCGCGCCACTTACCAAATCAACGGTGGAGAGTAAACATCCAGGTTATAAGGGTTCCAAATTAAGTGTGCACCAAAATATCAAAGTTTAGAGACCCTACATTTATTTTAGATTTAGAAAGCCCGTGAACACGTTGTGTAATGTTCCCCATATTTCATTATGGCTTAGATCCCTACACACATTCAAATACAAAGTTCAAGACCATAAATTTGATATTCTTAGAGATTCAAATACATGTAAATCGCGTAGTCCACAATCAAGAAGAACAAAATGACCCAATGACTCCCTTGCCACACACCTGTCTTGGAAATACCCGGGACAATAGCCAACAAATTTATGACATGCTTAGGCTCTCTTTTCTCCACCGACATGGTTGGCTATACTTAGCCATACCAATTGTATTAGAAATTAAGTTGGGAAATGAATGTGAAGTTAAGGTGGTAGCAGTGGAACTATCACTCCCCAAGCCATGATTAAGCCCAAGCAATATAGCCTATTGAGATTAACATGAATTGATGGATATGCTACCGTACTAATGGTCACATAGCTAAAAGAAAAACTTAACAAATCATCGTTGCATCGGCCTGGATTTCTTCATCACAGTCTCCATACTATGCATATATAAGCGATTCAACACGATTTTGGTATAACATCAAAGCTTAAATTTTCATATGTCCGAGATCGCATAAATGATTCATAATGATTCAGTGACTAATATGAGCTAAGATACATCAAAGCAATAAAACAATAAATAATCAACACAAATCAAATGATTCATCCTTGTTCAACTAACAAAATCAGATCATGTCGAAATAAATATAAAATTAAGAAACCAAAGTCAAAATGAGATACTTAAGGGAACGGTACATTGGCAGGATATCCAATCACATCTTTGAAGTATTTCTCAAGAAGGGAACAATTTTATTTTAAGTAAAATCCGCATCTCATTTCAAATTCCTGCAATTTATACCATCCCCAACTCTAAAACCACAGCTTATCATAAGTAATGTCAACCAAATATGCTATGTAGTCAACAAAATCAAAATCAAAACAGCGAAAAGAGATTGAGCCTCTATTTCATTTTTCACCTTGCCATTCTTTATGCGGGATAACCTTTGACGTGGGATTCTCTCATTCTCTTTGGGGAGAATAACCCCTCACCCTAAATATTAGAGTACAATGAGACATTAACATCTGGAAAATCATTAATGCTTCAAAAATATCTAGAAAATCATTAATCAAAAACTTTAAAAAAACAACCTAGTTCGAAATCAATATTATGCCCATTCATTTGTATTTCCTTTGAATTGATCTAGAACTATACCATGTCGTGAATCATAGAAGCGGAAGAAAGCATGATTGTTCTTTGAGGTTGAGAGAGGCAAATCTGCAGAGAGATTTGAAATTTCAATCAACTTCTCTTCCCGATAGGAGATCCGAAATTTGAAACCTGAAATCCCTTATCTTCTCGAAAGTGGGTCAGGCAAATTCAAGTATTAAACAAAAAGGTGTTAAATTCAAGCAAATAACCACGCGACTCCGTGGGAACTGAATTCAATCAACCAAAAGCAAAACAAAAAAAAAAACAAATCATATATCAACAAAATTGAACTACACAGCAGAATCAAACACAAGTGTTAAACAAAAATTGAGGTTACTTATGTGAATACTACTGATTTGGGATCAGACAAAAGGCACAAAATCTTTGTTACGGAGCCTTCCATAGCTTGTCAATATCCCCATTCCGATTTGTAGCATTCAGGTGTCAAATACATGAACTATCGATATCCCATGATGCCCGATTTCATGTTCTTCGCACAAGAAAAAATCGCTTCAATCTCGATCAATAAGATAAAGTAATGATTAAGATAAAAAATGAGGGGGTTTTTTGAAATCAAAAATGAAAAAAATGAAATCTCAAAATAAAAACCTAGAAAAAGGATAGAAATGAGAGATTCAAAGAAGGATTCTTACTGGATGGGAGATTGTAAAGCGATGAGGATCGAGAAGACGGGAACTTTAGAATATAGAAAAATATGAAGATGAACAGAAAGAAGAGTTGCAATTGAAATCACAAAGATTGTACATGATATCACTGCTCTTATCAAACTCATACTCTTCTTATTATTCTTTCTCTTCAACATCTCTTTTCTTCAATCTGATCTAATCTATGAAACCCTAAAACTGAAATAGAAATAAGAAACTGAAAACCTGAAATCGAAAAAAAAACAAAAACAGATTCACAACTGAAATCGAAATACTGAAATCAAAGATTAAACCCTAAAATCTATAAACTTAAATGTAACCCTAGGATTCGATAAATGATGCGTGTCGTAGGTGCAATCAAATTAATTCAATATTTCCACTTAATTAAAAATAATATAATGGAAGTCAAGTTCGTTCCCACGAGGAGCAAGAGATCTTAGTTGTAAAAGTTGTCACGAAAGGGGGGTGTAAAAAGCAAAATAAAAATAAACAAAGCAATTAAAATCGAAAGTTGAAAGATGAAAGCAATAAAAGAGAGAAGATCAAGGAATCCTTCTTCGTTACGAAACAATGAATCAAGTTATGTTCTATTCTACTTGTTATTAGTCACAAATTATCACCAACCGTAGGTAAAGCAGCTAGCTCAGTGCTAAACCCCTAAATCCCTTGTATCACCTGGACACTAAGTTCTCGACTACCGGATTCTAGTCACCAAGCCACCTAGAATTAGCTCAACCTAGATGTAACTTGGCTCATGCATTAAGTTTTATGAATTTCTTAGGTTGATATTAGTAGTTAGACTCTTAGCTCAAGGTCCACTTGCTAACGTTGTTTCTACACACAATTGCTCCACGGAATCCCTCCGCAAGGTCTCGTGTTTGCTACTTATGTAAAGAGTCAAGAAACGATTACTTATCTCCTAACTTTCACTAGCTTTAGATCGAATTAACAAATCAATTTAGCGTGCACTCCAAACAATCTATCAATCAATCATGAATGTCTTTAAGATCACTCCTATTAGTAAAAACAAACGATAATTATGTGAAAAACTTCAAGATAGAATTTGAAAACAAAAACTTAAATCATATGTTAAGAACTAGGAATTCATCCTCAATCAATAAGAAAATTAGCTACTCATGCTTTTGAAATTCGCACAAATAATAATTATTAAAAGAAGAATTTTCAAATTCACACAAGTAATTAAAAAGAAAAAATCTTAGAAAAGCAAGCAAAACACAAGTGTTGTGTGTGTAGAGAGGTGTCTAGAAGTTGTAGAAAACTTCTCTATTTATAGGCTTCAATATTCTCCAAATCTCCCAAGGATTAGAATCCTTTTCCTTTTGCAATTCAATTTCCAAATCCAAGCTTTTCTCAACTCTTCCACCTTCTCTTTCCAAATTTGAGTCCAATTCTCCATCCAATTCCAAGCCCAAGTCTTCACACCCATGAGAGAGGTCCATAGAAAATTCGGAATTTTGCTCGCCGGAAATCAGGATTATGGCCGGAAACGTCGCCGCCGCCACACTCGGAAATTTCTCCGTCGAGAGAATATTCGAGGAATATTCCGTCCGATCCTCCGTTAGGACTAACAGTCAAACTAGTCAACCGTCAATCAACCGTTAGTCAACAGTCAAAGGTAGAAAAGAGTCACCAATGAGTCACCTGGTCCGACCTTCGGTCTTAGTCTACGGGTGAAGTCATCGAAGTCAACTCTGAGTCAACTAAGTCGGTTGACCCAGTCGACCGAACACTGTGCCACTTGCAAAGCCATACTTGTTGCAGAAGACCATCCTTGTGCATCATAGCTGCATTGCCAGCCATGATGGCCTGTCCATTATTCCCCTGTAGCTGCACAACACCTCATCCGGCACACATTTATTCACTCCCTTTCCTGGCAAGCACACAGCACTAAACCTACAACTCTGCCAGTATCAAACTTGCTTAACCTGTTACTGCAATTCAACTCAGCTGTAGCTTATTCTGCAATTGCCTGTAACCTGGGCTTCCATCCCTGCAATACAGCTTGCTGCCAGTCCAGCCAAGATGGCCCTTGTAACCTCAGACTCCTCAATATCATTTCCTCCACCTCAGTTCCAGCTCATTCACAGGCCCTGGTTCTTTCACTTGCAATTTTCCATTACGCTTCTGATCCCAACTGTTTGGTGTTTACAAACTCCACCTCATATGCATATTATTAGTGCCAAACCTCCAATTCAGTGCATTAGTTCCTTAGGCCACTGCTGTTCTATCACATGCATAGGCCATGTAAATCATTCCCAGTGCAGGCAGATTCTTGCACTCTCTCCCCGCAAGATCCGCTCTCTACAAGGCCAAGTACCCAACAACCCAACCTCTGCGCTTGCACCTGCATTGCACCGTAGCTCAATAATCTTCTACAACGTAAGCCACCTTTCTGTCACTCTACACTATCCACAAACAACAAACTTCAATCCCGCAATGCCACACTCCAACTTGCACTGACAAAGATTGAACCCAAATCCATTGTTTGCCTCCAATTTCATCATCTCCTCACAAAGAACCACCGGCTCAATGTCAAGATCTTAACACCACCCGAGCTCGCATTCATCTTGCTCTTCTTCGAGCTGTTCTTCATCTCAATCTGGTTGCAATATCCATCCGTATCACTCAAAACTTTAAACCCACATACCCATTAACTCACAGAACAGCCTCCCGAGTCGGTTCAAGCCACCAAGTGAAACCCTTGTTCTATTTCACCTCACTTGCCGCTCACTCTTCTACTCTTCAATTCCTTGAAATCCACCAGTAACAGCTCCTTCTCAACCATTGGTTTCATCATATCGAGAAACCCATCTATCATCTCCTTCCACACTTCGAAATCTAGCCATTAACAACATCATACCACCATCTTCAGCTTCACCCATCGATCTGAACCACCACCATCGAACCCCTTTTCTTCCCTGGAATCATCATTAGCAGCTCGTTCTCCACACAATCACAGATCCCCTTTTCATCTCTCGGTTTCAATATCGTTGAGCCTTTGCTTTTAGCTTTCTTCTCCAACATCAAAGGCCAACAACAACACCAGGAATTACTCACCGATTTCTTCTGGTTTTCACTCTCAATTTCTGGTTTCATCAACTCTCGATTTCAGCCAGCAGCCTCTCTCTGTGTTTCTCAGGTGAATGAATGATTGAGAGAGATGGTTTTCTCGATTTCAAGTCTAGGTTTTAAATTACACGGATCCGGGTCAGGGTATGGGTCCGGGTTCAGGGTATGGGTGGATTCACACACCCACCAAGTACACCCCAAGTGCTATTCTCACTCACTTCTTTTGGATAAGGGACACCTCTTTGACCTCCCCTTAACCTTGGCTGGGCTCCCTATAGTATTCCCTCCTTGGTGAAATGACAATTTTACCCTTTTGGCTCAAATAGGGTGATTTCTTCTCCTTTCCCTCCGTGTGACTCCAAAGTAGCTACAAAACTCAAAACAAGCATAAAATACATAATTTACAAGAAAAATAGCAAAGAAAGCATAAACTACTAGATAGTAAATACGGTGTATTCTACACCTATCAAATTCCCCCACACTTAGACTTTGCTAGTCCTCGAGCAAATCAAACTAAAAACTCACAACTTCAAAGCGTTCTAGCGTCACAAGCATCCAAAGAGCTATGAGGACATAGAGTTTCTGCATGCTAGTAATAAGAAGTTAGAAATACTAAAGAACATATTCTCGTTCTTAAATATTGAGTGAGAAATAACCACACCATAATGAGAGAATGCATGTTTGAGAAACGATCAATAAGCATTTCGCCTCGACTTCTGCCTCACCAAATAAGATTTTATGATAATTGCACTCAAAAAGACAGCTTTTTTATGGTTCTCACATGTGTGCAGTAGGAATGAAGAGAGAATTCTGCACGACACGTTGAATGGTGGGAAGGACAACTTCCGAAATATTTTGAAAAACCCACATCTTTTAATATTTTGAAAAACCATTTTTCTGACGATCTCTACGAAAGGAAATCAACCATTATTATTAAGGATGAGATTACTTACTCACCTTCACATCCGATCGCCAATTATGATAGCACCACTCTCACGGCATCCAATAGAAACGTCTCCGCTCCTCGTCTTGATCTTCATGGTCTTCGTCTTCGGTTTCAACTATTGATGAAAAACCCTCGAATTTCATAAATCCTTGACATTTATAACTCTTTACCTTGAAATCCTTGTCGCTTGAAACTTCCTTATAAATTTTCCTTCCCCACGGCTTATAAAAACAAAACAAATATTTCTCTTGTTTATTTTTTATTTTTTATTTTTTTTTTTATTTTTTTTTTTATTTTTTTTTTTTTTTTTTTTTTTTTTTTTTTTTTGAAACAAGAGAAATAAAATACAAAATAAACCATGGCCGTGAGAGAAGTATTTTACCGCTTAATTCTTCACAACTTGTATCGTCTTGAAATCATAAACTTCAAAAATTCTCACCTTTTAATTTTCTTCGCTTTCATGAATAAGTCTTCATACTTGGATATAAAATTACCTCATTGTATTGTAAGTCTTCAACATATATGTGAAATCCGCCCTTTGTATGTTGCTTTACTTGAATTTGAAATTTGCTCTTTTTCTCGTTTTGTTGCTTATAAACCTTAAACTTTTCCAACTTTCCTTGTAGATTTTGATGTCGCTCCTTGTTGATGATGAATGTGTTTCTATGGATCCGTTGTTGTCGCGAGAGAGAATGGTGCTAACTGCAAATCGAACTACAAGAAGGAAGCTTTCATCTATGGACGTCACCCTCATGATTGACAAAATTAGCACTCAAGAGATCATAGAGTAGTGCTTCTATTGGTGGGAGGTTGGGTAGCTCACCATTCTACAGGAATTAACTTACGGTGACACACACTCAAAAGAAGCTCTTTAGTAGATGGAAGAATTCTGGTCGGTGCCTCTCATGATATGAATACGGGTAGTCTCCACTAATGATTGATCAGC
Source organism: Papaver armeniacum (assembly GCA_023531295.1). Classification (NCBI taxonomy): domain Eukaryota; kingdom Viridiplantae; phylum Streptophyta; class Magnoliopsida; order Ranunculales; family Papaveraceae; genus Papaver; species Papaver armeniacum. Next base: position 380,076 of record JAJJWW010012316.1, read on the forward strand.
AACTCTAATAACGCACTTCTCCCTGCACCAAATTCGCATCACCGGCATGATTAAATCCATTATTTAACACTCAAACAAACAAGAAATCCGAATGTAGTTCTCTAACATTTCCAAGTTCAATTATGTCGGTCAAAATCTCTATGTAAACATACCTAGAAGTATGCTAGTGACTCTAAAATCTTTAAAAGTTGGAATTTTTATGTAAAAACTTTTTTTTTTTTTTTTTTTCAAATTTTTTTAATTTTTTTGTAATTTTTGTTTTAAAAACATGCTTAACCACTCCCCCACACTTAAACCTTACATTGTCCTCAATGTAATTGAATCCTCCTATTAAAGTCAAGGTGGGATATTTTAACATGATAAGAAACAAGAAAAGAAATAACAAAAAAGCAAAAGGATAAGAAATACAAAACCGATGGGTTGCCTCCCATTAAGCGCTTGTTTTAAAGTCGATGACCCGACTTAGCTCTTGCAAGATTCATTAGCCCGGATCAATTTCTTTTACGGGAAAACATGATTTCACATCACTAGGGCATCGCGTTGTCTCAAAGATATTGAAGTGGATGAGTGTACCATCAAACTCCATAGTCAAGGTGCCATTTTGAACATCAATCTTTGTTAAAAGGCGGTGCTCAAAAATGGTCTACCCAAAAGCAAAGGTGTAGACTTGGAAGAATTCTCATCATTCATGTCTAAGACATAGAAATCGCCGGAAAAACAAGCTTATTAACCTGCACCAAAACATTTCTCAACAATCCCTTTCGGTAAACATTAGATCGGTTAGCAAGTTCAAGAACTACCCTGGTCTCTTTAAGAGGACCAAGATTCAAAGAATCATAAAGCCAGAGGAAGGCATAACATTAACCGATGCTCCCAAATCTAGCAAAGCTCGAGTAAACCTTGTTTTACCAATTGTGCAAGGTATATTGAAACTACCGGGTCCTTTAATTTTGGTGGGAGTTTTCGAGAATACGCCTTGAAGCATTCTCCCCCACACTCATGACTTCATTCCCTTTCAACCTTTTCTTCTTCATGCACATCTCCTTTAAGAACTTTGCACAACGAGGAATTTGACGAAGAGCTTCTATGAGTGGAATATTGACTTGTACTTTCTTAAAGATTTCCCAAATATCCATGTATTCCAAGTCTCTCTTTGATTTAGCAAATCGGCTTAGGAACGGAGGTGGAGTTGTGAAAGTAGGAACCTGTCTCCTCGGGTTGATTGGTTGGCGATGTTTTCTCCTTTGGTGCGGTTTCAATTTCCTCTTTCTCATCATACACCTTATCTTGTTGATTTGGTTGCTCCACATGTGTCCCACTCCTCAAAGTAATCGCATTAACGCTCTCTCTTGGATTAACAATTGGTTGTGAAGGAAGATTTGTGGACGCTTGCGCTTTCAATAAGTTTACATCGGTCGCTAATTGCCCCACTTGAATTCGTAAATCCTTGATTGTAGAATCGGTCTTTTGTTGATTTTGTTGAAACATTGACGTAATACTTTGCATCATGACATTAAGCTTATCATCAATTGAAGATCCTTGTTCCTTTACTTGAGGTTGGAATTGTTGTTGAGAACCACCTTGTTGTTGAGGTTGGAATCGTGATTGTTGGAAACCACCTTGTTGCTCATATGGATTAGGAGCCGCCGCTTGCTTATTTGCATAGCTAAAGTTAGGATGATCCTTCCACCGGGATTGTAAGTATTCGAGTATGGATCGTACCTTGGCCTTTGATTCGGATATAAAGCATTCACTTGTTCGGTCTCATTATCCGGAATAATTACCATGACAATCCGTTTGCATCATAATCTCCATGTTACTCATCCTTTGATCAAGATGTGATGATGAATCACTAACTTCATGCACTCGCCTAACCATTGGTTCATCCCTTGTGTAGAATTGTTGCGAGTTTGCCGCCATACTTTCAATTAATTCGGTAGCTTGGGCCACCGTCTTGTTCATTAGTGCACCACCACCCGCGGCGTCAAGAAGAGACCTATCACTTGAGTGGAGAGCTTCATAGAAGTATTGAAGTATCATAGCATCACTAAATTGATGGTGTGGACAGCTTCCCACCAACCTCTTGTAACGCTCCCAACATTCATACAATGATTCTCCCACTTGTTGTTTCAATCCACAAATCTCCTTGCGAATTTGAGTAGCTTTGGATGCGGGAAAATATCTCTCGAGAAAAGTTTCTTCATCCCATTCCATGTTGTGATACTTAGGAAGGCAAATAATATAACCATTCCTTAGCATTGCCCGCCAAAGAAAAACGGAAAGCTTTCAACATTTGCTCCATCCACATTAGTCTCCGGTGGAAGCATGGCCATAACTATGGTGTAGAAATCCATAAGATGTTTGTTTGGGTCCTCATTCACCATGCCATGGAACTTTGATAACTCTCTAATCAACCCCGCTTGATTTGAAGGTTGAATTAGTTTGGATACACCATTGTTGGGTATCAAGCCTGTGAGAAGCTAGGTCCTTTAGTGTACGATCAGCCATTGGTTCTTCCTCTTTGTCCGAATCACTTGATGAAGAAGGAGAAAGTGGAGTGTTAATCGCACGAATGAAATCCTTTAGTTGAGTGTAGGATCGAAGACGTATTGGACTGGTCTACCCCTTTTAGCATTCACCAAAGGAATAACACCGAAACAAGATTCTCACAAACTAAGTTAGATACGGTAAAGAATCTAACAAAGCAAGAATAAAAATAAAAACAACTAAAATCGCCCGTTGCTCCCGGGTGAAGCGGCGCCCAAAATTTGATGCGTGTCGTAGGTGCAATCAAATTAATTCAATATTTCCACTCAATTAAAAATAATATAATGGAAGTCAAGTTCGTTCCCACGAGGAGCAAGAGATCTTAGTTGTAAAAGTTGTCACGAAAGGGGGGTGTAAAAAAGCAAAATAAAAATAAACAAAGCAATTAAAATCGAAAGTTGAAAGATGAAAGCAATAAGAGAGAGAAGATCAAGGAATCCTTCTTCGTTACGAAACAATGAATCAAGTTATGTTCTATTCTACTTGTTATTAGTCACAAATTATCACCAACCGAGGTGCGGCTAGCTAGTCTGCTAAACCCCTAAATCCTCAGATCACCTAGGACACGGAAGTTCTCGATCACCTGGGATTCTAGTCACCAAGCCACCTAGAATTAGCTCAACCTAGATGTAACTTGGCTCATGCATTAAGTTTTATGAATTTCTTAGGTTGATATTAGTAGTTAGACTCTTAGCTCAAGGTCCACTTGCTAACGTTGTTTCTACACACAATTGCTCCACGGAATCCCTCCGCAAGGTCTCGTGTTTGCTACTTATGTAAAGAGTCAAGAAACGATTACTTATCTCCTAACTTTCACTAGCTTTAGATCAATTAACAAATCAATTTAGCGTGCACTCCAAACAATCTATCAATCAATCATGAATGTCTTTAAGATCACTCCTATTAGTAAAAACAAACGATAATTATGTGAAAAACTTCAAGATAGAATTTGAAAACAAAAACTTAAATCATATGTTAAGAACTAGGAATTCAACCTCAATCAATAAGAAAATTAGCTACTCATGCTTTTGAAATTCGCACAAATAATAATTATTAAAAGAAGAATTTTCAAATTCACACAAGTAATTAAAAAGAAAAATCTTAGAAAAGCAAGCAAAACACAAGTGTTGTGTGTGTAGAGAGGTGTCTAGAAGTTGTAGAAAACTTCTCTGTTTATAGGCTTCAATATTCTCCAAATCTCCCAAGGATTAGAATCCTTTTCCTTTTGCAAATCAATTTCCAAATCCAAGCTTTTCTCAACTCTTCCACCTTCTCTTTCCAAATTTGAGTCCAATTCTCCATCCAATTCCAAGCCCAAGTCTTCACACCCATGAGAGAGAGGTCCATAGAAAATTACGGAATTTTGCTCGCCGAGAAAAGCGGGATTATGGCGGAATTTGGCGGGAAACGTCGTCGCCGGTCACCCGGAAATTTCTCCGTCGAGAGAATATTCGACGGAATATTCATCCGGTCCTCCGTTAGGACTAACGGTCAAACTAGTCAACCGTCGGTCAACCGTTAGTCAACGGTCAAGGTAGAAAAGAGTCGCCCAATGAGTCATTTGTTCGACTCGGTCTTAGTCGGCCGGGAGTCACCGAGTCAACTCGAGTCAACTAAGTCGGTTGACCCAGTCGATCCTGCACTGTGCCACTTGCCGAGGCCATACTTGTTGCGGCACCATCCTTGTGCATCATAGGCGCATTGCGCCATGATATTCTTTGTCCATTATTCCCCCGTAGTTGCACAACACCTCATCCGGCACACATTTATTCACTCCCTTTCTGGCAAGCACACGACACTAAACCTACAACTCGCTGCAATTATCAAACTTGCTATTATCGCAATTCAACAATTCAACTTGTAGCGATTACGCAATTGCTCGTAACCCGGGCTTCCATCCCCTGTCTGACTTGCGCAGTCCAGCCAAGATGGCCCTTGTAACCTCAGACTCCTCAATATCATTTCCTCCACCTCAGTTCCAGCTCATTCACAGGCCATGGTTCTTTCACTTGCAATTTTCCATTCTGCAACACAGTCCCAACTCAGCTGGTGTTTACAAACTCCACCTCATATGCATATTATTAGTGCCAAACTTCCAATTGGTGCATTAGTTCCTTAGGCCACTGCAATTCTATCACATGCATAGGCCCTGTAAATCATTCCCGGTGCGACATTCTTGCACTCTCCCTGCGGCATCTTGCTCTCTACAAGGCCAAGTACCCAACAACCCAACTCATCAAGCGCTTGCACTCGCATTGCACCCGTAGCTCAATAATCTTCTACACGAAGCCACCTTTCTGTCACTCTACACCGGTCACAAACTACGACTTCAATCTGCAATGCCACACTCAACTTGCACTGACCCCGACATTGAACCCAAATCCATTGTTTCGGCTCAATTTCATCATCTCCCGCCAAAGAACCACCGGCTCAATGTCGCATCTTAACACCACCTGAGCCTGCATTCATCTTGCTCTTCCGATTTGTTCTTCATCTCAATCCTGGTTGCAATATCCATCTGTATCAGCTCAAAACTAAACCCACATACCCATTAACTCACAGGAACAGCCTCCCTGAGTCAGTTCAAGCCACCAGAAGTGAAACCCTTGTTCTATTTCAGCCTCACTTGCCGCTCACTCTTCTACTCTTCAATTCCTTGAAATCCACCAGTAACAGCTCCTTCTCAACCATTGGTTTCATCATATCGAGAAACCCATCTATCATCTCCTTCCACACTTCGAAATCTAGCCATTAACAACATCATACCACCATCTTCAGCTTCACCCATCGATCTGAACCACCACCATCGAACCCCTTTTCTTCCCTGGAATCATCATTAGCAGCTCGTTCTCCACACAATCACAGATCCCCTTTTCATCTCTCGGTTTCAATATCAGCATCCTTTGCTTTTAGCTTTCTTCTCCAACATCAAAGGCCAACAACAACACCAGGAATTACTCACCGATTTCTTCTGGTTTTCACTCTCAATTTCGGTTTCATCAACTCGATTTCAGCCAATGACCTCTCTCTGTGTTTCTCGGGTGAATGAATGATTGAGAGAGATGGTTTTCTCGATTTCAAGTCTAGGTTTTAAATTACACGGATCGGGTCGTGTATGGGTCGGGTTCGGGGTATGGGTGGATTCACACACCCACCAAGTACACCCCAAGTGCTATTCTCACTCACTTCTTTTGGATAAGGGACACCTCTTTGACCTCCCTTAACCTTGGCTGGGCTCCCTATAGTATTCCCTCCTTGGTGAAATGACAATTTTACCCTTTTGGCTCAAATAGGGTGATTTCTTCTCCTTTCCTCCGTGTGACTCCAAAGTAGCTACAAAACTCAAAACAAGCATAAAATACATAATTTACAAGAAAAATAGCAAAGAAAGCATAAACTACTAGATAGTAAATACGGTGTATTCTACACCTATCAATAAACTTAAAATCGATAACCTGGAAGAATAGAATAAGATGAAACCCTATATACACATGCATTTGGTTTTAGTCTTTGAAAGAGAGATAGCGTTCTTCACGATGAAAGAGCTCGAGAGATTGAGAAGAGAGGAAAGTTTTGCGAGGAGGTGACGGAGATGGAGATAGGAGAGGAGAGGAGAGGAAAGAGTGGCGGAGATAAAATGAGAAGAAGTTGCTCGTAAGGCAAGATATAGGTTAGATTGGTCGAAGGGTGGAAAAAAAGAAGAGGAAGGCTTGACCGAAGTTTGACTTGGCGTAATTATCATACCTAGTGTTCCCAGGCCACACACGCGCTTCCACACGCTTGAACCCAGAGTAGTTGCTATTCGCAACCTTGGTCGCGTGGTTCTTTGAATTCGTAACATATATTTACCGTTGCGAAAAATTAGCTACGGGAATTAGCAACGAAATTTCGCAACGGCACTAGTGCCGTTCTTTAAACCTGGTTACAAATCCCTTAAAATGGTGTAGTGTAAGCAACCAATGTTGAGAAAAACCAAAGTGAGAAGATGGAGAAACGAAGAAAAAACGTAGCCTAGCACACACAAAAAGATAAATTCGGTTTTGTATTTATAAGACAAAGTTTGTAGAATGCATATGTTATACTTGTTGTCAGTCTGTCTGTTTAATTCCATGTACTTAGAGTCCAATATGTCTTGTACCCATATACAACGCTATAAATATATGCCTCATAAACCTAATAAGGTTAAAAGAGCTTTCACAATCGTTCATGGTATCGAGAGCCAGAACGATCTCTCTAAATCCCAAACCCTAACCTCAATTTTTTTTCTACTTCCCAAAACCCCAACCTTCAATCTTCTTTGTCTTTGTCTTTTCTTCTCCTTTTCTTTTACCATGTCATCATCGGCACAAACCATTCCCTCTATCTCTGCAGTAGGAACTCTAACCATTGCTGCTTCTAAGTCTTTAAGCATTGGTTCTCTTATTGTAGTTGCAGGATTTCCTACACTACACCCCTCACTAAATTCAACACAATTAACTCATTTAAAGATGAATAACTATGAATTTTATTGATTATTTTCTGGAAATGTTTACAGAGCTAAGGAAATTACAATTACTCTGAAGTTTCTCTCTCTTAATGTCTTTCTTAACAATTCAAAAAGATCCCCCACAACAGACTTACTCAACCCTTTATATAGGGTATTACATAGTGGATGACAGCTAAGCTGTCCTTCATTTTCGAGAATGACTCGCGAAGTATCGCGAGTGTATAAGTGTTCGTCTTCGCGACACTCCTAAATCTCACCAAATCTTCACATTTTTCTCATGTTCTAGCTGTCGTCATTCCTTGCGTCATTTATGTTACTTCCCTGCGACACCTTCGCAATGCTGTCGTTTATTCATCTCGCGAAGTATTGATGTCGCGATATTCTGATCCTACATCTTGCCTCTTCTCATGTCTTCTCTGCGAAGAAGAGAATGTCATGAGAATCAATGTTTTTTTTTTAAAATGCCGCGACCGTTTGTTTTCCATCAAATTCTTCATCAATAAGATTCCGTGAATCAAGGAATGACCGCTTACACGTGTCTAAAATCACCCTTTTTACCGGTACATTTAATGTTATCCAGTCATTCTTTTCTCATCTATTTAAAGGAGAGTTCCGTGTGAAAGTCTTTCTTTTCTTCCACTTCGTCTCCTTCATCGTCTGCAAATATTTTCTGATGTTCTTCTTCATCATCTTCTTCGTCGTTTTCCTGCTACTATCTTTCCATCATCGTTTCTATGGCATCAAGGTCTGTTAATTTTGATCATTTTGTATTAATCTCTCTTACTAAAGTAATTTTGTTCTGATACTGTTCTTCTCTTAATGCTTCTCCTGCCATTTTTGTTTCAGCAAGGACATATCTAGGACCAAATTCACTGTTACAAACCATAATGTTTCCAAGGGCTCGCAATCGAAATCCTTTGCCTCTAAAAGAAAGCCTGCGAATGATAAGGTATTTAAGAAACATTTACTCTTTTAATAACAATATTGTTGCGTCTGTTTCTTATTTAACTTGTAATTCGCAGGATGATAAAAATGCTGAAATGTCTCCCAAGAAACCTCGCTACTTTAAACCTGTCACCCCTGCTGTCTCTTTTCCTGGGTTCAAACTTTCTTCTTCTCCTGTCATACCTTCGCAGGGCAATTCATCTTCTCTAGCGACATCATCGCAAGGTAAACCAATTCCTTCTTCTCAGGATAACCCACTTTCCCCTGCGATAGCCTCGCATGATAAATCAACCCTTGAGTTTTCCGTTAATGAAATTATTCAAGACATACCTCTCTCCACTTTTACTCTTAATACTTCTATCCCATCTCCTCCTGTTGATCAAGTTCCTTCGACTGGCATTCTCATGACTAAGGATGACTAAACTTTTGCCTCTTCCTCCGTCATTTCCTTTTCCTCTGAACCTATCTCTCTTACTAAAGAAAACTTGAAAGGGATAGATGTAGCTTTTATCGGCTACCATGAATGATATTAAGAAAACCTCCACTAATCCTATCAGATCTAGTGTTTATGAATCTTTGAATAAGTATTTTGGTTCTGATGCAATGTCGCGAGCATCCTTGGAACAAGAAATTAAGACCTTGAAGAATAGCCTTCATAACACTTCACTGGATCGTGATAACCTTCGCAAGAAGAATGAAGAACTAAAAGGTATCATTTCCTCCCCCCTTTTTTTTTTTTTTTTTTTTTTTTTTTTTGAAGACTTTATTCGCCTTTCAAGCTTTGAATCAGAAACGTAAGATGGAGATATATCAATTGGAATCTATCGTGGAAGAAATTCGAACGGAAAGAGATGCTTGGATGGAGCAATATAGCCGTTTAGATAACCTTCATACGTATTCTGTTGACCAGATAAATAATCTTTCCCAAGAAAACACCCATTTAGTCCAGAAGCAAGAATTATTAAATAACAAATTGTCGCATCTCTCATATTCTTTGACTAAATCTAATTTGGAGTTGGAAACCTTATCAGATGAAAATAGAACTTTGTCTCAAGAGAAGCGAGCTTTGTTGGATAAGGTGTCGGTATCCTCGCAACAACTTGATGCTTGCAAAAAAGTACTGAATGAACAAGAACAATCTATCTGCTCATTGAGAAATAAACTCAAAGAAACCACTACTGAAAGAGATAAGCTTATTCAGGGTAGAATAACTCTAAGCGTGAAAACAAACCAACTCAAGGATGAATATACCAAGTTAAAAGAATCCCATTCCTCCCTTGCGAAGCAAAATAATTTACTGATTTCTAATGAAAAAAGCTTGTGTTTACGGTTAAAAGGTCTTGTCGGTGATGGTTTTGATAATGCCATGGATCATTTGGAGAATAACTGCTTGGCTCTGACCCAACATCTTATCTCGCAAAAGAAAGGTAGTCATAAGATTTGACTGCCTCATCCGTCGTTTTCCTCTTCTAATTTCATATATTACTCTTTATTTATAATTCTGCTGTTTTTCTTTATTTTCACAGAATCTGAGAAAGATCTTCGCTCCTCCCTGTCTACTTTGGAATCTTCCCATGCCAAGATTCACAAGGAAAATGCAACACTTGTTGCGACCCTTGCCCAATCTCGTGATCGAGCCGCAAGAAAGCTTAATTACCTTAACCATCTTAAAGATATCCAGAGTAGGAATCAACAGAAGGCACTTCTCCGTCAATTTCATCCCAAAGCTGAAGTTTTTGTGAATGAGATCTTACTTTCTAAATCCCTTGATCCTGTCTCTATTGAGCCTTTAGAAGTTGAAGATGATGAAGTTCCTAATTCTCCTGACAGTGATTACTATTATGAAAGCTGCGAGGACCTCGCTAACAATGACGTTGTCAATAAGGATCCAAATGAAAAAATTTCTAATGAAAACCCTCCCACTGGCGAAGAACATTTATCATCTCCTGTTGTTGAGAATGTTGATGTAGAGAATTAATTTACTTTTGTAATTTGAAGTATTCTTCTTGATTGGAAAGACTAAACCCCTTGTTGAATAATTCCCTTATTTTCTCTTTCTATTTCATTTAAGCTTTGCAATTTTAATCTCGCAAGCATGTTCGCTTACCTTTATTTATTTTGAAGTTTATCATTGCGACAAGATCGCAGGATGTATTCACAAATGAAGAAATCTGTTGATCTTGTGTTATCATTACTTGTGTGGTCTTATTTTGCCTTCCTAATTAAAGGTCTTATTTCGCCACCCTTCATTGCGACAAAATCGCAGGACGTCTTTACATTTTCATGCAATGACCCTTTGATTTTGTCTTATCATTTCGCAAGTATTTTTGCCTCTGCAGGATGTTTTACTTGCGACAATATGACAGGCTTAAATATCCTTGCGAATATAAAACCCCATGACATTGTCGTCTTTGCGACGAAATCGCAGGAAGTTTTTACATTTTCATGTAAAAACCCATTGATCTCGCCTTACCCTTATGTTAGTATTTTTGCCTCTTCAGGATCATTGCACAAATATGACAAGCCTAAATTTCCTTGCGAAAATAAAGCCTCATGACATTTGCGTCTTTTGACACTTATCGACTCCCTAATGGAGGGTGCCGCCCTTATCTTCTCCCGGGTTGCCCCTTCAAGGAGGCGTACATCGGCCATACAAGACTAGCTCCTCCCATCCGGTCTTAACAAAAACCGGTTGTTTTCGTGACCTCTTATCCCTTATACCTATATGGTTTATGGTTACGAGACTGCACCCTAAGTGGAGTTTTCTTCGGGCCGAGTGCGGCGTATACCAAGACTTGCCAAGAATGGCGAGACACTTCAAATGCCCAGGCACTCTTGGCTCAACCGTGTACCTCGGCGCCTTGAGCATACACTGACTCCTTGGAAGAGACCCTCGGGCGTCCAACCAGGGTATAACCTTATATATATAGTTGGAAATCCAAGGTATCTCTCCCGGATAGGCTTTCATAGGCCCCAAATCTCCATGACCCAGGTTCCAGGAGCGGTGTAACCTTTCCCCTGAGTCATGTCAAGAGATACCCCCTTGTATGACATACTTTAGGTCTTACATTTGCCTCTTGCGAAGTATCATTCGCGAACTAGGGTGTATGCCATAAAGGTTCGTCCCATTCACTCACTCTATCATTTTTTCAATTTACTCAAAAATTTCTTTCATTAATTTGTTTGCGAGATTTTCGCACAATCTTTCTTCATTTTATGTAACTTCGCAATCATTCTGCCGCAAATACATTTCATCCATCCTCTATGGGTAATACTTCTTGAGGTATAATCTATTCCATGGTCTATTCAGTCTTTGTCCTACATCTTTGCCTTCACGATCCATTAATCTATAAGCCCCTGTTCCAACTATTTCCTTGATGATATAAGGTCCATCCCATTTTCTTGCCAATTTTCCACCACTTTCTCGTTGATAAACTGGTGTTTCTCGCAACACCAAGTCACCTGGCTGAAATTCACGTATCTTGACACGTTTGTTATATTCTCTGGCCAATGTTCATTGATAATTCTCCATATGTTGTAATGCTTTCTCTCTCTTTTCTTCTAATTCATCTAACTTGATTAAAATATTACCTGCACTAAGATTTTTCTCCCAAGCTTATTTCTTTGTTGTTGGAATCATGACCTCTGTCGGGAGTACAACTTCAACCCCATATGTTAAACAAAAAGGTGACATTCCTGTAGCTTCTCTCCTTGTTGTATTATACGCCCATACTGCATTATGCACCTGTTCGCACCATCCTTTATTTTATCCTTCTAACTTTTTCTTTAATATGTCTGCAATGGTTTTGTTTGTTGCTTCTGCCTGACCATTAGCCTGCGGGTATAGAGGAGTTGATTTTCCACATCGTATTTGAAATGCATTAAGCAACAATTAACTGTGCGGGAATTATCTGAGGCAACAATTCTATATTTTGTCCTTCAAACTGCTTCCCATTGTCAGATACTAACTGTGCGGGAATCCCAAATCTGCAAATAATGTTCTCAAATATGAAAGTAAAGACATCCTTGTCGCGAATGTGTTGTACCGCTTTCACCTCTGCCCATTTTGTGAAATAATCAGTAGCGACAATTAAATATCTTTTCTGTCCTGTTCCTGGTAAAAATGGTCCCACAATATCTAAACCCCATTTTCCAAAAGGCCATACACTTGTTGAAGAATTTAAGGGTGCCCCTGGTGCATGTATCTTCTTCCCGTGTCTTTGGCAATCTTCGCAGCGTCTTGATATTTGTTTTGCGTCCTCATGCATATACAGCCAGTAATAGCCTTGCATTTTTGCCTTATGTGCTAAAGATATTCCCCAATGTGTAACATCTTCAATATGGTTTCTCCTTCCTTCCTTGTCAAACATCTGAATGAAGGCCCATTAAAAGATCGTCGATATAATATTCCATCTCTTAACTCATAATTTGTTGCACGGCTTTTTAATTTATGTATTGCCTCTAATATGTTTCTTGGTGTTTCTCCTTTCATCAAATATGCATGGAGTTCTATTCGCCAGTCTTCTTCGCGGAGTGTTTGTGTTCCATCTTCTATTGACATCACCTCCGTTTCCTGCTCTTCCTCTTTATCAATTGACGGTGTTAGTAGTTCTTGTATTTTTATGTTTCTCGCAGTCGGATCTGTCATCATACTTGATATAAAGGCGAATGCATCTGTGATATTTCTCCTTGAGATATGTCTCCATTTTATTCTCGGTATCTGCATCGAAAGCTCGTCAACAAGTTTCTTGTATTTTTTGCAAGGATGGTTCATTTGTAGTATATTCCCCTTCTATTTGGCGGATAGACAATTGCGAATCACTGGTAATTCTCACATTTTCCAACTTCATTTCTATTGCGAATCGCAAAGCATGTATTATAGCTTCATACTGTTTCATTATTGGTTGACGCAAACTCAATCCGAAAGAAAAAGCTATTTTATTTCCTTCCGCGAAATCATAACAATTCCAACTCCGTTGCCTTCTCCATTTGACGATCCATATACTAATACTTCCCATCTATTTGGCTCAGTTAACAGGTCTTTTGGATCTCCGTGTTCTTCTTCTACATCCATCATTTCTTTCACTGCTTCATCCTCTTCCAAAGGAAATTCTGCTAAAAAGTCTGCAACAACTTGTGATTTTGGTGAAGACAATATTTCATATTTGAGCTTGCAATGGCTTATTTGAGCATTCCATATCTCAACTCTTCCCGACCTTTTTGAATTTTTCATTACTGATTCGATTGGTATTTTTGTCACTGCCTTAACAATGTGCGCTTGAAAGTATATGCGAAGTTTAAATGTTGCGTACACTAATGCCAAGATTAGTTTTTCAATTTTTGAGTAATTCCTTTCTGCGGCATTGAAAGTTTTACTGATGTAATAGATTGGTTTCTCGACCCCTGCGTCCACTCGCAATAATACTGCACTTAATGCATGCGAGGTTGTCGCGAGATAGATCAATAATTCTTCTCTTGGTTCTGCTTTTTGCAAAATTGATATATCCATTAAATGTTCCTTTATTCCTTGTAAAGCTTTCTCACATTCATCTGTCCATCTAAACTTCGATCCCTTTTTGAGGATGTTGAAAAAATGCTTGCATTTATCAGATGATCGCGAGATGAACCTTCCCAGTGAAGCTAATAACCCATTTAACTTCGAACATCTTTTACAAAATCGTCGCCGGTGTTGGCATATCATGACTGCTTGTACTTTCTGCGGGTCGACTTGGATTCCTTCTTTTGATACAATGTAACCTAAAAATTTTCGGATGCAACCCCAAAGGTACATTTTACGGATTTACCTTGATGTCGAAGTGTCTCATTTGTTCAAAAATTTCTTTCAAATCCTGTATATGGTCTTTTGCCTTCTTAGTTTTTATTAACATATCATCTACATATACTTCTAATGTTTTGTGTATCCATCTCGCGAACACCTTTTCTACCATTCTTTGGTATGTTGCTCCGGCATTTCGCAAACCAAACGGCATTTTAGTATAACGAGTACAATCCTCTTAGAGAGCGAAGAAAGGTGTATGTTCTTGATCTTCTTGGCGAGAGGAATTTGATTGTAACCTTTATATCCATCAAGGGATGATATCCTTTCATTTCTGTATGACTTCAACCAATTGCGGAATATCAGTAGCAGGAAACTATCTCTAGGACAAGCTTTGTTTATATCGGTAAAATCTATACAAATTCTTATCCCTTTTTTTCTTCTTTGGGACTATAACCATATTTGCTATCCATTCAGGATATTTTGCTTGTCTAATGATTCCTGCATCTAGCATTTTCTGCAATTCTTCTTCTATTTGAGGATGATATGCTGTTGCGATCTTTTTAATTCTTTGTTTGAATGGCTTTACATTTATGTCAATTTCCAATCTATGGCAAGCCACAAATGGATCTATACCGGGCATTTCATCCATATCCCACGCGAAAATATCTTTGTAATCTCGTGATAGACACATTTTTGTGTCTGATTTAATCTCAATTGTATATTTTGTTAGTGCTCGATCTTGTATTTATTATGGCTTTTTGTGTCTTTGTAGGTGTTTTTGGGGAAATAAACATGTGCGGAAAAATTGGCTCGAAAAGTGGTATTTGCGCTCGTGGGAGAAAATTACTATTGGACTCTCGGTTTGGATAAGGGCATCTCAATTACTAAGGGGTATTCCAGCGATAAGGGGTACCCTAATTGCTATTTACACCTCGCTTGCTATTCGCACACCTGGACTGGATAGGGGGACGTCATTTTCAATAATTCAAATTTTAGAATTTGGCGGGAAACTGAACCAGTCACCTGCGTATCTTCTATGTGAATTTTGGAAGAGACTTAATGAGATTGAATCTCATTGTTTTCGATTGGGATTAAGCTGGATTGGGCCAAACAACATTGGTTTGGATGATTAAATAGACTAGATTGGGCTGGATCATTGATTGAAACCAAAGAGAGAGGTGGATATATCTCGGGTTGTCTGTTCTTTATTTGGAAGATTTGTAAAGAGATTTGGTTTCATAGAATAGATTGATATTATCTGTATCGAATCGAGTTGGTAGGGGAACTTTCACGTAAATATGGGAAGTATCATCGAGTTTTAAAGAAACGAGGAGAGAAATATGTTTACGGAAGTCAGTTTGAAGATAAGGAAAGATGGCCGGTAAAGGGAAAGAATATCTTCCCGAGATTCAGTATACCTTGAGAGAGTCGAGAAGCTTTGTTGTTGTTCCTGGAAAGAAGAGAAAAATAAGGAAAGAAATTAAAGTGACTTTTCCGTGAAGGAAAAAAAAAGAAGATATATGAAGATTTCTCTGGATTTAATAGCCTTGTTATGTATATAAAGGCTAGGGAGAGATTCTGAGAGGCTAGTCGAGACTTTGGGGAGCCAACGGAGAGGGCTCTGGTACGAAGAAATCACGATTTGCGAGTTGCGGCGGCGGAGGTGGAGAAGAAGAACAAGCGAAGAACAGACCTTCAAAGTTTGTCGCTGAAGCGAGTCTTAAGTACAACGACATCATTAATAAAGTATCGTTGTTCAACGATATTATAAATCGTAATGATGACGTACGTAACACTAGTGCAGCGTTGCAAAACTGTTTTCATATATTTCTCAATAAAAACACCTTTTTGAGCCATGTTTCTATCTTTTGGGTGCGTTTTGAGCATGAGGAGCTAAACCCCAACACTGGGACAAAGGAGGAAGCTAATTTTCATGCATGTGGTAATTCTATTTATTTCTTATATGATTTCTTGCACTTGATTTAATTGTTTTATGATTTTCACTAATTAGTTGTGATTTCGTTTGATGACGTATGCTTAGTTTTAGTACTTTTGATGCGTCATGCTTGTGATTTACAATTAATATTTTAAACATCTACCTTGGCAAAGACATAGAGTCAATATTTTATTATTGTTTGAGCTATAATTGTCTAGGATAAATATAAGAATTGCATGAATGAGAATTGGTGGAACCCTGAGTCTCGGTATCTCTCGATATTGTGACATCTTTTGTATATATTTTTATTATTAAGTCTGAAATCAATCTTTACAAGTCTGAGTTGAACGAACTTTACTACCATTTTCTACAACAACATAAAACCACATCAATTTTTGGCGCCGCCGACGCGGACTTGTATTTAGATTTGTTTTAGGTTTATTTTTATTCCTTTTTACGCCTTTGGTATTTTTCGATTCTTTTCAGATTTGGAGCGAAGCTACAAGGAAAGAAAAAGTGCTATAAAAGGAAATCATCGCCAAAGAAGGAAAGAAAAGTGGAGTCCAAGGAGTGAAGAAGATTTTGTACATAGTTGTTCTATTTTGTTTTATTTTTAGAAACTGTAAATAGGGTTGTATTTTTTTTGTAATCTTTCTTTTTTTTTTTGGACACTTTTTGGAATTTTTTTTTTTGGACTGGACATTATTTTAAAACCCTAAGGAAGGGTTGAAATTAAATATAAACTGTTTTGAGGGAAGGGACGACGATTTACGATATTGTCTCGGCCCCTCGGGTTCGTACCACGACATCGGAGTCGGTGGCCTGAGTCGACTTCAACGGTTCATCGCCCGTCTGGTACGGGAGGTAAGACTCTATCCACCCACGAATCCCCTGTCAGTGGGTTTTATTTTGTGTGACAACTCACACCCCTGCGAATAGAATGTCGAACTAGTATTACAATAGCCAATACAACGAATATCCGACTTAGTTTCAAAATGGACGTTACTACTTTGACCATAGTGTGAATAGTGGTTGGGAACATCAGCCTTTTCAAGGTTATGGCTCATACCATGATGAGCCCAATTACTATCCACACATGCACGGGTCATACGAGCAAAATTCTTATGTTTCTCCTTTAGAAGAGTCTCTCAGGAAATTAGAGGAGACGACACGTAGGTTAGCTAAGATGCATAACTTAGTTTATGATGAAAGAGAACTTTCTATAGAGGAATCCCTCAAGCTGATGGCTGAGACGAACGAAAGAATTGCTCGAAATAATCTTGAATTCCAATACAGTGTTTCCAATAATACCCTTGAAAATGAGGATAGTTATTTGCATAATCAAGATGACGAGGATAAAATTGGTAACACTACTTTAGATGAGGTTCGATCATTTCCATGTTATTATAATGATGATTATGATGAGGATAGTCTTGATGAAGAATTTGAAATAAATAGGCATAGTGATCGGAATTTGTTACTCCAATTGAGCTTTACAATGATAATATTATTTCTAGTTCAATTCCAAATAATTTTAATAATTATTCACCTATTCAAAAGGACGAGGATTTGACTAGAGATTCCACCGTTTTAGACGATGTAGTTTTTCCTTATGATTACGAAGCCGATGATGGTTTAGAGGAGCGAGTTTCTCCGAGAATATTGTTTTAGAGTCTAGCGATTTAGAAACATTAGTCTTAGACAAAGAAAATGAACTCGTAGAGATGAGTGAGGATGAACGACTTAGAAGAATTAATTGACCATTTTAGAATCGAGATGACCTTGAAATTAGGGAAGTTGTGACTAGTCTTTCTAGAGACACCGAAAACTTTAAGTTTGGGGGTGATTATCATTCTCCATGTGCCTTAACTCTTAGAAAGGTCCCTCACTTGGGACTTGACATTTGTTTCTCAACCATTTTAAAAGATTATCTTCATACATGTTTTCCCGAACCTAGTGATGTCCATAAGGAAGTTCAGATTGTTAGAAACCCATCCTACGGTTGATGTGGTTGTGACTATGATACCCAGTTGATTTTGTTTTCCCACCAAATATTTTTCAACCAATTGTGGGAATGTATGAATTTCAAATGTGTCGAGTTATTAAGTTTTGAGACTAAGCCTAATTACTTTAGGAGATTAAGGTCGACACATTTGTTAAAGGAAGACCATCGCTCTCATTGTGAGTCGCTATGTAAGTCAAATCTGATTGACTTAGAGGATCCTCAATTATTCGGTTATTATTATGTGATTCTAAGTTTTTATTTGAGTTTTTCCAGACTCTACAACTTGATAATTTGGATCTTACTTATGAGGAACGCAAGCCCAAAGAAATTTATTTAGACCCTTTCATAGAGCACAGAACAGAACCACGACTAGATATAGTTGTCTTAAACAGAAACTAGACAAGGGTGTGCTTTATTTGTTAATTTTCTTGGCATGTTGCGATTCCTTTTATTTTTGATAGCTCTATTTGGTTTTGATGACCTGAGATATTTCGGCTATTACTTTATGATTTTATGAGGTGACTAATCCTTTCTTAGTCCTGGGTCAAGACTTTAAACTTAGCACTTTTTGGGAGGTAACCCAACATTCATGCGACACGGTAATATCTTTCCTTAACTCTTTTACTTCAAATGGTAACAGTTTCTCCTTGTTCATGCTTTTAATTATATCTTTAGAACATTGAGGACAATGTTAGATTTAAGTTTGAGGGTATGGGAGAAACTTTTTAGTTGCATTATTAAACTCCAGAGACTAGAAATTTATGCTTATTAAGGATGGCACTAACCAATCTGATTAGATGGAAACATCTAAAGAGTCTATTCATAAAAGCACAGAGTTCAGGTGTTAGAAATAACATGATAGTTCACCAATCTCGTTGAGTCCTTTTCACTTCTGTTTTTATTTTGTTTTGTTTTTAAACTATGTTTCTCTAAGTGATTAGGTGGGGCCCACGAATCAAGTTGTTACCAATGCTAGGGTGAAATAGAGTGATTGAGATACAGAAAAAAAAAAAAAAATGTTGAGACCAGACCATCTGACCAACCGGAATAAATTCAATAAAGTCGACCACTGGAACCCTTGTATATGCCAGTTGTGATGACCTAGAGTTAGGATTATCGACCCTTTGGTTCCCTTGTATATGCGGTGTGTTGATATTAGTCGACTAGTATCTCAGTCCATTAGGATAGGTTCATTTTGGCGGAGGCCTTCAGACAGATATGGGAAACACCATTCACTTAGTAAACATCAAATCCATCTTCTTGATCTATCCATGTGATTAGTTTTGACTCCGGGTATTGATGTCCATAAGTGAGATTATCCGAGTAGAGCTCGTGACTTATATATGAATTTTAAAATGCTTGAGTGCAAACTGGTGTACAAACAATTGGAATTTCGCATCGTGGTACTTCCTCTTGTAGTCAATAAGTATGCCAACCAAGGAGATTCTTTAGTGCCTTCCAAGGTTCTGCGTTGATAGTTAGGTGCAGGTAAAGGTTTTGTGGGTACACCTGGTAAACCCTCCCGAGACTATAACTCGGCCACTAGGGCCACCTAGGGGTTTAAAGGATTATTGCATACGCTAAATGCAATCGACGATGCCTGCGACAGTGAGTTAGGATTTTATTTTCTATTTTAGTTTTGCTCGAGGACTAGCAAACAATAAGTTTGGGGGTATTTGATAGACACATTTTTGTGTCTGATTTAATCTTAATTGTATATTTTGTTAGTGCTCGATCTTGTATTTATTATGGCTTTTTGTGTCTTTGTAGGTGTTTTTGGAGAAATAAACATGTGCGGAAAAATTGGCTCGAAAAGTGGTATTTGCGCTCGTGGGAGAAAATTACTATTCGGACTCTCAGTTTGGATAAGGAGCATCTCAATTACTAAGGGGTATTCCAACGATAAGGGTACCCTAATTGCTATTTACACCTCGCTTGCTATTCGCACCCCTGGACTGGATAGGGGAGGTCATTTTCAATAATTCAAATTTTAGAATTTGGCGGGAAACCGGGAGCAGTCACTCGCGTATCTTCTATGTGAATTTTGGAAGAGACTTAATTAATGAGATTGAATATCATTTTCAATTGGGATTAAGCTGGATTGGGCCAAACAACATTGGTATGGATGATTAAATAAACTAGATTGGGTGGATCATTGATTCGAAACCAAACAGAGAGGTGGATATATCTCGGGTTATCTGTTCTTTATTTGGAAGATTTGTGAAGAGATTTTGTTTCATAGAATGGATTGATATTATCACCGTATCGAATCAGAGTTGGTAGGGGAACTTTTCACGTAAATATGTGAAGTATCATCGAGTTTTACCGAAACAGGGAGAGAAATATGTTTACGGAAGTCAGTTTGAAGATAAGGAAAGATAGCCGGTAAAAAGGGAAAGAATATCTTCCCTGAGATTCGAGTATACCTTGGAGAGAGTCAGAGAAGCTTGCTGCTGTTCCTGGAAAGAAGAGAAAAATAAGGAAAGAAATTCCGTGACTTTGCCGTGAAGGAAAAAAAAGAAGATATATGAAGATTTCTCTGGATTTAATAGCCCTGTTATGTATATAAAGGCTAGGGAGAAGTTACAGAGGCTAGTCGAGACTTTGGGGAGCCAACAGAGGGCTCTGGTACGAAGAAATCACGAGTTGCAGCAGCAGCAGGTGGAGAAGAAGAAGAAGACGAAGAACAGACCTTCAAAGTGCAGTCCATTTGGAAGCGATCTTAAATACAACGACATCATTAATAAAGTATCGTTGTTCAACAGTCTTATAAATCATAACAGTGACGTCTGTAACACTAGTGCAGCGTTGCAAAACTCTGTTTTCATATATTTCTCAATAAAAACACCTTTTTGAGCCATGTTTCTATCTTTTGGGTGCGTTTTGAGCATGACGAGCTAAACCCCAACACTGGGACAAAGGAGGAAGCTAATTTTCATGCATGTGGTAATTCTATTTATTTCTTATATGACTTCTTGCACTTGATTTAATTGTTTTATGATTTTCACTAATTAGTTGTGATTTCGTTTGATGACGTATGCTTAGTTTTAGTACTTTTGATCGTCATGCTTGTGATTTACAATTAATCTTTTAAAAATCTACCTTGGCAAAGACATAGAGTCAATATTTTATTATTGTTTGAGATATAATTGTCTAGGATAAATATAAGAATTGCATGAATGAGAATTGGTGGAACCACGGGTCTCGGTATCTCTCGATATTGTGACATCTTTTGTATATATTCTTATTATTAAGTCCGAAATCAATCTTTATCGAGTTGAACGAACTTTACTACCATTTTCTACAACAACATAAAACCACATCATCTCGCAGCAAATCAACAGTTCTTCTTTCTTCATCCGCTTCCATTTTAGTCCCAATTTTTAACATCTTGGGTTCTTCTTCGATTCAATATTCACTTCTTTTTGTTTGTTCTGCTTTGCGATATAACTAGCCTTCGGCTCTCCATAGGAGTTGGTCCTTCACCTCCTTCGCGAGCTCATCTTCTTCTCTCAAAGTTTTGCTAGGTATTCCTTTTCCTTCTTTTGCTCTTATCATGTAAATTATAAACTCTTCTTCTTTCTTAGCTGCTTTTATCATCTTCTTGCGATATCTCTGTTTCTTCACTTGTTCTTCATAATGCTTTACTTCAATTTGATGATATATTCTTCCTTTATCAATATCCCCTCTGATTTCACCAATTCCAGTTAGCGTAGGAAATTTGATACGCTGATGAAATGTTGACGCTACAGCCTTAATTGCATGTACCCATGGTCTCCCTAACAACACGTTGTACGGCGATTCCATATCCACTATACTCAATGTTACCTGTGTTTCAATTTCTCCAAGCAAAATTCGTAATTTTATCTCTCCTTTAGGTTGTGTTATAGATTTGCCAAAACCATGGATACAATACGTTGGGGAAATCATTTCTTTATCTTTATATCCTAATTTTTTGTAGGTATGGTAAAACATGATACTCAACAAACTCCCTGTATCCACCAAAGTTCTATTTATTGTCCATTCTTCCGCTGCTTTTGCCGATTCTCCTCCTTCTTTGCATGCAGTTATCGTGATCACTAAGGGAGATGTATGATTTAAACCCTCTCTAGGTACCTCTGCCGCTTGTGAATGTTATTTTTCTTTTCCCACTCTTTCAAAGATGATATCTTCTCTCTATCTGTAATCTTCTTTCCTTCAAAATCTCGTTTATGTATTCTTCCTCTGATATTTTCATGAAATTCATTAATCATTTGTTTTGTAATCGAACTGTACTCTATATCTTCATCATATTCCTTGTTTTTTAACTCCTCTACTTCATCTGATCTAATCTTTTCCTCTCTCATTTCCTTGATTCGAATGATTTTAATTGTAATCTTCTATCTTCAATCTTCCTTCGTCCCTATTTCTAGCGCATATGTAGTTGCAGGATTTCCTACACTACACCCCTCACTAAATTCAACACAATTAACTCATTTAAAGATGAATAAATATGAATTTTATTGACTATTTTCTTGAAATGTTTACAGAGCTAAGGAAATTACAATTACTCTGAAGTTTCTCTCTCTTAATGTCTTGCTTAACAATTCAAAAAGATCCCCCACAACAGACTTACTCAACCCTTTATATAGGGTATTACATAGTGGATGACAGCTAAGCTGTCCTTTATTTTCGGGAATGACTCGCGAAGTATCGCGAGTGTATAAGTGTCCGTCTTCGCGACACTCCTAAATCTCACCAAATCTTCACATTTTTCTCATGTTCTAGCTGTCGTCATTCCTTGCGTCATTTATGTTACTTCCCTGCGACACCTTCGCAATGCTGTCGTTTATTCATCTCGCGAAGTATTGATGTCGCGATATTCTGATCCTACACTTATGTCAACCTCAGAAAAAGCCCCGTACTTACCCTCTTCTACCAAAATAGTTCTCTTGGACAGAACTAACTTCCTTCTCTGGGAATCTCAGATTGTCCCTATTCTCAAATCTCAACGACTTTACAAATATCTTGAAGATAAATATGTAATACCACCAAAAGAACTTGTGGATTCGGTTACTGAAGAGAAATCATCTAATCATGACTATGAAGAATGGGAAGTTATTGATCAAACTATTATCTCTTGGATAAATTGTTCTCTTACCGAGCCTTTGAAATATGAATTTGTTCGTCGTGGCAATTCTCGTGAGGTATGAAAATATCTCCGCATAACCTATGCGACCATTAATCCAGCTCACATACTCCAACTCAAAAAAAAATCTCTCGACAATCGGAAGGGTAATCTGTCTATCTCTGAATATATGTTAAAGATAAAAGAAATATCCGACTCCTTGGTAGCTGTCTTGCAACCTGTTTATGATCTTGAGCTTGTCTCAACTACCCTAGTGGCTTGGGTGCTGATTGGACTAATATTTACACTGCGGTCATTGCTCGAACCTCCTTACCCACGTTCTCTGAACTGCATGCCTTGCTTCTCCATCACGAGTCTGATCTACAATATCTGCAGAATCTTCAGAACAATGTTTCTAAGCTTCAGAAACCAACTGCTTTCTTTGCTGGTGCTTCCCCTATTGGCCGTAGTCGATCATCTTACAACAACTCTGTTGCCTCATCTGTTGGTGGCTCGTCTCGTGGTCGTGGCTTATACAATAATTCTGGTGGTGCGTTTTGTGGTCGAGGTAATGGCTCAGGACGTGGTAACTGGAACAATGGTGGTCGTATACTTGGAATGGCGGTGGCCGTGGAAACTAGAATAATGGTGGAGGACCTAATGGAAGCTGGCACAATAATGGTTTTGGATGGGGAACTAATGGGGGTTTCCAACCTAATAATGGATACAAAAGACCATATGGTCGTGGAAATTCCTATCATTCATCCACTGCACCATCTGTACTTGGACCGTATCCACAGACTATCATCACTTGCCAGTGGTGCGGTGATAATGGACACACTCCCCAAGGTTGTGCTCGTCTGACTCAGGCTCATATTATTGATTTACCTCAAGCTTTCTCGGCAATGCATGTTCAGTCTATGCCGTATGAAAATCCTTTGGTTTCTTGATACAAGCTTGCATCGGCTCATATGACATCTGATGCTTCTCAGATGATGAATCAGGTGGATTATAATGGTAATGATAAAGTTCTTGTTGGTAATGGTACACTTTTACCTATTTCAGGAATTGGTGATATAACTCTTACCTTTCCTGCATCAAAGCTACTTTTGAAAAATACTATTCATGTACCTTCCATTGCATCTTGTGTCTGTTGGCTAGCTTACACGTGATACTGATTGTGTATTTGTTTTTGACCGTAATGGCTTTTGTATTCAGGATCGACGAACGGGAGCTCCTCTGTACAAGGGCAAGAATGAAGCTGGCATGTACCTAATCTTCTCCAATGCTCCTCCTAGACTCCAGTCATCCTCCACTTTAGCCTTTTTCTGCTATAACTATTGGTGTTCGTGCTAGTTCATCCGTGTGGCACATGCGTTTAGGTCATCCGAACAATAATGTTTTTCTTTCTCTTAAACACAATAAGCTCTTATATTTTAATTCTAGTTCATCTTCCAGTACGTCTGTATGCTCTAGCTGTGTTGGTGCCAAACACCATCGTCTTTCTTTTCAGTCTCGCACTATTTATTTAAACACAATTGGTTCAGTTATTCACTCTGATTTATGGGGTCCTGCACCGTTTCAATCTAATTGTGGTTTTCGATATTTTCTGTTATTTGTGGATGAAAGCTCACGTTTCACTTGGATTTATTTCTTGTCTGATAAAACTCAAGTGTTTAATTGTTTTCTAAACTTCAAAACCATGATTGAGAAAAAAATTTCCACATCTATTCTTGTCTTACAAACTGATGGTGGTACTGAGTATGCTGATCCTTTGAAATCCTATTTGCATAATAATGGAATTCAAAGTCGTTCTTCCTGTCCTAACACTCCCCAACAAAATGGTCTAGTTGAACGGAAAATCCGACACATCACTGAAACTGGTCGTGCATTAATGTTACAAAGTGGTCTTCCTGAACAATTTTGGGAAGAATTTTATGCAAAAACTACTTATTTGATAAATCGACTTCCAACTCCATCTTTGTCGAATACTTCCCCTTATTTTGCTGTGCATAATCGCTCTCCAAATTTTTATTTTTTTGAAAGATTTTGGTTGTCTTTGTTTTCCTCTTTTGTCTCATTTTCGCCAACATAAGTTGCAACCAAAAACTCTTCTATGTGTGTCTATTGGTTACAGTGATCGACATAAGGGATATAAGTGTTTAGAGGTCACTAGCAATCGTGTCTACATATCTCGTCATGTAGTGTTTAACGAGTCCATTTTCCCTTATCCACTTGATATTGGTGTTAAGCTTCAACTCAAATCCAAATCATCAGCCACTCGTACTCTTCTCACTTGGCCCAATACAGTTGCAGCCACTCATTTTCCGTCATCTTCAACACAACAACCTATTTTGTCTCCTACTGCATCCATTTCCTTAACTACATCTTATGCTCCGTCTGTTATTTCGACCTCCATGGACTCTAATAACTCCGCCTCTCCTCCTCCATCACCACTTCCCTTATCAAATCTTTCCCATTTATCTTCTCCAACAACCTTCACTTCCGTGTCTTCTACCCCTTCTTCTCCTAACTCTGTATAGTCAGTATCATCCTCCTATGTTATGCTAGCTTTTTCCCAATGACCAGGAGCTCCCACAGTCGACTGCTAATGTGCATCCTATGATTACCAGGTTAAAAGACCATACAATACAACCACGAAGCTTTAAGGGATGTTATTCTACAAGGTACCCAGTGTTGCAATGCTTTATATCTCACTATAATTCTCTACCTGCTGAACATACGAGTTTTACCATTGCATCCATATCTCCGGAGTGGTGGGATGCTATGCTGGATGAACTCAATGCTTTACTTCTTAATCGCACTTGGCGCTGGTACCTTGGCGTCTCGATATGAATATCGTTGGCAGCAAATGGGTTTATCGTGTTAAACAGAAATCAGATGGCTCTCTTGATAAATGTAAAGCTCGCCTAGTTGCCAAGGGTTACTCTCAACAATATGGAATTGATTATGATGAGATATTTAGTCCCGTTGTTAAACCAGTCACTATTCGATTGGTTCTTAGTTTAGCAGTTTCTTCTTCTTGGCCTATCAAGCAACTAGATGTTAAAAATGCCTTTCTTCATGGTTCTCTTGATCAAGAGGTTTATATGGCTTAGCCTCAGGGATTTGTAGATCCACGGTTTCCTAACCATGTATGTTTAATGCACAAAGGTCTTTATGGCTTAAAACAGGCGCCTCGAGCCTGGTATCATCGTTTTGCTTCGTTTCTTCTCCACTTGGGGTTCAAGTCATCTCAGTCTGATCACTCAATGTTTATCAAGAAATCGTTTTCAGGTTTATTATACTCTTGTTGTATGTTGATGACATCATTGTGACTGGTAGTGATACTATAGGTATTCAATCCTTACTGCCCACACTTCAAACTGAATTTGCGATGACTGATATGGGAGATTTACATTATTTTTTTGGTATTGGAAGCTACTCGTACTTCATCTGGTCTTGATCTAACTCAAAACCAGTACACTCTGGATCTTTTAAAGAAAGTTGATCTCACGGATTCCAAACCAGTTTCTACTCCGGTGTCTCTACGCTCTAAGTTGCATTCTGATGATGATGCTTTGTTCTCTGATGCAACCTTGTATCGCAGTCTAGTTGGTGGATTGCAATATCTTCACATGACACGACATGATATTACATATGCTATAAATCAAGTTAGTCAGTTTATGCACCGGCCAACTAAAACTCATTTCATGGCTGTTAAACGCATTCAGGTATCTCAAGGGCACATTGGGTCATGGTATTTGCTTCTGGCGTGATTCTACCTTGCAACTTACAGCTTACTCGGATGCAGACTAGGGAGGTGATCCCGACACCTCTCGATCAACCTCAGGTCATTGTGTCTTCTTGGCTAAAAATCTTGTCTCCTAGGGTTCTAAAAAGCAACCTACTGTTTCCACCAGCAGTAGTGAAGCTGAGTATCGTGCCATGTCTTCTACATCAATTTTGAACTCATTTGGATTGGATATCTATTAAATGATCTAGGTGTTTCCTCGCTATGAGTCTCTAAGTTATATTGTGACAACATCGTTGCTACTTATCCGGCTATGAATCCAATTCAATATTATCGTTCAAAACATATTGATTCACTATCACTTTGTTCGTGAACGGATTAAATGTGGTCTTCGCAACTACGGTATATTTATACTGAGCATCAACTAGCGTAACTTGTTTACGAAGGGTTTATCATCATCCAGGTTCCTTTATCTGTGTAACAAGCTTTCGCGTTGCTTACCACCGCGTCTAGCTTGAGGGGTGGGGGTGGGGGTGGGGGGTGTAGAATGTATATGTTATGTCCAGTCCGTCTATCTGTTTAAGTCCATGTACTTAGAGTCCAATATGCCTTGTACCCATATAAAACACTATAAATATATGCCTCATAAACCTAATAAGGTTAAGAGAGGTTTCACAATCGTTCAAAGTTGCTTCAAAATCAAGTTAGGTTTTGGTTTCCTTATAAAACACGTTTTATTTCTTGTAAAACAAATCAAAACTAAAAAGGAATTCACCCGTAAATAAAATACTAAATTAAATATTTTTGGAATTAATTTCTTAAAGAAAAACTCGCCAAAAATAAATTCAAGGAGACACAGGACTTGGTGCATGGTATAGGCGCATCTCTCGCATGGGGTGGAACATGTATTTTTTGCACCACGCATTCCACCCTCGTTTGTCAATATATACAAAAGACAATAGTTATATAGTGGAAATCCTCTTTAGTTTTCCACAATGTGGGACTAAATGATCATTTCATTCACTCGTAAAATGAGTAAGTATCCTTATACCCTTAGGTCATTAGATCAAACCACACCAATAACTTCTTTTAATTAAAACTCATTTTCTCCAACACAATCATCTCAAATTAAAGTCTTATCATCACCATTTGGTATTAAGGAATCGGAATTTGCTTATTCTGCAGATGCTAATAAAGTTACTCTAGCACTTCACTATAAAACTCTGTGTCCATACTGTTGAAATTTCATGGTGAATTACTTACCACAAATGTTCACAAATGGACTCATTGATATCATCGATATGCAACTCATTTCTTATGGTAATGCCAAAATTACTTCTGACACAGTCATCACTTGCCAGGTATATATCCCTACTCTCTTCTTCTTGTTGTTGAAGGAATTTCTATATTTTTTCATGAATTTTCTTTTGTCAGAATTCAGTCGATGAGAATGAAACATCTGATATGAATTGTTGTTATTGAATCTGTTAAAATGATCTAAAAATGCTCAAGTAATCGAAAAAAGAAAATTTTTGGTTGAAATTCATGTTATCTAAATGATTCATTGCAGCATGGACCGACTGAGTGTGAATTGAACACAGTGGAAGCATGTGCACTACAAGTTGGCCTGCTCAGGTAACCCAACATTTGTGTTTGTCTTTTGATCTCTGAGAGAGTTCTATGTTTGATGTTAGGTGATTGAAGAACATGCAAATTGTACATTCTCACAATAGTTTGAATTTGTGATGCAGGATAACCATTTCAATTTCATTAATTGGGTGGAGACCTTTGTCTACAACGGCCAGCAATCTCAATGGAAATCTTGTTACTCAAAATTGGGGTACCAAGAGGAACCTATTAATGAATTCTACAATAGTGGGTTGGGACAACAGGTATAAACTATTCTTGACTTGCGTTTCATTGTTTAATTTAATCCAGTAGGCTTTTGGTTTCGCTGGATTGGTCGTAATATCTCCAAAGAACAAACTTAGATCTCTATCTTAGTATTTTATATGGTTGATGTGGTTAAAGTTGTTGGGGACATAATGACCCAAGTTGCTTTCCTGGAATATTTAAGTGAATTACATGTGCGCTAGTACTTTTTTTTTTATCATATAGCAACATGGATCAATGGAAAATTAAATGAGTGAACTTGGCTCAAGATTGTTGCCATGCTGGAAACTGGATATAGGAACAGTGCACTCGAGTTTTTAGAAATTTGGGCAATAGACATACATCTGCAATACCTGTTGGGATTCAGATCCGTCTACGTGCTAATCTTGCAGAAACATATTAGCTAACAAGAAACACTTGATCTCTCGTATTGCTCCATGAACCTTACTATGATCTAGGATAAGGAGAATAAACATACAACTACATAGATGCAAGCCATGAACAAAGAAACAAGAAATAAAGTACTCACAGATTTAATGTGGTTCAACAATATACACAATGTGTGTATTTGCCTACATCCACCAAACGGCTACGAACTCTTTATTCATTATAGAATCACCACTGAGAATTACACAACTAATTGACTAATCAACCAATCGACTCACCATAACGTGACCGAACACAAGAACTCTCACAATCACCCTATAAGATCCAAAGTAGCGTCTTCACCAATACGAGATAACGTTTACCACATTATCAACCACAACAAGATGATCTTCTCTGCACACCCTGATATAGATTACCATGGACGCCTTTATCTCAACACCAATAATCTAATCCAACATCACCAAGATTATCTTCTCCTCAACAAGATGTCTTACCAACATCTCCATATGAATACTCCATAACGACATATCTTCCAACATCGATAAGTATCCTATAAGCACCATAATGATGTATTCCATCCACCACCAGGTCTCTCACATAACCACCTCAAATAGGTGGGATGAATCCCTCACATCTCTACGAGATTTACATTGAGGATTCCATGAATACAACACTTAGCCTAGACCTCCTTATATAGGAGTCATAAACTTGGTTCCCAAGGAAAACATGGTCAATTAGGAAACCCATCTTATATATGGAAGTTTTCCTAAGCCAGCTACGTTTCCCTAACGGAGCCTTTCTGGAATCTCCTAGAATTTAGTCGTCTTCTTTGACCTAAACTAGGAAACTCACGTTTCCTTACAATTCTCCACCTCGGATCATGCATTCATGCATGAGACGATCAACTTGGTATCCCTCCATCTTCTGAACATCGATTGCACCATCACTGGTTGCCTACATATCCTCAATAGGAATCAAACCGAAATGTAGTTCACCAAAATTGTTCCATAGAACCTCCATCAGAAGAGAGCAAACCAAACTTGAACGTTAACAACTCAGACTTAACAATCCAACCTACTGGTGATTGTACAAATCTCCACAACGGTGAAAAATCTGACCATCTCAAAAGTCAACATCATATGATCATCTGTTATGCAACATCTTGAGAAACACCTTACTCCTTTATGTTCATAAATCCACATTGATTGGCATCATTATAGGTGTATTGCATGCCAACTCAATCAGATCATACACGATCGTTGTCCATATGCCACCTTCGAATTTAGTTACAGTCATTATGCGCCCTTGAGCCTTTGCCACCTTCGAACTTGTTCCATACCATGAACACAACTTCGTCTTGGCCTTCCTTGCTCCACCTGAGTTAATGTTACTCTCCTATAAGCCACTAAATCCAAGTTGCGCACCACATCCGTTAGGGTTGACATCCATAACTAATCGATCAACAAATAAAACTACCACAGTAGCCTCCATGCATCTATCTAAGCATTACCTTAGCAGAACCATAATCTTCATCTTGGTCTCCAAACTCCATCCGAGTCAATTGCTTATTTAAACAACTGATCACATTCTTGATCTTTTCCATGAGCATGTCCTCCAAAGATATTTAACGAGAAACCTTGCGTTAGTTTGTCATAAACCAACCTTCATGTTAGCTACCAAGAAACTAACCATCTTGTATGTACCAAAGCATATTAAGCATGACTCTAACTGCACACCAAATACAACCAATCCATGGATCATTGCCACTACGTGCCAATCTCGAGCTCATCTCTTATGAATCTTTCTTTACGAGCCTATCTCCGATTGGATTATGATTCTACGACCATATTTCCCCAATTGAGTTTTACTCCTTTAAAAAGCTCATCATATCTTCAACTAATGCATACATACCATAAAACATGTCCAGCTTCACAGAGACTTTGACAGCTGACACACCAATCATCTTCACCACTTCAGCAACCTCAACAGGCTTTGACAACAATGTCCTTTTTACGGGATTTAACATAATTGTCAAGATAGTCTTTTATCAATTTCATAGCAAGCATGTAGTTTCGACTTCGCGACAATCAAACCACAACATAATAAGACTTGGATAACACTGTGACTAATGTCGAAGAATTCATTGTTACCGTCGTAACAATACATAAAGTCACACATTCTGCCTTGTGCATATCCCTTTCCAAATCTTGCTCCAAAACGTACACCAACATTCGAAATCTGATAATTCGTCATTTACACAAAGACCCAATCACACCCAGCCATAATCTGAAACCTTCAGTAACTTCTTCAAGCTCCAAGCAATTCAAGACGCTGCTGTGTTTATTTTCTCAAGCTATTTAGAGAAAATAACTCGACAGAAACTATATCGTTGCTGAGCCAAATTTCTCAAAAGAAATCTTTACCTTCATCTCTATAGGCTCTGTCCCTAATGAAACCAATTTCAATAACCATAGAAGATGAGCAAATCCCCAAATATTATCATCGTTATACTGTCGTATCTCTCTCCAATAGAAAGTCTCACACTGATCATCAGGAAATCAAATAGCCAATGGATAACAAAAGGTTGATGGAAAAACACGCCTAAATTGTATCCCATTCAAATTCATGCAACGTGTTTTCTCCAAAGTATTATGCGCTAGCTCGTAGCCACACCCCCATATACATTGTAGTATTGTATCTTTATTCTTTAAACTCTTGAAGTGTCCAAGCGATACCTTTTTAATTCCTCACAACGGGTCTTCACTAAAGAAGGAACGTATCCGCAACACAAATAGACCAACCTTTTTCTTCCAATGGTCTTGCACTTCAACCAGCTCCGATCGACTTCAAATGGTGTACAACCAAAAATAACTCTTCGACTGAACGTCATCGATAATAATCAAAAGATCACAAACTATCTAGCTTCTCCATCTGAAATAGTACGAGAGAAACTCTAGAAAACATTGTTCTACCCGACATAATGCCATAATCAACAAAAACAAACAAACCCTACAAACTGTGTCGACAAAATTCTTCTTATACAATAATAAGAAACTATATCTCCACCATAACTAATATCACATTTCATCCAACGATCACTGTCCTGCAACTATTTATAGCCACGTGCTTCAAATACTAAGACTGAATATCAAACTCTTCACTTCTGGAACATATCAAACCCTGGCCAACGATCAATACTTTCAAAACGAAACCTACTAAGAGATTTCCCAGATCCTTATTGTAACAAACAATTAAGGCAGAACGAGTATGAATTCATCTTCACATTCTTCAACTTCAGGTTAAAGAAACTCAGCAACATGATCCAGCTGATGACGATTGATATAACCAAATTATTGTTTCCCATGGTATGGACCAATAATGAGACTTTGACATGCTTATATTTCATCTTTACTTCCACAAACATACAAACCAATATTTGTATCTCAACTACGATACTCTTGCTTTCTTGTGTCTTGCCAAGCAAACACCGATTACTTGAAAACTAAATCTACGTATGTATTTCAAACAGTTCAC
Organism: Papaver armeniacum; assembly: GCA_023531295.1. Classification (NCBI taxonomy): domain Eukaryota; kingdom Viridiplantae; phylum Streptophyta; class Magnoliopsida; order Ranunculales; family Papaveraceae; genus Papaver; species Papaver armeniacum. Next base: position 412,449 of record JAJJWW010012316.1, read on the forward strand.
AAGAATATAGTACGAAGTATAGAGAATAAATAAACTTACTTCAAGCCATGCATAGGGTTTCTGCTCCAATAAGTGTCAATGTCAAATATCCAATGTAGAGCACCATAAACATCAATACCATAAATCTTGATCATATCGAATGAAGATCACCTGATATAATCCCATTCCTTCAGAAGTACGCTTTACTTTGCTTTGTTCCCAAAACTGATGAAATAAAATCCTACACATACTTGATAACATCAAACTCCGCATTTTCGGAAGCCGTAACATCAAATCCTCACATACTTGATGAAACCAAATCCTTTGTCTTCAAAATTTTCTGCCGATCTAGAAAACCCAAAAACTTCTCTCTTCAAACCTTATATCCAGCCTAAAGCTCTGATACCAATTTTTAGGACAATTGGATTGCTCTAATACCAATTGTTGGGGTTCAGAGTCATCTACGTGCTAATCTTGCGGAAACATATTAGCTAACAAGAAACACTTGATCTCTCGGATTGCTCCATGAACCTTACTATGATCTAGGATAGGAAGAAGAGAAAGAGAACTACATAGATGAAAGCCATAAACAAAGAAACAAGAAATAAAGTACTCACAAATTTAACGTGGTTCAACAATATACACAATGTGTGTATTTTCCTACATCCACCAAACGGCTATGACCTCTTTATTCATTATAGAATCACCACTGAGAATTACACAACTTATTGACTAATTAACCCATCGACTCACCATAACGTGACCGAACACAAGAACTCTCACAAGCACCCTATAAGATCCAAAGTAGCGTCTTCACCAATACGAGATAACGTTTACCACATTATCTACCACAACAAGATGATCTTCTCTGCACACCCTGATATAGATTACCATGGACGCCTTTAGCTCAACACCAATAATCTAATCCAGCACCTCCAAGATGATCTTATCCTCAACAAGATGTCTTACCAACATCTCCATATGAATACTCCATAACGACATATCTTCCAACTTCGATAAGTATCCTATAAGCACCATAATGATGTATTCCATCCACCATTAGGTCTCTCACATAACCCCTCAAATAGGTGGGATGAATCCCTCACATCTCTACGAGATTTACATTGAGGATTCCATGACTAAAACACTTAGCCTAGACCTCCTTATATAGGATTAATAAACTTGGTTCCCAAGGAAACCATGGTCAATTAGGAAACCCATCTTATATATGGAAGTTGTCCTAAGCCATCTATGTTTCCCTAGCAGGCCTTTAGGAACCTCCTAGAATTTAGTCGTCTTCTTTGACCTAAACTAGGAAACTCACATTTCCTTACAATTCCTACCAAGGCGCTAAGCCCACAGCTTGTCCAAGCAAAACAAATGGGGATCACCTCTAAAACAAAATCATACCAAATTCTTGAAGTTACATTTATGGACGAAACATCTCACAAAACTAATATCGGTCTCCATTGACTAAAGGAATGCGTCAATTGAAGTTCTGAGTAATATATCCAAATGGTCCCAACATTGCCTATAAGAATTATGCAATTTTTTTTTTTTATTTTTTTTATTTTTTAACATAGTGGCCCAGTTTGAAGTATATTTAAAAAAATGACCATTTTTTGAAATTGTTATCTAAACTGGCCGAGTTTGACATTTTTCATCCCGTTTTTTTTGAAAAAACGGGTGACAACATGACTCAAACGTGTCAGTTGTAGAAGACTTAAAGCCCCTAAAACTTTGACTAACCTTAATTTGTCTCCATGTATCTTCTTCCCTGACCTTCGATTCCTTCAGTTCGTCTCAAAATTGAAACGATACATATCTCTACAAAACCAATTCTTATTAAAAGTACCCGGAACATCAAATTATCTTCATATAAAATTACAACTATCCAATTCATGCAGTTGCAGAACAAGTTGATATGTATGGTATAAATACAAGATCAAATAATCAATTTCATCGCTACCCCATCACTAACAACAAAAACAAAGCAGTACTTTTCATCATCATGATTCGATGCTTATGGAGCCAATACGTATATGGTGGTAAGATGAAAAAATCCAATATTAACAAGTACCACCCATAGAAACAACGTGAAACCACTAAGCTACCACCAAATCACAACCTTACTTTATCAAGATACTATCAAATGATCGTCACAAACCAATATCGAAGCCAGAAAAACCAAAAAGTCATAAATCAGTAAACCCCCAATCTTGAAAAACCCTAAAATTCAATTTTTACTCCATGTACTTACTCAATAGGAAACGTTGGGTTTGATGTACTTACTCAATTTTAAGACCCATATTGCTTCAATTTACAAGTTCCCTTTTTCGTCATCTTTTAATTGAGACTTTTGTGTACTGTCGAACAAAAAATTATGGTAATTAGGTTAATAAAGGTTTAAATTGGTGGTCTGGATTTGAGAATCAGTAATGGTGATAAAATGGGTTTGTGCCGTTGATTGAGATTCACAGGGTTTGTTAAAGATCTGATGTAGCAGGTGATGGTTGAACTGAATTGGATGAATTGAACAATTGATGATGCTGTAAAGGTTCTGTAAGAATGGGTTGAGCTAATCGACTATTAAGAGGAAGTTGTTGATGATGTTAATGAGAAGACCTTGTTGTTGTTGATGAAGAACATGATTTAGAGAATGGGCTTTGAGCAGAATTACTTGATGGCAATGGAAAGAACAACGTACCTAAACGAAGAAGAAGTAATATTGTTTTGTTATAATGTACTTATAAGGATATAATGGTCATTGTACCATGAATAATTGACTTAGTCAATTAAGAAGACCAATCTGGTGGGCCCAAGTGTCAAACATAACGGAAAGGCCACTTAATAAAAGATCTAAATTTTTTGGCCGGTTTATTAATTATCCTGGCTTGATTGGGGTATACCCAGATTAATTGGGGTATACCCAATTTTAAAGGGACTCTTTTTATGGGGTTTTAGGAGGAGTCCTAATGGGTAAGTTACAAAACTACCCTCACCCTTTAAAAACCTATTATCCTAAATCAGTTTTAATCTTTTCATTTTATTATCTTCTTCTCTTGTTCTTCTTCTCCCCCACAACCATACCGGCTCCATCACCCCCACCACCATCAAAACTCGTCTATTAATTCATTGACATCAGCGATTCGAAAACTCCGATTAATCTTCATCAATGGATCCACCACGGCGTAAGGGAACTCGTATGAAAGACGCCAATCGAAAACCCAATCAATACAACCCTGGAATTGCAAAACTAGTTCAACATAAAGTGAAGAAAAAAATGGTTGCTGAAGAAGAAATTGAACCCGCTCAAAAGGAAGAAATGGAGCGATTAAGAAAGTAAGGGCATACTTAAACTCACTCAAGTACTTCAATTTCACGTTTGCATGTCAAATTAGGTCAGAAAAATCGATTCTTTGATTTTCAGTTATTTTCGCCGGCAAGATTTTTAGTTATCGACCCTGTCGGGTTTTCATAGTTAGGGTTTGGCCGGAAAGATATTAGGTTGAAGATCTTGCCGGATGTTAAATACATCAGAATTACACGACCGGGGACGGCGCAGTTATTCAACCAGGACCTTAGGTGATAGTTTTGTTTTTTGGCCGGGTGATGGATATTTTCAATGATGTTGTAGTAAGAAAGGTTGTCGTGCACTCAGACTTGTTGAGAATTTGTTTTACAACTAAATAACGAAAATAAAGAGGATATGTACACAAAATATTGTCACAGGATGAAGAGTCACTAGGACGCATGATTTCACTGCTTTTCATATTCTTGTGGTTCAGTCATTAACTCTAGACAATATAGCTCAAACAAAAGAAGTTGTGCCTCTAATTCCTTGCCAAAATAGATTTCATAAAACATTATCTGTAAGTCGTAAGCATAACGCATCAAAAGTACTTTAAAATAAGCATGCGACATCAGACAAAATAACAAATAATTAATAGAAATCATAAAGCAATTAAATCTATGCAAAAAAAGTCATGTAAAGAATTAATTCATTTACCACAATCATGAAAAGTTGCTTCCTCCGTTGTCCCAGTGATGAGTTCTAGCTCATCATGTTGGAAACACGCTCAAAATATGATTTTATTGCTCAAAGGTGCTTACAAATGATGAAATGGAGAAAATGATGAAAATCGGGTGTTTGCAACGTTTATAATTGTTGCAAACACTGTTACAGAGAACGATAAAAGCTTCATGTCACTTTTATGTTGCTTTAAGTCTGTCTCCTAAACTACGACCAACGACTGGCAGTCGTTTACACTGTAGCATTAACGACTGTCCTCTGTCCGTCTTATGTTATTCGTGTTCTTCACAGCAGCAGCAGAAGTGTGTTGTCTGCAACTTGATTTTCTCGGCTATGTAGTGTTGTAAACTTCTCCCAAACTCTCCATCCTCCCTCTTTGAGTCCTCTGCACCCTATATATACTCATCAGATCCTCCAAATATCGCATGAAACTCCCAAATAATTTCTCATAACTCGGAAGTGAAGAACAATATTCTCGGGAATATTTTCTTCCCAGAAATAACTCACACACTTGTTTTCTCGAGAAAAATACTTCAACACGTCCAGTCATCGTCCAGTGTTCAAACATTCGTACAAGCACGCGAAAACCTCTTCATGACGTACGCACAACTCGGAATGGACTAACCAAAACCCGAGTTACCACGATTACTTCAACGCGAGAATCTAGCCAATTCTATCGACAAAATGAGCCATACCGGAGCTCCGTTAATGGTCCACATCATCCCAACAATTCTCAACCATTGAGTCTCTTTCTATCGCCCAAAACGCAATCCCTAAATTATTATATATTGAAAGAACCTTTTTCCGCCAAAAATTATTTTCAAACGAAGGTGATGAGGTTGCCCCTTATCCAGCTACTTGGGTGCGAATATCCTGTGGGTTCCCCTTAGTAATTGAGGTGCCCCTTATCCTATATTGAGAGTCCGAATAACACGTGTCCTCAGGGTGCTTTAGACAACTTTTCGAGCCGATTTTCCAAAAATGTTTATTGCCCAAAAATACCTACAAACACATAAAACACCAAAATTAATACAAAATCGAGTGCCAACAATATATAGTATTGAGATCAAATTAGACACAAATGTGTCTATCACCGGGATGGTTATAAAATTTTTCCTTGTCGGCTGTATTTCAAGATTTGTGTCTCCTGATGCTTTGAATTTTAAAACTGGTATGGTATTTGGAAAAAACCATGACGGCTATTTGTTAGTCGTCAATGTATGGGTAAAAAAGGAACTTCAATTGGTTTTACGAAAATTCAGGTTAAATCTTTGTGTTCATATTTGTTATACGCCGGCGAGTTATGTGAATCACACCCCGTGCCGGTTTATGTTTAGCCGGCATGTATTTAGATATCTAATCTTCCGACTATTTATCCGCCGGATTTGTTATATATGTCGAACCTGTCGACCTTTAATTCTTAATCGTTCTTGTTCAGGTTGCAAAAGGGAAAACTATGAAAGCTCTTAGTCATCCTTCAAGACCTCCTCGTGTTGGTGATAAACTCTTGACTTCAACACATCGAGGGGCATATGTTGTGCCGGGAACGCTCAAGATAGTGTACCGAATGATGATTATGAACCACCATCGGAACCCAGTTATTCAGACGAGACTCCAGATGAAGACCAATCAATTCCATCTGGTAGAAGAGGTGATGATGATGATGTTGATGAAAGAACTCCGGCTGCTGGAGGAGGGAACAATATTGTTTGGTATAAGTACGGTCGGCATGGTTATAAATCCTTAACATGCGACTCACAGAAGCGATAGTGTAATAAATTATGTGCATGCCGACTATATTATAAGCGGCATGTTAGTGAATATTTACATGTCGACCGTTAGATTGCCGCCAAAGGTAGTCGACTTATTATTCATTAAAAAACCTTAAGCCAAAACATGGTCGGCGTTTTCTTCATCCAAGGACCATGCCGGCTGAAAGTGGTCGGCATTTTATTCAAACGCATACCATGCCGGCTATAACATTTTCGAAAACCCATGTTTTTGATCGAAATCGAACTCATAAAACGGATTAAAGGTTTAACCTACTGAATTTTCATTTTCAAAAGTTTTAATCTAAACTCAATTAATTAAGCTACTCAGATTTTTTTAGTGTTAATTAAACAAGGGCATATTAGCCATTTAGAAAATACAAGGTTAACGGGTGGCTTGGTTTTACTTCATAATGACCAGATTTTGTCTTATTGGGTATACCCCAATATCGCCAGCTTAATTATAGGGAAGGAAGCTGGTCAGTTTATTAATTTGCCTTTTTTTTT